>NIVC01000941.1:0-91298 GCA_002269645.1 Macrostomum lignano | reverse complement strand
GCCTTTTCTACGCGAATACTGTTTAAAAGTAATTGCACGTTTCTTGGTTTCATGTCTTTGCTTTGATAAATACTTTCCCTGCGGTAGCACAGTAGTCACAAATGGTGCCATCCCTGTGCTTGAACAGAGCGGCCTCTGACTTGCATGGATCAGCGTGTGGACACGTTTGGCTGCCACGCCCCAAACGATGAAGTTTCTCAGCGGGACAAAGAAACTCCATTGTAGATACAATAAATAAATGTCGGCTGTTGCTATGTTGATCTCTCTGAGGCACTGCGTTCAGTCCTTCAGTTTAGTGTTTGTCAGAGCAATTCCTGTGCACACAAGCGAGAGTTTGCCAAACTTGTTGAGTCTCATGGCGCCTGCACGGAAAAACTCTGAATTGGCTTACTTGTTAAATTTGGATTTGGTACTAATGTATACAATACGTAATGTTTTTCAGGGCAGAAGTTTTAAACCTAGGCTTTTTACGAGGGCTCCCAAAAGTTCGTAGGAATTTTCCGCTTTTCTCTTCTAAGTTTTGATTCACTCTGTTGATTGGTATCGTTCGAAATTTAATTTTCAGCCGAAAAATGAGGCATAGAGGGTATTAGTGCCGGAGACAGATTTACGAGACGGACAGATGTTCGAGCCTTCCTAATACCGATTGTATTGTCAAGCCAATGCGTAAAGTTTGCAAGACCGTCTCCAGTCTCGCTCGTAAGGGTTAGCGCCTAACAAATCGACAGGTCCAATTTTGGAAAGAAGAGTTTCATCTGTAGTTTGCATTGAGTACGCTCTGTGGTCAGCTGGTTCAATTGCAGGTCATCTCTGAAAAGTCCAATCAGATGAAGGTGCTAAGAATAGCGCAATTTATGGCTAGATCAAACAGTTCAGAGACAACCACAGTTGAGTGTCTGCTGACCTGCCACGTTCTGACACTCCGTAGGTCTCTGCATATTGTTGGATGAACTGAGATCAGCTAAGCTCCTCGTGCTCTCCGTGCTGCGCCTTTGGAAAAATTAACTCGAGCCTCACGACTGGACATCTTGTTGCAGGAATTATATATGTAGGGATTGACTCCCAGTTTAGTTAACGATGCTTACATCTCATTGTACCCATGTACAGATACGTCCTATGTGTTATTCTTTTGAAGGACGCTGATTATAGACTGAGTAAATATTCAAAAGTTGTTAAAGAGAGTTGATTGATTGAAATTAAATATGATGAGAAGTTTTTTCAATCAATCAACTTTTGTTTTCCCTCCACCGCTTACACAGTTGGATAATTGTTTTCAAGTGACGGATCAAACTGCAGTCCGATACAACACGGATTAAACGTTTGACTCCATCAGATCATCGCCAGCTGCGGCTGCATTGGCAGACTCCATGCGGAGGCTCAGGTCCTTCAACATGTCATCCCGAAGCCTGCGCAGTCGCTGCCTGTAGGTTTGAAAGGCCAACTCCAGGGCAGCCAACAGTAGAGTCAGCAGACAGCCGACCAAATTAATAATCGTAATTCCGAGTGTGTGGTTGAGGTTCACAGCGCTTCGTCGGGTGCCAACGTTTTCAGACTCTTTTGGAATCCAATCGCGAATGGCGTACGGTAGAGTCTTGTTCGTGCAGTCAGGCAGATCGCTTTCGGGCGGATTTGCGTACCTGCAAGCAAGGAATTTAGAAAAAGGTAACTCTGATTTTATGTACTGATTCAATCCTGAGCTGTCTCCGTCTTCAATAAAGGCGAATTCGACTCACTTTTTGTAGAGCTGGTCTCGCTCTCCACTGCTGATAAGTCGGTCAATGATCTTATTGATCAAATCATCATATTCTATACTGCTTGGTAGACCCAAATTCATCGTTTCTTGTCCGAAGCTGCCCACTACTTTAAGGCCACAACCCATCTTAGCGTAGTACTCATTCAAAACGTTGCTATAGAGGAAGGCGAATTTGCCAGTATTGACGAGGCTGAGTGCCTGGCTGATGTTCCGCGGCTGAGTGCGCTCCGGGTTGTCGGCGATGTACTGGTAGGCTGCTGACACCAGTGGATCAATTGAGTTCTTCATGAAGCCCAAGTACACAGAGCCGTACAGCGTACCGTATTCATACGCCTCCTGTCTTCGCAGGCTTTCCAGCCCCCTGATCTCCGTTTGGATGTGCTTCAGGGTCCGCTTGACTGCATAGTTGGACACATAGATAATCAAGAAGAGGAACACAAACAGCCAGAAAACCACTGTCACCTGCCAAAATCGAATGCGAGAAAGAAGTTTACTCTAATATTAACAACTGTTCGGAGGCAGAGAAGCTCAGCGGTAAGACCCCTGACCCTCGCGCTACGAACCCTGGTTGGATTCCATGTTTGGCCACATTCATTTACGGCTTTTCGCGAAAATTGCAAGTGTTCCGTGCGATTCATACTGGGAGGACCAACCCCCCCCCCCAAAGCACAGAGAGTGTACGAGCTACTCGTACATGTCTGACAATTAAAAAGTCTGGGCCGCCGTAAATCCTTTTTGAGTGTGTGTAGGAGTGCGTGCCGCCTACAGCATTGGCGCTTGTTAGAAATGGTGCACTTTATTTTCTACGGTTTTTTTCTCACCAGCTTTGCAGACGGACGATCCGGTGTCGTTGTCTTCACGCCCTGGATCAGCGTGCCCAATGCGACGTAGATGGCTTCGTACAAGCTGAGCCGTTGTTCGTTCCTGCTAATTCGATGCAGCACCGCCAGCACCAGCCCCGACGCGAAGCCGGAGCCGAGCAAGGCCAGCCAGGTGTACAGGTGTAGCGGAGAGAGAAACTCAAATAGTAGCTCAACTGGATTGACCTCTGGCTTCGAGTACAGGATGGACAGTTGGTTGAATAAGATGGGCTGCGTAAATTTGACAACGCCACGGCGCAGCTCCGTGTCGGACATTGAAGCGCAGGCCATGTCGGCATCATTTAGCATGAGAGTGGCTACCATGCCACTCCATCCTTTGACTGGATCGTAGGAGCCGAAGATACCATCAGGTTGTAGAAAGAATTCAACGGAGTTCAGCTACGGAAAACGGTGAAAGGGGTCAGTTGTTTCTTACCAGCAAGAACTACTCACGAATACAAAGCGATTATTGCAGATTATGCAAGTTGATTAGCTAGCTGACGCATCTCCTATCGTCTTTGAATCTTTGACGGCTTTTTGCTATTTTCTCTCTTCAACATAATTATCTGATGTTTTTTTATTTCAAGAAGTGAGGAACATCTGTGATTAGAATAGTGACAACCGGCCTATTTACATCTACGAGCTAAATGCAGTAGTCTAGTGTTGCTTCAAAGCAGTGCAACTTATGTACTAAAATATTTCAGCCGCTAAAAAATCTGTTTAAAACCCTTTACACAAAAACGGTAAAGTAGAGTTTCCAGATAAGTCTAAGTTTAAACTGTTCACAGATAAGTCTAAGTTTAAACTTACCGACATGTTCATCAGTATCTTCTTGCACATGTCCACCGCAAACCCTTCTAGGCGGTTGTAGAGCGGTACGTCAGTCCGATTCTCGTAGCCCTTTCTGAACTGCACAAACGGAGGTGACTGAAATGAAGAAGTAGTTTTGTTAGATGAGAAATTATGCAGCGTCTTCAACTAGTTGTTGAAGGAAGAGTTAACTGTTTCTGGAAAACCCACCAGTACAGTAACTACTCGGAACACGTTCAAGTTGAGCTCTTGCTTCAACACCTCATCAGTCGGTATTCTCGGCTTTGCCGGGACGAAGAAGAAGTCTCCAGAACTGGACCAGTTGCCGATCTTAGGGAAAGTGACATTTTTTTCGAAATTCATTTTGAAATTGATAAGCGTCAGATATCCCAGCACGATATCCGAGCTGGGGTACAATTTCAAAGAGGATCTCGTAGAAAAACAAAATCGCAACAAGTTTGACACGATTAGAAAACACTGCAACAATGGAGGCCTTACCCGTTCACGCTGATCGCCCAGTCCTTTGTAAAAGTGCATCCGCCAGAATTCCCTGGTTACCGTGCCGTCCGGGCCCAAGCTAAAAGAACCGGTCAGGCCTTCAACAGTTCTGTTCACTTCGGATGCCTAAAATAAGTAAAGAAACTATTCGTGATGTATAGCAATGCTATTGAAGCACAGTAGAAATAAGCCTATATTTATAGCTTCATGCATCTCTTCAGTCAATCTGCATTGCGAACGTTTCTTTGAGTGAATTTATTTAATGACAACTATTTATTAATGATCCCATTACTTTAAAGCTTTGAATGACATAAAAAGCTTAATAAAATTTCGCACAACTCGAATGTGACCTCTCACCTCGTTACAAAGAATGTTTTTTAAGTAAACTGACCAAACAGTCAAGAGATCAAACAGGTAAACTGATCGCGTCGTAGTTAGGCCGTTTTTGATAGCAGTGGATATTGGGCCGAACTCCATTGATGTGATATTCTTGGACACAATCACGTAGCCACCGAAGTTGTTTCTCTCTACCAGGAGCTAAAAAGACAACAGCTGTCATAGGTCCTTAATTTTGGCTACTCAAAAATACAGTACCTTAATCACATGAAAGTTGTATCTGGTCGATTCCAGCCTCACCATGTTGAACAGAAACCAACGATAAGTTGGATGCAGAAGCCGATTTATGAATGCCGCAGAAAGGAAAACCTCGGCTTCCTCTGGATTGCATGCAAGCAGAAAGGTTTCGGCATTTTTTGATTGGAGCCTTTCAATGAGGTCGTATTCTGCACCCGGCTTAAGCCGGTAGAGCTGCACTGAGCCTGGAAACTTTGTAGCAAAAATTTCAACATGAAATGCTTCGTAGCCGGTGCCAAGAATGATGCTGAGGCGGCTTTGCTTTGCTTCGCTGGCGCCAAGAGACATTACAAGCGATCGCAACACTCCGTCCGAGACCAGCGATACTGGGATCGGCGCCACCTTGTGCAGCCGCATGCGGGGATAGCGGCGGGCAGCAACAGAGCCCGGGGTCAGGCCGGTCGACAAGTTGGCCTGAGCAAACAGCGGCACCATCGATACTTCAGTGTGGGCACCGATGAACAAGCAGTTGGCAAGGCTGGCAAAGTCTGAGTTGGGGGAATAAATTTTTAGAGATGTGTTTTAGGCCGGAAAAAATTATGCTCACTCGAATTAATTGAGTCAATCGATTAACAATTAATAATTTATGCATCGAACTTGCATCGATGAGGTGCGACGCTCTTACTCAATGGATTCGCCAGTTACCGTCGCCTTCTTAAGAATTTGTAGTTTATCTGGCAGGTAAACTACCGAGGTTGCAGGTACGTATTGTTTCTATCTTATCGAATCGAATTCAATCCCAGTAGATTCATGGGTGCATATAACTTAATGATTGCTTTTGATTCATTAAAGATTAATCAAAGCAATAAATGCTTCCTACTGTTCATAGCAGCCGGGATGTCCATAAGCTTTTTGTGAATGATCTCCACAAACTCAACGGAAGTTTGATTGATGCCGGGGGCAGACGGGCAGGCCTCGAGAATTGCCGGTCGGAACTTCTTTTCGAATAAGTCCTTCGCCAGTGCGGCTGTGCCCTCTTCATTCCACAATAGGGCTGAAAGGAAATCATTAGAAGCACAAAATCTGCATGTCTGCAAATGAAAATAGAATTGGACAAAAGCGAGTTCTCAGTAGACAAAATTGAACGAACCCAGTGTGATGTTGTTGCTCTGAGCCTGCATTCTGCTGCAGCCTGCAATCAGAATCAAAAAGCTCAGCTGCAGAACAGTAAGATTTCGCATCGTTGCACTGTCTGAACAGTTTCAATTTTAGTGAGTTTCAAGTTGCGAATCACCTCTCTGGAGGTGCATAAAAATATCTTATATATGATAACATGCCCCAAATTTGGCAACTTGTTTGGCCATGAGCTGTGCGCTTGAAAGCGCTCTAAACAGTATAGCGCACTCGAGGCAGAGTAGAAAGTTAGTTAAATTTGCAATAACGCTGGACCGACCGAGTCTGTCTTACGGTTTCCCATCAAACGCAGGGAATTTGTCTTTCCATGTTTGCTTACACGCCCGTGTTTATTCTGTTTAGCAATTTACATTAGAGGGACTGCGGACTTATAAGAGTACCAAAGCAAGTCATAACTAACCAGATAAATTCGAGACCAACCTTAAAACCGCACAATGGCTACCCCACTTGCAATCAGCTGACGCGACCACTATTTCTGAACCAGGAAAATTACCAAGTGGAGGACATTAGGCCCGTTCAATAAAGCTTGCGTTTCTACTTTGGTGTAAAATATTTCGGTGAAGTTATGCGACACTGCCATCATGCAGAAATATGCGCGACTAATACTGTATATTAAAATAAAAAATTTACGCCTTAATTCTATAAAAATTCGAGCATCAGAAACATCACAATTATTCTGAGACAGCTGCATGCCTGATGCAGAAAGCGAGGGACCGAGAAAACTTGGCTCAGTTGCGACGCGTTTGACGCATGCTGTGCGAATGCAAAATTGAAGCAAGGCTCTGCTCTTTTAGCGGACGAACGTATGTTCACGTCAGACCGAGCAACTCGGTCAGCCCGTCCTATGTCGTCCCCTACCAGCGTACAGCATGAACTTGAGGCTTCTACAATATTTGGTTGATTTTTTCATTCCTTGTGTCAGGACTCGACAGGACGAAAACTCGAGCTTACCATGACATTTCGAGCTTGCGAGGTTTACTGTCTTCGCTTTATTGATTTTGGGTTTGCTATGGTGAGCAGCCTCAGGCAAGCATATTCAGAAAATGGAGTGGCAATAGCACGACTGTACCAAGACCACCGACGCCCTCTCTCCCTCGTGCCATGTGACAGTACAGTAAGTTCGCACTCCGTGTTACTTTCTTTGCGACCGTGGACCGAGATTATACGAGACGAGAACTCACAGGACGGGCTACGAGAAACTGAGCTACTCGAAGCGAAGCATTCGCTTAGGTTCCCAGGTCAGTCCGGACAGCGGTCTGACACGATCATACGCTCTTCCGCTGGCAGAACGTAGTCAGTAAAGATAACGTTGGGTCACAATGCCAAAAGTTTCACCGAACACTCTAAAGAACTCTGAGACAATTCTTAACTCTCGTGTGTAAGTTTTAACTTGCAAAAAGGTAAGGAACTTAAGAAATTTTAATACAATAGAACGGCTCAATGATAAAACCAAGAGTACGCGAAGCTGTAGCACTGACGCAAGAGTCAAAGTGTCAGAATTATTCAGTATCGGACAGGGCAGGCGCGGGTTGCCAAGCCACTCATTAAAAATCGGTCGATAATAAAGCGCCACTTAATTGCAGTTCCAACATTTTTTGCTGTATTCTGTATTTATTTTAAAAAACGATAACTATTTGCACTTGTATACTCGTAGAATCGATTAAATGTTCAAAAAGAAGGTATTGAATATATCAAAATGACATTGCATTAAAATTTACGCTTATCATCAACAAAGTACGAGCGTACGATTACATCACTTCCAAACTTAACAAATCAATTATATTATCTGGATCGAGCCAGCTGGGATCATGGCATCCTCAGCAGCTTAAACAATGAGTCTTATGATCACTTATCAAAACATATTTTCTCATCGTTTTTGCATAGAACAAATAAATTGGGACTAAAATGTTTACAGATTCGTTCGTGATTGCACTTTATAAAGGAAAAAGTGCAAATTCAAAAGTTACGCATATGATTCAATCATCTCTTCTGTCTGATTTTTGGGCAGCTGTTTGCACAGCTTCACCAGTCCCAGCCCTGTGTCGTCGCCAGTCCTTTAACGCGTTGCCTTTTAACTGATTCAAACGCGGCCTGAGGTTGATGCAGGCCTTCTCCAGCAATGCCAGCAGCAGAGTGAGCAGACAGCCAGCCAAGTTGATGACGGCGATCCCCAGAGTGTTGCTGAGGGTAAGAGCACCGTGGCGAGTGTTGAAAATATTCGGTTCTTGGGGTATCCAGTTGTTGAGAGCGTAAGGGAAAGGCTTATCGGTGCAGTTAGGCAGCTCGCTCTTGGGAGGGTTGAAGTACCTGAAATGGCATGCGTTTTTTTGAAAACTGTGAATTAATGCTACCAGACTCGGTTTAAACTCACTTCTCAAATAGCCGATCTCGCTCTCCAGTAGCCACCAGGTGGTTGATGATGCGGTTGATCAGATCGTCATATTCGGCACTCTCCGGCAGACCCAACATCGCACTGTCCAGTCCGAAGTTGCCGGCGACATGAAAGTTGCACGTCATTTTGGCATTGTAGTCGTTCATGACGGAGTTGTAAATAAGAGCGAACTTGCCGCCGCTGACCATGCTCAGAGCCTGGCTAACGCTCCGCGGCTGCCTGCGCTCCGGATTGTTGCTGATGTAGCTGAAGGCCGCCTGCTGGACAGGATCGTTGGAGCCTTTCAAGAGGCTTAGGTAGACAGAGCCGAAAAAAGTACCGTATTCGTAGGTTTCCTGCACAGGGAGGCTGTCTAAATCCGTGATTTCCGACTGGACTCGTTCCAAAGTCCGCTTTGCGGCATAGTTTGTCACGTAGGCGACTAAGATTACAAAAGCAAACAGCCAGTACACCGCTGTGACCTAAGAATGAATTAAGTAACCCGTAAGAACAATGGGAATGAAAATGATCGCTTTCTCATTTAAAACTACAACCGTCTGAGTACTCACTAACTGGGCCGACGGTCGATTTGGCGTGACGCCAGTCAAGCCTTGGATCAGCGAAGCGAAGGAAATGAAGACCGTTTCGTATAGGCTAAAACTGTGCTCGTTCCTGCTGAGCTGATGCAAAACAGCCAGAACCAAGGCGGAGACCAGAACTGAGCCTATCAGTGCAAGCCAAGTGTACAGATGCAGCGGCGAGAGGAACTCGAACATAAGCTTCACCGGGTTGGCCTCCGGCTTGGCGTACAGAATAGACAGCTGGTAGGATTTGATCGGCTGCGTGAACTTCATGACGCCGAGCCGCTCCTCTGTGTCGGACATCGGCGCACAGGCCAGGCCTGCCCCGCCTTGCATGAGCGTGGCCACCATGCCGCTCCAGCCCTTTCTCTGGTCGAACGAGCCGTAACTATTGTCCGGTTGCAGAAACATCTCCACTGATTCCAACTGGTTTGGTGTGTACGAGTAAAGGATCTTGAATAAACTCCTATCATTGTGTCTACGGGATGGAAAGTAGCCAGTTTGCAGAATCTACAGACAGACCAGCTGTAGCATAGCACATGAAACTCGAGAACCTTCCGTCACGAAGTTCATTTATTTCGAAACCCAGCACTAAGAGCTAATTACAAATGCCTGTAAAACATAAAAATCCCAATATACACCGATATTGCTACTTGCCGACATGTTTTCCAGGATCTTCTTGCACATGTCTATGGCAAATCCTTCTAAGCGATCGAAGAGACTAACGTTGGTCCGGTTCTCGTAGCCCTTCTTAAACTGAACGTACGGTTTGGACTGAAACGGGAAATCACGGCGAGATATGTGAAGTATACACTCTCGAATTCAAATTATGAAAAGAGCTGTACTAAGAATCTAGCTCGTACGTACTAATACGGTGACCACTCTAAACACGTTTAAGTTTAGCTCCCGCTTCAGCATTTCATCTGTTGTAGTTCTGACCAAGGCCGGCTGAAAGTGAAACTCTCCAGCGCTTGACCAATTGCCGATCTTTGGGTTTGGATAAAAATGGTTTGTATTCTCATGCCTGTTAAGCACTTTTATGTGATAAAAATTATTCAGAATATTGCGAATGAAAAAATCAAAGTGCGTCTGACCCGTTCTCGCTGTTCGCCGAGGCCTTTGTAAAAGTACATGAACCAGTTCTGTCTGGAGACAGTTCCGTCAGGAGCTAAATCGTACGAACCGGTCATTCCCGTGAATGTTGTGTTCACTTCTGTCGGCTTAGATGAGAAAATTATAATGCATCGTAACTATGAGTTAAAAACTTTGCTCGGAGAAACAAATTAAAAACTAAAAAAACTCTTACTTCGTTACAAAAAATATTCTTTAAATACACCGACCAAATCGATAGAAGATCGAACAGATAAACGGCTTGCGTTGAGTTTAGACCATTGCTGATGAGCGAGGATATTGGGCCGAAGTCCATTGACGTGATGTTCTTTGAAATTACTTTAAAGCCGTCAAAGTTATTTTTCTGGACTAATAACTGTAAGAAAAATATGATTTTCCCTGTTGCTCATTAGGTCGCATTCTGGATGCATGTTGGCAAAGTAACCATTTTCGTTTTCCTTTGAGGTAAATAGTGATTCTAGCCCATTGGGGCCAACCCCCAAGACACAATGTGTTACATGATTGACGATGAGAAAGTCAGGGCCGTTGTACACCCCGTGTAAATGTGTGCCTTCCGAGTTCAGGGGTCAGTGGACTGGCCATAACTGTTTCTCTCTTCGCTGTCTGCGGGTTGACTGTCACATTGATTTTCGGCAGTACTCAAATCGCCTGAAAAACTATCTAATTAAACTAAACTGAACTAAATATGGGAACAGACAATCGTTACTTATTGATGTCACCTAGCTATCTAGAAGCAGCAATCCATTCTCACCGTATCGAACAGGAACCAGCGATGCGATGGATTCAACAGCTGACCACTGAACGCGGCTGCCATAAATGCATCTGTTTCGACATGCTTAGCCGCAACAAGAAAGTTCTTCGCCAGATCCAACTGAAGTACGCTGACCAGCTCCTGCTCTGCACCTGGCACAAGTCGATAAAATTTTACCGAGCCGGGAAAATTTACAACCAGTAGTTTAAAATGAGATATTTCGTAACCGCTTCCGAGAATGATGCTAAGCCGACTGCCCTCGGCCAGGCCGGAGCCCAGAGACAGCGTGAGTGCTCGCGACATGACCTCCGAGACCAGCGGCATTGGTATCGGCGCAACCTCGAGCAGCCGCATGCGGGGGTAGCGGCGACCAGCGATAGAGTCCGGCGTCAGGCCGGTCGACAGGTTGGCCTGAGCAAACAGCGGTACCGTCGATACGTCTGCGTGGGCACCGATGAACAAGCAGTTGCCGAGACTGGAGATGTCTGAACAATTAAAAGAATGCCGAGTCAAATAAAAATGAGGCGATTATCGAGCCAAAATTAAGTTAATAAATCTATTTTGGTCATATTATTTAAAAATTTAAATGCCAGCATTCAATCTTGCTTGGTGCAAATTCAAAGCTAATTTTAAGTGCAAGTATTAAATGCCTTCTTACGCCACGTACTTTCTAAAACCATCGGAATATTTATTAACGTCGTTTGAACAATTTCAACAAAATCGATAAAAGTGTCATTAATGCCAGGAGCAGACGGACAGGCTTCCATAATGGCCGGCCAAAATTTGGTCTCAAAGAGCTCATTAGCGATTGCAGCCGAGCCGCCTTCGTTCCACAGTAGCGCTGAAAGCAAGTGTTGAGTAGTTTGTGCGATTCATTTGACTTTTGCGATGTGATTGAGTTGTTTATTTTTTTCAGTTTGTGTTTATTTTCCTGACATTTGCTTACCGGCCTTCTGACTTTGTGGAAGTCTTATATAATTAATAGTGTATAAAAAGCGTGGTTGCAAAAATACTTTTGAAATGTCGTCAATTTCGCTGAATTTCGGTCAGGAGGCAAATAAAGCTGATTTACACTCACATATGAGTAAACCATGGGTTGACAATCATGGGCCAGAATTCAGTGGGTGAACCCGAGATTGCGAGCAACATATAGAGTAACTAGGTATGCCGCATACGAGCGACTATCAACTCAAGGACTACTCAAGTAACATATATTAAGTTGTCCTTGTATCAACTAAGGATATGGGAAATATCTGGGAATTAAACGAGTGAATCGAACTTCCTTGTATTTTGTGATTTCTGCTGTGATTTCGCATTGGCTTTCTCTAAGTTCCCGAGTCACGTGATGACAATTACTATGGACATGGAAGCTTTGGGGTATGGCCAGTTAGAGCGAAGAGAATGAGAGAAATTGGTGTGCATGTAACGGTGCACTTACAATACACAAGATAAGTTAGTTAGTTCCCAGAGCTCAGCACTCCGGTACCAAGCCTACCGAATGTGATGTTGGTCCCGTAGCTGCCATCGACTATCAGTGTCAGGGAGAGAATCCTCCAAGTGAAAGCAACCAGCTGCATTTGAAGAATTGACGAGACTGAAAATAAGTGGTGAGTTAAACGAATGAGCCTGTGAGTCTAATATACCTACCTCTGCGGTGTTCTGCAGGCTGGGCAGCGGCTAAGACACTGAATACGCCTGACATACGCTCCAGAAACTGTTCACCCCCGCTGCGACTGAAATTACAGGCATGAATTTAAGACGGGGTTTGAATCCAAGCTGAGTGACGGAATTATCAAGCAGTTTTATATCAGAAGGGTGGCACTGTATAGATACTTGTGTATGTATCTCACTCTCCCACGGCCTGCACAAGGTTCTGGCTGAGGTCTATCCGACCACCTGAAGTGTCAAGCATCCTTATAAAATTACAATTATTACAATGATTACAAATTGCATATAGGGAGGTGAGTGTGAGTAGAGTATAATGCATCGGACTATCGCACTGAAGTCCATGGGCTCTATTTTTATCTAAATGTTTTTGCTAATTCTGACAGTGCAGACTTGGGGATTTTCGTATGATTTATCGGGCCAACTCCAAGGAGTTAGGACCACTGTACAACCACAGTGTGGCATAGATGTTCATAATGAGGCGATTTTTAAGTCAGAGCGACAAACACTCATAGTAGCTGTCATTGTTACATCATCAGACGCCGCAATACACTTTCTAAGGGGGCAAAAGTTCCAGTTCCCAGTGCCTGAACAAAGCAGTTTAGCACCACTTTAGATAAAGATAAGCAGTATATAGCTAGTTTTTTTAGCCAGGGACCACTGGAAGTAACGATTGTCACAATAGTAACTTCTAGTGGTCTTTGAGTTTAGCAACTAGCATGTGATATTTTATAGCGTCTATTTTGCGCGGCAGGCAAGATTTCGGATTTTTAAATCGTGATCACATGACCCCCGTGGCTAAGTCACTGCATGTGTGCACTTTGAGGTTTACGGGATCGATATATAGATATATACGATATTTACGAGAAAGCCAGGAGCCAGGCCCACTGTAAAACCACAAATAAGTGCATTGGAACAGTGAAAGGATTTTCATATGGGGGGGGGGAGATTTTGAGGTCAGAGCGATAACACTCGTAGTCAATGTCATTTTTACATTCTCAGACGCCGCGGCACTCTTTCTAAGGGGGGCAAAAGTTCCAGCATGTGCGCATGTTGAGGTTTACAGAGTCGATTTATCTGTCTTTCTGTCTGTCTGAAGCTTCTCAATTCGCTTCAGTATGCAGTGAGGATACGTGTTCTTCCAAGTTTCCCTACTTGTATGTCAGCTCGGTACGTCTGTGCTTATTTTGGTTGGCACATGAATACAACATTAAGATAGATACCCTATTGTGCTGCTCATGGTGTAGATGCAGATGCAGTACTCCACAGCAGCACAGAGGCAAGAGCGGATCCAGAAAATTTTTAACGTAATCCAACCTACAAGGCTTAACCCAAAACGTAAATCTTATTTGATAAATATTAGGGAAAAGATCAGTGGGCATTGTAAAAAAATATAAAATTCTTAATAAAAAAAGAGTTTGTAACTACAAGCATTATATATTCATTATATTGTTTAAAATGCTAAGTGCTAGAATAGAGCCCAAAGTTAGACTCTAGACCAAAGCAACAATATTTGAAATTTATAGTTCAATTAATTGACTAGAAAAATGTAAAATTCATCATCTTGATTATTGGTTCCTGTTTGGGGTCTTATTTACTTCTTCCCTCTTCTCTTCTCTTCTCTTCTCTCTCCTCTATTCCCTTCCCTTTACTCTCGCCATTAGCTAGGCTCTTTATCTGGCCCTTGAGGTAAAACTGTTGGCCGACCTTTGTTCTAATAGCACGAAACTTTTAGCTTATCCTATCTCAGTAATCATAAAGTAATCATAAAGTCATAAAGTTAATACGAGGGCAGGATGGACTTTGTAGGAGCGCAGATGCAAGTAAGATTAAAATATACTTACTATCAAGAGCAGTTGGAATGTTCATGAGTCTCCACGAACTTGAAATCGATTGATTTTGTTCTGATTATTTCTGGACAAGTGTCTGCTATGAATAGCCAGAATTTTCTGTCGAACAAGTCCTGCACAATTGCGGCTGCGCTCCGATCATTCCATAGCAGTGCTGAAAAGTCCGTAGAATACAGGACTACATTCTTAATCGAAGACTCGCAAGCGTACTTTCTAACTCATGCAAGGTATGAACCTCAAGGAAGACTCTGAAGAACAAACAAAGAAGACCTATTTCTGAGGGACGAAACTCTGTCCAATTGGTAAGCATTTAACGGATTTAGCTAGCGTCAATAAGCTGATTGATTAAGTCTACGAGAGCCGTTTTTTGTCGACACACTTGAGAAAGACCCCTTAATTATTTCCTAGGATAGATTTCTAGAGGATCTATTGATTGAGTTGAGTTATCCGTTACGTTTCGGACGTAACGAAGAAGACGCCCTTCAGGAGGACCTACGAGTATTGCAGAAACTCAGAGAATTCAATTGCTCATTAAGGGCGCACGTTCTATTGTTAATTCCGAGCTCTAGGACACTGTAAAGACTTCTGATTCGCTGTCGCTGTCGCTTTTTGTCGACCCACAGATAAAGTTAGGGACTCCCGGAGACAATTCACTGAAGCCAGTCGTCTCTACGAGCCGTACCATACAAGGCCAGCCTGCTAACAAGTTACAAGAGGAGCCGCTCCAGTAAGAGTTATTTGATTTTGCATAATACCTAGGGAACTTGTTCCCCATTGTCTAGAAGTGGGAGTTTTTGAATGACTAATAACCACTCTTAAACTCTTCACCGCTGGGTGTACACCGGTCCAGCTTGGGGCAAGTACGCTCAATAAATCTCCCCCTCTTCAAGCAGTGGTTCTGCTTGAAGAAAAAAAGAAAAAGAAAAAGAAAAAAAATTGGATTATCATTTTTTGTTTTTGCTTTTTAAGTTTTTAAGTTTAAGTTTAAGTTTTCCTATTGCAACTGAAACTGATGCCTGAAGGGAAAATCGATTAGCAGTTTATTTTCTTCAGATAATTAATCTGTTCGTAAACCACGAGCGCGTATTGATTCTTTAATTCGTCTTACCTAAAGTGAAGTTTTCTCCACTGACGCGAATTCCATTGCTGCAGAGAAGCAGCAGCACGATGATTAGAGACAGCATAATTCAAGCGGGATAAAGAAATTTGTGTAGCTAAATAAATGGTGCCTGTTGCAATGTTGATCTCTCTGAGGCTTAAGTTCAGTCCTTCATTTTAGTGCTTGTCACAGCAATTCCTGTGCACACCAGAGAGAATTTAGTACTAATGTCCATACACAATTCGACTGCGACTAAGAGTTCATATTTTCAAAACCGAGACAAAAAGCTTCTGTCAGCCAGTAATTTTCTCAAATCTTTTTTTCTGTAAACACCACACCCCAAGGGAAGGGAAGGCGGACGCGAGTGTTTGCGAGTATCGAGTACAGTGCGAGTGGATACGATGGTCCAAAATCCGAAAAATGATGGGAAAATAGTGAAAGAAAAACGGGGGGGGGGCACGCAGAATGCTGGACACGCTTGCAAGCAAAATAAAGTAAACAGTCATTAAAACAGCACTAAATCGATAAAACAACCGTCATCATTGCAAGAAAAAGATAAAATACTAAATAAGAAAAGTGCACGAGTTGAGAAGAAAAAAAATCAGAGCATTTGAGTCCAAGCCAGAGGAAAAGGAGAGCAGACAGCACACCAGCCTCTACCCAGAGCAGGCAAACGAAAAATTATAGGCATTGAGACAGTTTGCGAACAGCCGCCAGCTGGAGGTCGAAGCCCTTCTCCAGCCCCAGGTACACCTCAACCGCCGAGCTCCGCCAGTCGCCCAGGGCCTTGACGACCGGCAGCGGCACACCGGCGCGGAACGCCAGCGAGGCGCCGCCGCGTCGAAGGCTGTGAGGGGACAGAGACCGGTCTGCCAGGCCGGCACGGTGGACGACGTGCTGAAACAGGCGACAGAACCGGGTGTCGGTCAGAGGCGTCAGGCCGCCGCTGCTTCGGTAGGCGAAGAGGTGGGCAGCAGCGGCGCGGTCGGGCTGTTTGATGCGCAGGTGGTGAAGCAGCGCTGCCACCGGGCAGAGCGGGTGCTGCGCCGCGTGCCGCAGGCGCGGCAGGACAACGCGGTGCACTCGCTGGCGGAACTGGTTCGCCTTGGAGCGCCGAATGTGCAGGATGGCCAGATCCGGTGATACTTGCAGGTCGCCGCAGGTGACCGCCTCGCCAGCTGGTGGGAACGGTTTCGAGCAGCACAGATTGGCGCGGCGCAGGAGGCCCCAGAATCCGACCAGGACCGCCGCCCAGAAGGCTGCATCTTGAGGCTGCTGCAGGCGCAGGGTTCCTCGCAGTTTGAGGAGGTCACCCTGAGTGATGGGCGCCTTGCGCACCGGCGGCTTGGCGAGTTTGCGCTGCACACCGCGGAGGAGCAGGTCGATGCGGGGGTCGCGAGGAAGGCCGCGGCCGGTCTTGAGCTTGCAGTGCAGGTCTGCGGCGTTAATGTACGCACCGACGCTGGCATGCGAGGAGAGGCGGTCGGACAGCGCGATGATGTAGTGCGCGACCTGCTGCAGAGACGGTCTGGTGCTGTCGATGCGCATCTGCTTGCAGAACCGCTTCCAGGAGTCGATCTGGCAGCGGTAAGAGCGCGCGGTTGTCTCAGCGAAGGCCAGGTGGCAGAGCTCGCGGTAGCGCTTGCTGAAGTTCGCGCTCGGGACTTGAGGCGGGCGATCTGTACGGCGAGAAATTCGCAGGTGGCTGGCGAGAGGGTGTGCTCGCTAAGGTTGTGAACAGAGCCAAAGAGCCGGAGCAGGAAGTTTGTCAGCTCTCTGATGTCATCGGCTTGGCTGCCACTATCAGCGAAGATCTGGAATGTCCCAGGGACGTGGAAGGCCTGGACGGAGAGGTCGCGATGCGCAGCGAGGAGCATCAGCTGTTGCAGAGCCGAGTTGACGACCCGATTTGGCGACGAGCCCTTGTTGATGGCGCCGACTGCGGCGGTGCTGTCAGAGTAGATCACAAGCTGGCTGCCCGGTTGCAGCTGCTGCTGGAAATGCAGGGCCGTAAGCACTGGCGCGAGACTTTCCTTGAAGTTGATGTGCAGCGGCTCGATCTCGGTTGAGTCGCAGTGCCAGTCCATGATGAGCCAGCTGGTGATGCCTGGGCCGCGGATGATGCCGCAGCCGCCCCAATTGGACGCGTCGGACTCGATGGCCCAGCTGGGCCCGTGGGAACGCCAGATTTTGCAGCTGGGGGAGGCGGCCAGGCAGGCGTCCAACCAGCTAAGGATCTCGCGGAGATCATTGTGCACGCGCAGTTTGTGCCGCTGCTGCTTCAGGTCGCTGAGCTCGAGCAGGAGTGGTCTCAGGAAGCACCTCCCGATGCGGACCACCTGGCAGACCCAGTTGATGCAACCACAGAGCGATTGGAGTTGGCGCTTGGTGATGCGCTTGCGAGAGAGCGCGGACTGTAGCTGAGACTTGGTGGCGTCGATCTTGTCGTTCGGAAGCTCCAGCAGGCCGCTGACGGTGTCGATGAGGACGCCCAGGTAGACCAGTCTGGTGCACGGTGCCACCACCTTTCTCCAGTTGATGGAGAAGCCAAGCTTCCGCAGCAGATTGAGCAGGGTGTCGAGAGCGAGCTGGCAGTCGTCCTTGCTGGAGGCTGCTATGGCGAAGTCGTCGAGATAACTGCCGATATCGTTGAAGCCCCGTCTCTGCATCATGCGCTTGACGGCCTGGCTCAGGCGGTGGAAAACTTCTACGGAGGCAGCAGCGCCAAAGGGGAGCCGCGTGTCGCAGATGTACGAGTCGCTGCGCTGGTCGCTGAATTTCCACTTCAAGCCGGTGAGCCGAAAATCGTGCGGGCTGATGCCGACACTCCGGTAGGCATTGGCGAGGTCGACTTTGGCCATGAACCAACCGGGCTGCAGCTTGGCGGTGAAGTGACTGACGGTCTCGAACTTGATTCGGTAGTCGGAAGAAAATCGGCTGTTTAGGGAGAGACCCGGAGGGTTAGAGCAGTCGTGGATGAGTCGAATCTTGTTGTTACCCTTCGGAATGGCGCCAAGGGCGCTGATGACCTCCGGTTTGTTACTGACTTGAACGTAGCGGCCATTAAGGACTTCCTCTCGCACCTGCTGCTCGACCAGCTGCCGGTAACTGTTGACTGATAGGTAGTTCTGGGTTTCTGACATAGTTGAGGCTCTTTCTGACGGGTCAGGGCAGGTGAGTTGGAAACCGTTGCGGATGCCATTCAGCAGGAATTCGCGGTCAGGATCGTCAGTCAGCTCAGCTTCCCAGGCGGCTGTGGCGAGGTCGGATGAGAAAGCAACGGACTCGAGGGGCTTGGGACAGGGCCAGCCGGAGGGCAGCGGGGGTTCGACTTTGGCTTCCGCCGGGGCAGCTGCGCTGCCAGTTGAGCCCCCCGGCCGGCCGCGATCTAGTTTTTTGAAGTGCAGAACTGGCGCGGGCGCGCCTCGTAGCAGGCGGAGCAGATGTGCCTGAACTTGCAGTCGCGCCGTAGGCAGCCGTTGCGGTTGAACTTCACGCACAGCTCCCGCCCCTCAGGATCGATCGGGCCGACGAAGCCGGACAGCTGCTGCTTTGGCCTACTGGGCTTGAAATTGGTGCGCTAGGAGATCGCGTTGCCGCCCTGATTTGACTTTGGTGCCAGAATGTGCTTGGATAGCAGCTGCAGCGACTCCCGCTCCCAGCTGCCGCTAGACTGATGTTGCAGGATCCTGAAGTCTTCATCGTAACAGTTGAGGGCGGCCTGACTGAAACCCTGGTGCAAAAACTCGCCGAACTGTACACAGTAGTGAACGTAGGCCTTCAGCTGTTCAAGATCCACCGCGCCATCCTTAACGGTGACCAAGGACCCCTCGTCGAGGAGTTTCAGCAGGATTCGGTTGCTGCCTGCTACCCACTGACCCGCCGAGATCTGCTCAGTCCGGACTCTGGACTTCTCGCCAGAGGCAGGCTCCTCGCCATCACGGTTGATAAAGTCCTTTACCAGAAGGGGCTTTGACGGTCCCGACGGCCTGGCAGAAGTGCTGTAGAGGCCTTGAGGGCCCAGGTCTGGCAGTCCCAGCTCCGGCTCATGGGCAGCAGGGGACCGGTCAATCGGCAAGGGGGTCCGCAACTTACGGCTCTGTTGGCCAGGCTTGTTCTCCAGCTCAGCCTCGATCTCAGCAGTCTGGCGTTGAAGAGTCCTCAGCCGAAGCAGCTTCTCCTGACGGGCGATCCTCTGGTCCAGATCGTCGGTGCCCTGCGGGGCGCCAGCCTCGTCCAGGGTCGCTTCCTCATCGTCGTCGCTGCTGCTGGTGCTGACTCGGTCGATTTCGCTCGAGTGAGTGGCTGTTGGCCGTCCACGTCGCTTGGCTTGATTTGAGAAACTGGCTTGTTCCAGTCTGACTTGCAACTCTCGCTTGCGACCGCCACTGGGCAGTCCCAGTTGGCGTAGACGGTCTCTAAGCTGCCTTGCAGTCATTTGGTCAATTAAAATCTCGGCCATTGCAGTTGCAGCCTAGGCAGCACTCACGCTACTCCGTACGATAAAAAAAATTTCATGCAGCGCGAGAAAGGTGAGGCAGGCTGAGTAAAGCTAGGTGATATAAACCTCACGGCGGAGGGGTGCACTTGGGGTGGGTGTTTACAACCAATCAGCAAACGCCGATTGGACACAAAAATACCTGACAGTACTGTATTACAGTACATATTACAGTACGTATTACAGTAAATACCTGTATTAATTGAATATTTCATAATTTAAAAAAAAAATTGGAACAAAGTAGCTCGTATACGCTCGTAATGGTATAATGTTTTTCAGGAGCAGAAGTTGGAATTCTAAATGCTGATTTACCGTACTTTGTTGATTGGTATCGTTCGAAATTAACTTTTTAGCCGAAAAATGAGGCATAGAAAATATTTGTGCCTGCCGCTGTTCCCGGGGTGGAGGAATGAAAGAATACGAATACGAGCTGGTTAAATTGCAGGTCATCTCTGAAAAGTCCAATCAGATGAAGGTGTTAAGAATAGCGCAATTTATGGCTAGATCAAAAAGTTCAGAGACAACCACAGTTGAGTGTCTGCTGACCTGCCACGTTCTGACACTCCGTAGGTCTCTGAATATTGTTGGATGAACTGAGATCAGCTAAGCTCCTCGTGCTCTCCGTGCTGCGCCTTTGGAAAAATTAACTCGAGCCTCACGACTGGACATCTTGTTGCAGGAATTATATATGTAGGGATTGACTCCCAGTTTAGTTAACGATGGTTACATCTCATTGTACCATGTACAGATACGTTATTCTTTTGAAGGACACTGATTATAGACTGAGTAAATATTCAAAAGTTGTTAAAGAGAGTTGATTGATTGAAATTAAATATGATGAAAAGTTTTTTCAATCAATCAACTTTTGTTTTCCCTCCACCGCTGACACAGTTGGAAAATTGTTTTCAACTGACGTATCAAACTGCAGTCCGATACAACACGGATTAAACGTTTGACTCCATCAGATCATCGCCAGATGCGGCTGCATTGGCAGACTCCATGCGGAGGCTCAGGTCCTTCAACATGTCATCCCGAAGCCTGCGCAGTCGCTCCCTGTAGGTTTGAAAGGCCAACTCCAGGGCAGCCAACAGTAGAGTCAGCAGACAGCCCACCAAATTAATAATCGTAATTCCGAGTGTGTGGTTGAGGTTCACAGCGCTTCGTCGGGTGCCAACGTTTTCAGACTCTTTTGGAATCCAATCGCGAATGGCGTACGGTAGAGTCTTGTTCGTGCAGTCAGGCAGATCGCTTTCGGGCGGATTTGCGTACCTGCAAGCAAGGAATTTAGAAAAAGGTAACTCTGATTTTATGTACTGATTCAATCCTGAGCTGTCTCCGTCTTCAATAAAGGCGAATTCGACTCACTTTTTGTAGAGCTGGTCTCGCTCTCCACTGCTGATTAGTCGGTCAATGATCTTATTGATCAAATCATCATATTCTATACTGCTTGGTAGACCCAAATTCATCGTTTCTTGTCCGAAGCTGCCCACTACTTTAAGGCCACAACCCATCTTAGCGTAGTACTCATTCAAAACGTTGCTATAGAGGAAGGCAAATTTGCCAGTATTGACGAGGCTAAGTGCCTGGCTGATGTTCCGCGGCTGAGTGCGCTCCGGGTTGTCGGCGATGTACTGGTAGGTCGTTGACACCAGCGGATCAATTGATTTCTTCATGAAGCCCAAGTACACAGAGTCGTACAGCGTACCGTATTCATACGCCTCCTGTATTTGCAGGCTTTCCAGTCCCCTGATCTCCGTTTGGATGTGCTTCAGGGTCCGCTTGACTGCATAGTTGGACACATAGATAATCAAGAAGAGGAACACAAACAGCCAGAAAACCACTGTCACCTGCCAAAATCGAATGCGAGAAAGAAATTTACTCTAATATTAACTACTGTTCGGAGGCAGAGAAGCTCAGCGGTACGACCCCTGACCCTCGCGCTACGAACCCTGGTTGGATTCCATGTTTGGCCACATTCATTTACGGCTTTTCGCGAAAATTGCAAATGTTCCGTGCGATTCATACCCATGAGGATCAACCCCCCAAAGCACAGACAGTGTGCGAGCTACATGTCTGACAATTGAAAAGTCTGGGCCGCCGTAAATCCTTTTTGATTGTGAGTAGGAGTGCGTGCCTCCTACAGTATTGGCGCTTGTTAGAAACGGTGCACTTTATTTTCTACGGTTTTTTTCTCACTAGCTTTGCAGACGGACGATCCGGTGTCGCTGTCTTCACGCCCTGGATCATCGTGCCCAATGCGACGTAGATCGCTTCGTACAAGCTGAGCCGTTGTTCGTTCCTGCTAATTCGATGCAGCACCGCCAGCACCAGCCCCGACGCGAAGCCGGAACCGAGCAAGGCCAGCCAGGTGTACAGGTGTAGCGGAGAGAGAAACTCAAATAGTAGCTCAACTGGATTGACCTCTGGCTTCGAGTACAGGATGGACAGTTGGTTGAATAAGATGGGCTGCGTAAATTTGACAACGCCACGGCGCAGCTCCGTGTCGGACATTGAAGCGCAGGCCATGTCGGCATCATTTAGCATGAGAGTGGCTACCATGCCACTCCATCCTTTGACTGGATCGTAGGAGCCGAAGATACCATCAGGTTGTAGAAAGAATTCAACGGAGTTCAGCTGAAGGAAAGGGGTCAGTTGTTTCTTACCGCGATTATTGCAGAGCATGTAAGTTGACTATCTAGCTGACGCATTTCCTATCGTCTTTGAACTGGTTTTCACTATCTTCTCTCCTCAACGCAATATTTTGGTGGCCTTTTATTTAAAGAAGTGAGGGAAATATATGATTAGGATAGTGACTGGTCTTCTGGGAATTTGCATTTTAAAAATCTGTTTAAAACCCTCTACACAAAAATGTTAAGGTAGAGTTATCGACAAGTTAAAGTTTAAACTTACCGACATTTTCATCAGTATCTTCTTGCACATGTCCACCGCAAACCCTTCTAGGCGGTTGTAGAGCGGTACGTCAGTCCGATTCTCGTAGCCCTTTCTGAACTGCACAAACGGAGGTGACTGAAATGAAGAAGTAGTTTTGTTAGACGAGAAATTATGCAGCGTCTTCAACTAGTTGTTGAAGGAAGAGTTAACTGTTTCTGGAAAACCCACCAGTACAGTAACTACTCGGAACACGTTCAAGTTGAGCTCTTGCTTCAACACCTCATCAGTCGGTATTCTCGGCGTTGCCGGGAGGAAGAAGAAGTCTCCAGAACTGGACCAGTTGCCGATCTTAGGGAGAGTGACACGCTTTTGAAATTCATTTTGAAATTGATAAGCGTCAGAAATCCCAGCACGATATCCGAGCTGGGGTACAATTTCAAAGAGGATCTCGTAGAAAAACAAAATCGCAACAAGTTTGACACGATTAGAAAACACTGCAACAATGGAGGCCTCACCCGTTCACGCTGATCGCCGAGTCCTTTGTAAAAGTGCATCCGCCAGAATTTCCTGGTTACCGTGCCGTCCGGGCCCAAGCTAAAAGAACCGGTCAGGCCTTCAACAGTTCTGTTCACTCTGGATGCCTAAAATAAGTGAAGAAACTATTCGTGATGAATAACAATGCTATTGAAGCACAGTAGAAATAAGCCTATATTTATAGCTTCATGCATCTCTTCAGTCAATCTGCATTGCGAATGTGTTTCTTTGAGTGAATTTATTTAATGACAACTATTTATTAATGATCCCATTACTTTGAAGCTTTGAATGACATAAAAAGCTTAATAAAATTTCGCACAACTCGAATGTGGCCTCTCACCTCGTTACAAAGAATGTTTTTTAAGTAAACTGACCAAACAGTCAAGAGATCAAACAGGTAAACTGATCGCGTCGTAGTTAGGCCGTTTTTGATAGCAGTGGATATTGGGCCGAACTCCATTGATGTGATATTCTTGGACACAATCACGTAGCCACCGAAGTTGTTTCTCTCTACCAGGAGCTACAAATACAAGGTCAATCTAATATGCGTACAAAATGCGTAATGTACGAGTAATATAGTTTTTTCAAACAGATTTAAGCTGTCTATTTAGTTCCTATCATAGAAATGCACTACGGGTATTACTCGTCTTCAATTTTCCCTACTATTTTTTCCTACTCAAAAATACAGTACCTTACATATGAAAACTGTTTCTAGACAAAGTATCTAGTCTCACCATGTTGAACAGAAACCAACGATAAGTTGGATGCAGAAGCCGATTTATGAAGGCCACAGAAAGGAAAACCTCGGCTTCTTCTGGTTTGCATGCAAGCAGAAAGGTTTCGGTCGTTTTAAATTGGAGCCTTGTAATAAGGTCGTATTCTGCACCCGGCTTAAGCCGGTAGAGCTGAACCGAGCCTGGAAACTTTGTAGCAAAAAATTCAACATGAAATGCTTCGTAGCCGGTGCCAAGAATGATGCTGAGGCGGCTTTGCTTTGCTTCGCTGGCGCCAAGAGACATTACAAGCGATCGCAACACTCCGTCCGAGACCAGCGGCACTGGGATCGGCGCCACCTTGTGCAGCCGCATGCGAGGATAGCGGCGGGCAGCAACAGAGCCCGAGGTCAGGCCGGTCGACAAGTTGGCCTGAGCAAACAGCGGCACCATCGATACTTCAGTGTGGGCACCGATGAACAAGCAGTTGGCAAGGCTGGCAAAGTCTGAGTTTGGAGAATAATTTTTTATCTAAGTTTAAATTTATGCCTACTCGAATTAATTAAGTCCATCGATTAACATTGTATCGAACTTGCATCGATGAGGTTCGACGTCGCTCATATTTGAATTAATTCGGCAGTTACCGTCGCCTTCTTAATTTTTTTTTTACCTGACAGGTAAACTGACGAAGGTACGCACTATCATCATCTCATATCTCAACGGATTCTAACCGAGTAACATAATGGGTTCGTAGATGTTTTCTATTATAGCCTTAGAAATTTTAGAGATTAATAAAAGCAATAAATGCTTCTTACTGGTCATAGCAGCCGGGATGTCCATAAGCTTGTTGTGAATGATCTCCACAAAATTAACGGAGGTTTGATTGATGCCGGGCGCTGACGGGCAGGCCTCGAGAATGGCCGGTCGGAAATGTTTTTCGAATAAGTCCTTCGCCATCGCGGCTGTGCCCTCCTCATTCCACAATAGGGCTGAAAGGAATTCATTAGTAGCGCACATGCGGCATGATGAATTTCTTTGCTCAAATTTTTGGTAACTTAAAATTTATTGAATACGAGCTTCATCTGCATTTGAACAGACTGTGGCACTGGACCAAGGAGAGTCATTAGTAGACAAGATTGAACGAACCCAGTGTAATGTTGTTGCTCTGAGCCTGCGTTCCGCTACAGCCTGCAATCAGAATGAGAAAGCCCAGCTGCAAAACAGTAAGATGTCGCATCGTTGCGCTGTCTGGGAAGCTTCAATTTTAGTGAGTTTCAAGTTTCGTATCACCTTACATATACTCGTATATGTAAACATGCCCTAGATTTCCGAATACCCTTAGATATCTTTGAAGGCATCACGACCCGCTTCGCCAATGATCTCAAAGTTTGGCAACTTGCTTGGCAATGAGTTGTGAGCTTGAAAGCGCTCTAAACAAACGAGCGCGCTCGAGGCAAAGAGTAGAAAGTTAAATTTACATTGACGGATCGGCCGGAGGGAGAGAGCAGAGGACAACACTTGCAGAGCACGAAAAACATCCTAACGCCCTATATGGGCAACATACGAAACACCAGTATATTTGCTAATGTAAGCGATTTGGAAAAGTAAAATATAAACGAAAGTGAAAAGAAAATAGAAATTGCAGAGACTGCAAGTAAGGGGGTGACTAAAAGCAGAAAAAACGCACGCAAGCCAGCGAAGCGGGACAGAGCGAGGCGGTCGCAGGGGCTAAAAATGCCCCCTCACAGAAACCCACTCCCGCCCAGTTGGCGGCGCATCCAACCCCAGACCAATGCACGACGGGCCCGCCCCAAACACAATGCGGCGGGAAGCACTCCAGCCCCGCTAACAGCGATTGGCCAGCCAATGTACAAATAAAGCTGGGCCGAGCCTGGCTTATGGTTTTTCCTTTTAAACAGGGTAATTTTTCATTCAGTCTGTCACACGACCACGATAATTTGTCACACGCCCATGTTATTCTGCTTAGAAATTTGCATAGAGCGCAGTACCAAAGCAAGTCATCTCAAGCATTGGATGGATATCCACCCATTGGATTGGGTGGATTTAAACGGATGATAATATATTGTTGAGCAAGTGCTGTTGTGGGCTTAAATGACAACTCAGCATTGATGCGGATTAATTTTCAAACTGATACTCGATCCTGACTGGCTGAACGCCAGACTTGCCAAACCATTCGATCAATATTTATTAATCAGCACCACTACCGCGAATTAGTAGCGAAGCGGTTGCGCACCTGATTTTTTTGCCAAAGTTCGTAGGTTCGATTCCCCAATCAGTCCTGTGTATATATGCAACTGTTGTGCCCCCCTGGGGTTGCCCGGCTGTAATCCGGCTAGGTTGGCTGGGCTACCTTGCTGGGAGACACCCAGGTCCCGCTTATTGCCCCTAACGCGGCGAGAGTTCACCACGGCCCGGCCGACGAAAGTTCACCAGACCGGCCCTAGATGTGCTGCGAGAGTTCACGGAATGACTTGGCTGGCGAAGGTTCACCTGCCGGTCCCAGAAAGGTTCGAGTCCCAGCGCGGCACCCCAGAGAAAAAAGAAGACTCACACTTGGTTCGAGCAGATTCAACAACGCAGTGAATGCCTCAGCGTACCGCGATCGCGTTTATTTGGACTCTTCTACAGCCAGCGAGGTTAGGGGGAGGGCCCGGGACGGGGTGGGGCGGGGCGCACGTATAAATAGCACAAAAAGGGGGGAGGGGCAAGCCGACAGACCCAGCCAGTACACCTCACCCAACCGGCCAGCCAATCACCAGCCGCCGGGAAGGGCGGGGCGACTGAGCCGGCCCGCGCACAAGACCGGCCCTGAGCTGGCCGCCGGCCAGACTAGGGTGAGGCTTAAGCCCACAAACCCCAGCCCGACCGACCGGCCCAACCCAGCGCGAGAGGCGGAGGCACAAAGAGAGAGAGAGAGAGAGAGAGAAAGGCCGGGGTGGGGAAACCCTACTGACGCAGCACGCACAACAAAACCCTGCAGACAAAAAAATCAATATCTCTGTACACACTGTGCGTATGCGTGTGCGCCTGCGTAAGTATTAGTAAATGCGTTATTAGACTGTGGCGTACATTTTTTTGGTGAAGTGATCGTATGGTTTTTTTGCCGTGGGCGTAAATTTTCGTTCGGTGAATCTTTTGTAAGTCAAAGCGAATATGCGCGGCTACTGTCTATTTAAAAACGCTTTATTGATACAAAAATTAGCATCAGAAACGTCCCAATTGTGCACTTCCTTGGGCCACGCGAGCCAAATGACAGTACAGTAAGTTCGCATTCCGTGTTACTTCATTTGGGACAGTGGAGCGAAACTTTACGGGACGAGGACTAACTGGATTGGCTGACCGAGTTTACTAGATCATAGTTGTAAGCCATGGCGAAAGTTTCACCGAACGCACTAAAGAACTCTGAGACGATCCTTAAATCTTGTGCGTAAGTTGGAGCACGTGAAAGATTCGGAACTTAAGAAAGCTTTACACAATAGAATGGGTCAATGATAAAGCCATGCTTGCGTGAAGCTTTAGCAGTGACGCAAGGGTCAGAGTGTCATAACAATTCACTAACGGATAGGTCAGGCGTGGGTTGCCATGACATAATAAAAAAACAATACCGATTGGCACTTTCTTGCTTTGGCCGAAATGTCTAAACGACTTTTGCAGAATAATATTTCCTTGCTTTGCATCGCATTAAAATTTACGTCATATGGCGCTTCGCATCGGTAAAGTATTATTGTCGGATTGTCCAACTAAACGAATAAATTATCTGAGTTGAATTGAGCCAGCTGGGATCATGACATCCCTAGCAGCTTAATCAATGAGGCACATGATCAATAAGTAACCATCTTTTCTTTTCGTTTTTCGTATAAAAGAATAAACTGTGAATCAAATATTTACAGATTTATTAATCATTGGACTTCATAATGGAAGAAGTGAAAATTCAAGCGTTAGACGTATGACTCCATCTTCTCTTTTGTCTGATTTTTGGCAGCTGTTTGCGCAGCTTCACCAGTCCCAGCCCTGTGTCGTCGCCAGTCCTTTAACGCGTTGCCTCTTAACTGATTCAAACGCGGCCTGAGGTTGATGCAGGCCTTCTCCAGCAATGCCAGCAGCAGAGTGAGCAGACAGCCAACCAAGTTGATGACGGCGATCCCCAGAGTGTTGCTGAGGGTAAGAGCACCGTGGCGAGTGTTGAAAATATTCGGTTCTTGGGGTATCCAGTTGTTGAGAGCGTAAGGGAAAGGCTTATCGGTGCAGTTAGGCAGCTCGCTCTTGGGAGGGTTGAAGTACCTGAAATGGCATGCATTTTTTGGAAAACTGTGAATTAATGATCTTGCTAAATGCTACCAGACTCGGTTTGAACTCACTTCTCAAAAGCCGATCTCGCTCTCCAGTAGCCACCAGGTGGTTGATGATGCCACAGTGCCGCTCCAACCCTTTCTCTGGTCTCTGGTGCCCGCTAGGTGTGCATGGCGCATGCACACTATTTTCTTAGGAATGATGCACGCCAACTGTGCATGCCTACTTTTGGCATACAAGGCCAATGCACTCCCAAATTTTTGGCATATACTACATGATCTGGAGTATGGTCACTGTATTCATTATAGCAAGAAAGATATGTCAACTTAAGTCCTAGAAGAGAGCTCAAAGTTAGAGCCTAGACTCCAGACCAAAGCAATTAAATTTGAATTTTGTAAATCAATTGATTAGAAATATATAATATACAAATGTATATTCTCTAACTTAGTCTCTATTTTGGGTCCAAAGAAAAAGTTTATAAAACTCTAGTAGTCTATAAGCCAAACATGGGTCATGAAATCACTTTATCTAGCCTTTAGGTCCTTTGAAACTTTATAATAATAATCTAGCCTGCTCAAGTTTTTTTCTTAATTCTCATACTTTCTTTCTCTTTTTTTCTTTTCTTCTTTCATCTTCTCTCATTTTTTTCTTATCCTAAATCCCATCCCATCTCTTATCTTTTTCCTATTTTCTCTCTTTCTTCCCTTTCTTTTCTTCATGTTCTATAGCCATTAGCTAGATTTTTTATCTGGCCCTCAATATGAGCTGCATAGAATGCATTTTATTCTATGTAGCTTTTCATTCCCACGCGCATGTTCTTCAGTGTTTTATATAAAAAGGAGAGACAGTGGAGGCACTCGCTTTAATTTTCTCTCGCCTGCATCTTCGGGCCCAAAGGCAATGGCCATTGCCTTGGCTGGGCTATAGACTGCAGCAGCCTGGGCCCAGAAATACTGTGCTTCGAGTTCAATTCCTTGTTACCCAACGCGAGCAAAAGGTGCAGGCAGACAAAATCTTACCTGTTGTTACACTCAAGGTAAAAATGTTGACCAATGAAACTATTTTAGCTTAGCCTGTCTTAGTAATCATCAAGTCAATCCTAAGGATGTCTAAGTGGCCATTAGAGGGCCCAAAAAGAGAGAGAGAGAGAGAGAGACCAAAGTGGGATGACTTAGCATTTGAAAAATGTTTGGTCTGTGTGCTCTTGACTTTTAACTCTATTCAGAATATACTTGCATTTACATATCCTTTATATAGTACTTATGGTAGTTTCTCTGATAAAAAAGTAAAATAGCAAAGTAAAAATACTTACCATAGCTGAGAGTCTTTTAATTGGCTCATTATTGCTGCTGTTGAAATTGCAGCCAATTGACACAGTACAAAGGTTGGCGCTGCACCAACCAACCGCTGGACATAAAGGCCTGCAGCACAGGGTGGAGTCGGAGTTGAGAAGCCCCATGCATTTATTAAGCGCCTGCTTGCCTCGCACTTTGTGAAGTCAACAACTCCATTGAAAATTACTTTGAGTAGCAGTTGAACTGCTTGAGCCTGCCAGGAAGCCATGAATTGCAACGGCCGAGTTCACGTGCCTAACACTTGCAGCGGCGGCGGGGAGGATGAGGAGGGACAGTGGGAGCACGCGAGGAGCAGCATAACTCTTCGGTGGAAGCCCTACTTTCAACGGTGAGTGCTTTGGCCTAATCAGACCGTTCTGGTTTACAGTGATGATTTAAGCTAGGAAATATTGTTGATAATTCTGGCAAAGGCTTGTTGAAAATGTCATTGGGTGCTCGTTGAGTTTTGATCTCAACTCCATCCGTTGCCAGGGGTCTGAAGGACAGCAAGCTGGACAACCACCTGCTGAAGTGGGCCGACAGTCTGCCCAGGCGGGTAATGGCCGTCAAGAAACCCGACCCCACCCTGCTGCCAGCCTTCATCGAACTGCTGACTCATTTAGTCTCAGTAAGTGACCGAATCCTAGACCTGGAATTCTAGACAATCAGTCTGGAGTGGAAACTCACTGGTCAGTAAGTGACCGAACCCTAGACCTGGAGTTCTAGACAGACAGTCTGGAGTGGAAACTCACTGGTCGGTGAGTGACCGAACCCTAGACCTGGAGTTCTAGACAGACAGTCTGGAGTGGAAACTCACTGGTCGGTGAGTGACCGAACCCTAGGCCTGGAGTTCTAGACAGACAGTCTGGAGTGGAAACTCGAATTCGAAAAATTCAAAGCCTGAAGTCGAAAAAATTCTACGCCAAACTTTCGCTTTCGAGTTTCCCACAATCGCGTTTTCTTTTGATGTTTTTTATCAAACCGTACAGTGGATCTTACCCAGCCCGGGCAGTTCTGGGTCGCTACTCCAGGTTTTGCATCTCGATCTCCATGGCTGCAACTGTGCCGGGGTGACTGGGCCTACTGCTCAATTCTTATCAGCGTGAGAGAAGTTCGAGCGCACAGTGTTCAGTGCTAGGGCTTGTTCTCCTGTTCTCTATCTCTCTCGTTGGTAAAACTTGATCTGTTACTGAAGACTAACCCACTGCCTCTGCGAACTTTTTCTCCGTTTCTACAGATTGTTCTGTGCGGGTAGCAAGGCTCAGCGGACTGGCCTTCCGCTGTTTTGTCTCTGCCTTTGGGGGGGATCACTGTATACAAGAGAAGCGGTCCATGACTCTAGGATAAGAGCTCAGGAGGTCAAGGGCTTCAGGGGAATTGCTCACATGGTCTACTACTACTAGACCAGAGGCAGGGGGGCTGTGTGCACCATGGCGCACTTTAAGCGACACTGTCACACAACCGGCAAGAGGCATTACGCCCATTCCGCCGACTCCCTTGAGCAGGCACACAAGCGCGCGGATACATGCACAGTCATACGCACAGGCACACACTCACACAGGAGTGTACAGCGGCCCTGATTTATTTATCGTTAGGCGTGAACACTTACTTCACTGTGCCTTGGGGGTTGGCCCTCAAGAGCGTTAGTTGCACGAGCAGAGCCAAGCCGAGATTCTGATTCAGCTTCAGATTAATGACTGCACTTGGAATCGAGCCTGGGCCGCTGGCACATCAGATCGCCGCGCTGGACCATTAGGCTGCGGCCCCCTTTCCTCAGATGGTCAAGGTATCCCTCAGATAATCAAAGGGGATCCCTCAGATAATCAAGGGGAATACCTCAGATAATCAAGGGGAATACCTCAGATAATCAAGGGGAATACCTCAGATAATCAAAGGGGAATCCTTCTGATAATCAAGGGAAATCCATCAGATAATCAAGGGAAATCCATCAGATAACCAAGGGGAATCGTTATCGCTCAGAAGATAAAGCCGTATATCCGGCCTCCAAAGCTGCTAGTTTAAACTGCAAAACTACTGTCCAGGATCTGCACTTGGAGGTGCTGGTTGAGATCAACGCCGTGTCGGAGCTGCGGGCAGCGGCGGCAGCAGACGAGGCGGCAGTCTCCTTGGACAGCGTCATCAGCCAGCTGCGCACGTTTGTGTACGCGGAGTTCAGCTTCAGTGACCGGACAGTCGATCTGATTGTGTGCATCGGCGGGGACGGCAGCCTCCTGTACGCCAGCAACCTGTTCCAGGCCGATGTGCCGCCCATCCTGGCCTTCCACCATCACAACAGCCTGGGCCTGCTGTCGCCGCACCGGTTTGAAAACTATCGGGCTGACCTGCGCTCGGTGCTGGACAGCCGCAGCCACTTCATCATGCGGTCTCGCCTGGCCTGCAGACTGTCCCACGCAAACAGCGGCGCGAGCGACTTCAAGCAGGTACGAATTCGATTTAGGGGAGGGATTGCAGCCTACTGGTGAGAGCGTCGGACCTGCGACTGAAAGGTCGAGGGTGGGTTCGATTCTCGACCCACTAGGAAAAACTTGTGTCCTTGAGCAAGACACTTAACTCTGCATTGCTTCAGTTCACCCAGCTGTAAAATGGGTGCCAGCATTAGCTGGGGTAATTGAGGGTGTGTGTGGCGACCCCAGTCCTTAGACTTGAACAGCCGTATGCAGCCTTCAGATGCGCCGCGCAATAGCTGCAGCTGAGCTGTCGGTTGCTCGTCTGCTCATCAGGGCATGTATAATAAATAAACTGGCCTCTTATAACGCATACGTGAATCTTTGTGATCCGAACCCCAGGAGCGAAATTATAGTGTTGATTCGAACCCTTGAACGTTGGCTCCGACCACCGCTTTCGAGACCTAAGGCTTTAGTGCTTTTCAATTGCAAGTTTTCTGATCTAGTTTACAAGGTTGTCTCTAATGCCTAATGTACTGTATATTACGCACAGGTGCTAAACGAAGTTGTGATCGATCGTGGTCCATCTGGCTACCTCTGCATCATTGACGTGCTGATCGAGGAGCGCACAGTCACCACGGTGCAGGGCGACGGCCTCATTGTGAGCAGCCCGACTGGCAGCACCGCCTACGCCATGGCGGCCGGTGCCAACATGCTGCACCCGTCTGTGCCCGCCCTCCTTGTGGCTCCGGTGTGCCCGCACTCGCTCAGCTTCCGGCCTGTGGTCCTGCCGGCCAGCACCAGCATCAAGGTGGGCCTGCCGTCGGTGCAGATTGGTTGATTCGTATTTTTTTTTACTTATACACTTGAATCAGAATAGTGAGTGCCAGTTTAGCTGCCATCACTTAGAAAAATGAGTGCCAGTTTAGCTGCCATCACTCAGAATAATGAGTGCCAGTTTAGCTGCCATCACTCAGAATAATGAGTGCCAGTTTAGCTGCCATCACTCAGAATAGTGAGTGCCAGTTTAGCTGCTATCACTTTAGAATAATGATTTGGCAGCCATAAATCAATATTTGCAAGCTTTCAACTTTTCATTGCATTATCATTGATTAATATCCAGGTACGGCTGGCGGAGGCCGCCCGCGGCACCGCCTGGGTCAGCTTCGATGGTCGCGACCGTCAGGAGCTGCTCCCGGGCGACTCGGTGAGCATCACCACCTCAGAGTACATGGTGCCCTCCATATCGGCCAGGAGTCCGCTGCAGGACTGGTTCAGCGGCCTCGCCGACTGCTTCCACTGGAATGTGCGCTCGGTGCAGAATAAACAGAAGTCGGTCTAAGTCTGCTTCTAAGAAAGAATTCACAACGTTCACCTTGCCTGCATTCAAATCAAACATTCCTTGACTGTTATATATATAAATATCTGCTGCATACTACTGTCAGTAGCCGAGTCAGCTAGGTCCGCTGCTTGTTCCAAATCTGTTTTAGTTATTGCTAATCGATTGGTGGCATTTTTTTCTACAGTGGCTTTTGGCATGCTGAGCTCAACACTGTCCGACTGTCCTGTGCTCTCTGTGGTGCTGATTATGTGTTCATCTTAGACCCAATTTTCTTGACATTTAAGGGTTTGGAGCACAGCTCAAAGCATTCAAATTAGACAAACTGAAATTCTTTTGAGCCCGAAATCACTTTGATCGGGTGTTGGCACGTTCAATTTAAACAGCCAACATTCATTTTAGACACCAATCACAGGCTCACTCTCCCTCTCCTAACTCATCCAAAGATTAATTTTTAAAAGTACACACAAAAAATCGACTTCGCACATATTATAAGAAAAAGATAGCCGCTGTGGTACATGTAGAAGATGAAGAGGAGATTATTGAAGAGATTGAAGAAGAAGACGAAGAAGAGCTCGGTGATGTACGTGTACGGGATGATCTGCCTTTTGAGATGACTGCACAGTCTACGTGCTGGCTGCATTGTTTCTTATTTGTACGTGTTTGTTTGACTGTTAAGTTTTTTGCTTTTTTCACAATCTGTCTCTCTGTCTGTCTGTCTGTCTTATTCTCTCTCACTCTCATTCGGTTTTAAAAAAAAACAGTAAAAAACTACTCAAATGGTGGTTTGAAAGAAGCGACAGGTTTTTAGGTTCGTACACGTTTTTAGCCAGTCCGGCCCTTTCCTTGTGGCGAAATAGAATGTTGCTTGTCTAAATTGAATGACAGTTCGTTTGCAAGCAGTAACTTATACTGCTTTAAACCATAGTGTCTAAATAGAACATCGTCTTGTCTAAAAAGAACTGTTGTTTTGTTGAAATTGAACGAGAAAAGGTGTACAAGGAGCTTTTCCCTATAACTTTCTTAGCTAATCAATGAAATGCCCCATTTGCCGGGAATAGACCAGCAAAGGCACAGTAAACAATTTCAAAGCTGTCCTTTTGACCATCTAAATGAGACTTTAGTCAAACAAACCAAGATTCTATAAGCTCCCCATACAAACCAGCAGGAGCGATGTTAAGAAACACATGGCTATAGACTGCGCGAGTAAGAGCCATAGACTACGCGAGTAAAAGCCATAGGCTACGCGAGTAAAAGCCATAGGCTACGCGAGTAAAAGCCATAGGCTACGCGAGTAAAAGCCATAGGCTACGCGAGTAAAAGCCATAGACTACGCGAGTAAAAGCCATAGACTACGCGAGTAAAAGCCATAGACTACGCGAGTAAAAGCCATAGACTACGCGAGTAAAAGCCATAGACTACGCGAGTAAAAGCCATAGGCTACGCGAGTAAAAGCCATAGGCTACGCGAGTAAAAGCCATAGGCTACGCAAGTAAAAGCCATAGACTACGCGAGTAAAAGCCATAGGCTACGCGAGTAAAAGCCATAGACTACACGAGTAAAAGCCATAGACTACGCGAGTAAAAGCCATAGACTACGCGAGTAAAAGGCTGAGTCCGTTCCGAACTGGACACTGTTATGGCTCCACCGACTCCAACAGAAGACCGTCAACGTCTGACCGACCCTGTCAATACCGGATCATCCATTCTAGCTGCCGCTCAAGTTATTGAAATCAAGTGAGCATCCGTTTATAGGATCGCCGCGAATTTCCAAATAAATTGGCTACTTTCAGTTCAGCCCCGTATTGATTGGCTGCGTCTCATTTTGATTCTCCATTTGGCTTATACGGGCATAGCCTATGTCTAACATCACTTGTGCTGAATTTGTATAGGGAGCATATGTAGCCTCGCTTTGTTAGACTAAAGTCTCAGTTTAGATCGTCAGAAGAAGCCCGGATTTGTTTCTTTCTGTCACCAGAGAAATCTGCCGAAAATGGGAAATTTGCAAAAAATAACACTTTCCTTACGCTTTTAGCTATCTGTCTAGAGACCCATGGCAATAGCCTATCTTGTAGCACAAATTTACAGTTTTCAAGGTGGCCTGCTACATTTATTAATTCAAACGGTTTTCAGTCTCAAAAACTAATAGACGGGATTAGTTTTTTTCAACGAATTAACCATGTTTATTTCAACTTTTTGTCTTGTGACTCTTTGATACATTGGAGAGCAGCTGAACTACCTTCCGCTCTCGGGATCTCGAGCACGACATTTGAGACATTTTCTTTTTCAAGTCGAGCTTAGTATTTGGGGTGAATGCGGTTTATAAGATTAACTGATCACCTAACACAGGGGTTGGTTAGCTCCGGTCCGCAGAGCTAACCGGCCCTCGGGGGTCCTTTGAAACTTCACAATAGCAATCCGGCCGCTACAATCTCTCCTCTTCTCTCCTCTCCTCTCCTCTGCTCTCCTCTCCTCTTCTCTCCTCTCCTCTGCTCTCCTCTCCTCTGCTCTCCTCTTCTCTCCTCTCCTCTCTGCTCTGCTCTCCTCTCCTCTCCTCTCCTCTCCTCTGCTCTCCTCTCCTCTGCTCTCCTCTTCTCTCCTCTCCTCTCTGCTCTGCTCTCCTCTCCTCTCCTCTTCTCTCCTCTCCTCTCTGCTCTGCTCTCCTCTCCTCTCCTCTTCTCTCCTCTCCTCTTCTCTCCTCTCCTCTGCTCTCCTCTGCTCTCCTCTCCTCTCCTCCTTCTCTCCTCTCCTAGGAGAGGCAGGGAATTGGGAAGGGAGAGTCAGTGAGAGTGAATTGGGAAGGGAGAAGCAGTGAGAGTGAATTGGGAAGGGAGAAGCAGTGAGAGTGAATTGGGAAGGGAGAAGCAGTGAGAGTGAATTGGGAAGGGAGAAGCAGTGAGAGTGAATTGGAAAGGGAGAAGCAGTGAGAGTGAATTGGGAAGGGAGAAGCAGTGAGAGTGAATTGGGAAGGGAGAAGCAGTGAGAGTGAATTGGGAAGGGAGAAGCAGTGAGAGTGAATTGGGAAGGGAGAAGCAGGCAGTGAGAGTGAATTGGGAAGGGAGAAGCAGTGAGAGTGAATTGGGAAGGGAGAAGCAGTGAGAGTGAATTGGGAAGGGAGAGGCACGCAGTGAGAGTGAATTGGGGAGAGGCAGGGAGTGAATTGGGAAGGGAGAGGCACGCAGTGAGAGTGAATTGGGGAGAGGCAGGGAGTGAATTGGGAAGGGAGAGGCAGGCAGTAAGAGTGAATTGGGGAGAGGTAGGGAGTGAATTGGGAAGGGAGAGGCAGGCAGAGAAAGTGAATTGGGGAGAGGTAGGGAGTGAATTGGGAAGGGAGAGGCAGGCAGAGAGAGTGAATTGGGAAGGGAGAGGCAGGGAGTGTATTGGGAAGGGAGAGGCAGGCAGTGAGAGTGAATTGGGGAGAGGCAGGGAGTGTATTGGGAAGGGAGAGGCAGGCAGTGAGAGTGAATTGGGGAGAGGCAGGGAGTGTATTGGGAAGGGAGAGGCAGGCAGTGAGAGTGAATTGGGGAGAGGCAGGGAGTGTATTGGGAAGGGAGAGGCACGCAGTGAGAGTGAATTGGGGAGAGGCAGGGAGTGTATTGGGAAGGGAGAGGCACGCAGTGAGAGTGAATTGGGGAGAGGCGGACTGGCAGAGGGAAGGAGTGAATGGGGAGTTATAGTTGCAGAAGGAAAGGTAATACAAGCAAAGAAGGTAAGATCAGGGCAAGGTCAATAAGTTCATGAGGATGACTTTCCGTATACTCTGCAGTATTGCCAAGCGTGTTCTGTGCTTTTGTGGAGCCCAAGTCATGGTCTGCGAGCCCTGACTCTCGAGTGCTGGGCAATTCAGTATAAATTGAGGCTCATATTTTCCAAGTTGATTGATCTGTACGTTGTGTGTTATTCTATTTTTTGCGGCAGCTTTTTTCGCTTGTACTGATCGGCCCGTTTGTCCTTTTTATATTTTCTTATAAGAATAAATAGATTAAGTACTTTTTACGAATAATCAACGGTATTAATCAAATTATTCTGATTTGCAGCAATTCGCATAGTGACTTACTATTCTTGTTATTTATTGCTTATGTTGGTCATTGTTAAAAAATTATGGTTAATTGCGTTGGCGTCTGGTCCAAGCATGTTTTAATCGTACTCGTACTAGGGTGTTACACGGGGACTTTGGTGTTACAACCAGACTTATGGTGTTGGTGTTACACGGGAACTTTAGTGTTACAATCACACTGTATGGTGTCGGTGTTACACGGGAACTTTAGTGTTACAATCACACTGTATGGTGTCGGTGTTACACGGGAACTTTAGTGTTACAATCACACTGTATGGTGTCGGTGTTACACGGGAACTTTAGTGTTACAATCACACTGTATGGTGTCGGTGTTACACGGGAACTTTAGTGTTACAATCACACTGTATGGTGTCGGTGTTACACGGGAACTTTAGTGTTACAATCACACTGTATGGTGTCGGTGTTACACGGGAACTTTAGTGTTACAATCACACTGTATGGTGTCGGTGTTACACGGGAACTTTAGTGTTACAATCACACTGTATGGTGTCGGTGTTACACGGGAACTTTAGTGTTACAATCACACTGTATGGTGTCGGTGTTACACGGGAACTTTAGTGTTACAATCACACTGTATGGTGTTGGTGTTACACGGGAACTTTAGTGTTACAATCACACTGTATGGTGTTGGTGTTACACGGGAACTTTAGTGTTACAGTCACACTTGATGGTGTTGGTGTCACACGGGGACTTTGTGTTACAACCACACTATTGTGTTACACACACTATTCATAGAGATGCAGCATCGCTCACTGGCATCACGGACTTTCAGCACGTTCTCTAGTATCAGAAGTGCCTGAACATGCTGATTGCTACCCAGATGTAGTTCCCAACGCGGATACTCATCTTGTTTTAAATTAAATTCCTCTTGCTACTGGCCCTCGTCATCCACAGTGGGGCTCTGAGGCCGACCGGCTGCGCTAGTCAGGGTGGCGCGGACACGCCAGCTAATTGCAGCGGATCGTTCATGCGTTTCAACTCCGCCCGGTTGTCAAATGCAATGGAGAGTGTAGTTCAGAGATTCGAGCTCATCAAGATTTATAATGCGACTGGCATGTCCCAGCAACGCCCTTTCTCTGCTATCAGCTATTTTTCCTCTGTACAAATCGTCGTTTGCATTCGTAACTGCTCCCTTCTTTGTTTGACCTTGAGTTTTATTCCACTGGCGTGTTGTATTCTGCTTTTTGTAATGGAATGTTTTTGCTATTTTCTCAACTACTTATCCCGCAGATAGACTCTGGTGGCGGCATCCATGCCAGTTGCGTCCAAACAAAGCATCTCAGAGATACATGCATTATCAAAATCTGGGCACCCTTACTAGCACTCTTCAGCACCCCTGCTAGCGCTCTTCAGCACCCATGCTAGCACTCTTTGACCCCTGCTAGCACTCCTTGGCACCCCTGCTAGCACTCTGGCAACCCCTGCTAGCACTCTGGCAACCCCTGCTAGCACTCTTAGGCACATCTATAAGTACACCTCTTAAGAAACTGCTGCAAGTTTTATTGCTTCCCCGTCTTGTCTCGTTATTTGTCTACTTGTCCATTGTAAGAGCTCCCACGATACTGAATCCTTTCTGTGCGCGGCTTTCTTTCTGTGCCAAACTGTAGACGTGGCTCGTCATCGAGCCTCGGAGACTCAGAAAATTAGCACCTCTTTTAGCTTATCGACTTTTAGCTGCCACTTACCTATTTTGTCTGGGCCACTCTGTACAGCAGAGAAGGCTTTGAGCTGCTTTTCAAAGTTCTCACAAGAATCTCATGCCCTGATTGAATTAGGCAGTTATTCGATCAAACCATGAGTTCCCTTGTCGCGACTTTCTTAGTCATTTCTGATTTCACCTTCACTTCTCTGTTTACTCTGTTTTCTCTCCCTCTCTGTCTAGTTCAATCATGTTATTGTTATCTCTCTCTCCCTCGCTGACTTCTGATTGGCTCTCCGTTCTCGCCTCTTTCCTCAGTGGCGCACTCCACCCCTCCTCGTCTTATCTAATTACACTCAAACCCCTAAATATTTAATCTGTTTTCTCTCCCTCTCTGTCTAGTTCAATCATGTTATTGTTATCTCTCTCTCCCTCGCTGACTTCTGATTGGCTCTCCGTTCTCGCCTCTTTCCTCAGTGGCGCACTCCACCCCTCCTCGTCTTATCTAATTACACTCAAACCCCTAAATATTTAATCTGTTTTCTCTCCCTCTCTGTCTAGTTCAATCATGTTATTGTTATCTCTCTCTCCCTCGCTGACTTCTGATTGGCTCTCCGTTCTCGCCTCTTTCCTCAGTCGCGCATTTCACCCCTCCTCGTCTTATCTAATCACACTGAAACCCCTAAACAAATGCCTTAAATACACAGATTTAGGCCTACCTGTCTGACTCCTGGTTATTTAGTTCAGTTTGTTTCAACATTAATTAAATACTACGAGTAAATAGTTCACTTGTTTTCTATATTCCTGTTTTTGGGAAAGTTTGTACACTTCTGATTAAATATGCCTGACTGACTATCGGCATCGCATGATGCAGTGGAATTGTCAGACAGACGGGCTTAGTCAGCCCAGAAGGCATTGACGCATTGACCAGCTATGGATGATTGTGATCCAGCATTCATTGCAAATTTAATGATCCCTCCGGCGTTTTTTATTGCACCTGCTGCGTGTTATTTTTAGGGAATCTGTTTTCTTGCTTTGACGCTCGTGATCGACTCGTTGTCTTGAATCGAATTGATTTGAATTTCTCTTAATTTGCACTTTAACAGCGGCTCACTTCCATTGGGGTCCTTTGCTCTCCGGCTCTTGACTGTCCTTTGAGTTCCTTGCCGCACAGATTGCGTAGATCGATGCCAGATTTAGCATTCCATGCCATGCTCTTTGAAGCCCCTCATTTCTAATCCGCATCGCATGCCTGTGTAGGGTAGTGACAGCGTTTGCGGCCAAGTTAATCGAATAAAGCTCCTTTCGGAGTTCACTTAGTTGCATATAGTAATGCACAGAAGCAGCTTCCTGTGATCTCTTTAATTCGCCCGAACCCGCTTCATTACTTCCTGGCTGTAGCGCCAGCTGTTTTGTCATGCTCCGCTTAACTGGCTAACAATGAATATTCTGTCCCAGCTGCTCCGCCGAACTGCAAAGAGAGAGACACTGCCCACCTCAGGGTTGGGCGCACAGGGGCTGGAAGTCGAGTTCTAGGAAAGCTGCTCTGTCGGCGGGTTATTGGCTTGCAGGGTGCAGCCACTCGCCATCTCCCGTTCCGAGTTTAATTTCTGAGCCAAGCCCGTAGCTTAGTCCCGCCCTGAGCTCACATGCAGTGATCTGCCTATGCATCAGACTAGTGCTCAGCCCGGTGCCCCAGCGCCTATCGACTTTCAACTAGCGTGAGTTTCAAGCCTCCTTATTTGTTCCGTTTGTGTTCCTCCTGACATCGCATGCAGACGGTCTGTGTTTGCTTTGGGGACAGGCGAGAGCGCGTATCCTGCCATGCTTGATAGATAGATTACTGGCATCAGATTGAAGGCATCCAGGGTTTTCAGTACAGATGTTATGATTACCTGTCATGCAAAGTTCTACGCTCGTATAAACATCATGTTGGTGCAATTATCAACGTCAATTGAAACGTCAATTTCGCTGACCCTGAGCACGCACCGCGGCCCTGACTTTCTCGTGGCCAGATCTGTACCCGCTCTGTGCCATTGGGTTTGGCTCTAGTGGGCGTAAATCGCTCAACAAACACCGGGCCAGTTTCTGCGCACGAATCCCAAACTATACACTCGTATTGATGCAGCCCGCCCCTTGCAGTGCATGTCTCCTTGCAACTTCTAGAACTTTCAGAAACGGCAAACAAGTCTAGAATGGCAGAGTTTGACTCAACTAGGTTCCTAGATGCTGCCTTTCTTTATACTCATGACTTGTCGTGAGCTTTACTCATGCGTTTGATAACTGGTCAGTAATTAAAAAATCAATGCGATACGTACTGTGGTGTCTTATCAGTTATTGCAACAGCGAAGCAGCCTGGATTGCTAGTTAACCTGAAGCCTCTTTCCAACCTCAGGGCCCATACGCAGCCATGGCGGACATGCAGGCCACGCCGTACGAGTTGCAGATGCGGCGATTCAGCTTCGCTGTGCTCGGCGTCACCGGAACCTCTGTGAGCTGCGCCGGCATTCTGGCCAATCTGACCGCTCTCACCGTTCTTGTGCAGCGCTCCAGGATCCGCTACAACACCCGCTTGTACCTGTGCGCCCTGGCCATCGCAGACAGTCTCGTGCTGCTCTCCTCTCTGGTCATCTTCATCAAGGACACGTCGACGCAGTTCCACGTGGCCGAGCCCTTCGTCTGGCTGGGCTGGTCGGCCCTGCCTCACGCGTACATCTATATCCATGCGCTTAGTCAGGTGTTTCAGGTAAAGGCATACTACTCGTAAGTGTCTCAGCATAGTTCAATCATAGTCGCCTACGTCAGTCTAGCAGCTGCACTCGTCCCAATCTTTCGCTTCTGAGTTTTTTGTCTCTCGCTTGCATAACATGTACTCGTACATATGCCTATTCGAATTCCAGACTCAGGCACGCTGTTTGCGCTAAAATCCCTCATCAAAAATCATCCGCGCATCGCCCTGGGGGCTGAGACGTGAGCTCTCTCCGGGAACTTATGCCAAGGATAAGCATCAGTTCTTAGTGTCTAGGCGGGTCGGGCTATCACACCCATCGCCTCTTCCCTGCTCCCCTGATCCTTCGCCCCCAGCGCCCTCATCGCGGATGTCACAGCAATTTAGCGGACTGGCCCGCTGACGACGTCACGTGTGACTTGGCACGAGCTGGCGAGATTCTTCCCGGGGGAATTCCTCCGGAACGGGAACTGTAGCAGAGCTACTGTGTATATGCAGGCTCGGTTCCGGAAAGGCAGGATCCATTCATTCGCTAAGCAAACCCGGCCCGAAGCCATTCACTTCCCGTTGAGTTGGGGGCAGGGAGACGGACGCTCTGTGGTGCTTTCTCGAAATATAACGACTGGCTGGTTCCATTTGAGATAGAAGAATATTGATGCGAATTGGCCATACTGAGGCTGAGTAAATTTTAGTTAAGCAAACTTCTTTCTAGCTTTCACTGCACCTCGGAAGTAAAATATTCGTAAAAAAAGCTCTTCCGACTAGCGCAGATTAAAAAGCATGTACCTTTTACCCGTCTAGCATTGGCATTGGCTTTGATTTTGAAATGTTGAAGAAAATTGGAAGCATTTGAACTGCCTGCAAATTTCTCGCGCAAGTTTCCGTGGCTACAAATTTCATAGGGGAAGCCCGGTAGTCCGAAGCCCTTCACGAATCCCGAGCAGTGCTTGCTCACTCACTCTTAGAAACATTCCTACGAGTACAATTTGCTCTACATTTCTTTGTTATTCGATTTATTTACGAGGGGTGGTTCAAAAATTTTTGTCGTTTACATAATTAGAGCATTTGAACTCAACTTTAAATTTTCACCATAGTCCCCTTGGCAATCAATGCACTTCTGCCGTCGGTCGCGCAGCGCCCGGATGCCGCTGGTTGGCGAGGGTGATTGACTGTCCATTTCGCTGAAAATCCGATGGGGGGTTCTTGGAATTCATGTAAAAAGATGCACTTAAAAAGACATAAAAACGCTGTATCCTATATATTCCATTCTAAAGTTATTTTACTATGCCTAAAAATTATCAAAAAAGCTTTTTAACTGGCCGAACGACAAAAACTATTTGAACCCCCCTTCGAGGCAGCATTGCCACACTGACCAAGGTAGCCACCAAGTTGGATCTGCCAAGCGATTAAAATAGATCAATTCCAGAAAGAACTCTTAAACTTCTTAGAAATAAAAATGAATTTAGTGTGAATCCAAATTCTTTGCGCATTGCTTCATCACACGTCTTGAGTGTCTTAGGTCTTGGCCGCCATGGATGCTGAACCCCAAGTCAAGTCCAGGGACACCATCCTAGATCTTACATCTTACTAAGGATGCCCATCTCCGACCGTCTGGCTGCTCAGGTTATGTCAAACTGGCTGACCGTGGCGCTGACGGCAGACCGCTACGTGATGATCTGCCACCGCCTTGCTGGCGACCGACACTGCACCCGACGCACCACCCACGTGGCCGTGGTGCTGATTGTGGTCTGCGCCTTTCTAATCGGCCTGCCTCGCTTTTTTGAGTATACTCTCTTCACCAACGATATGAAGCTTTTCTACCTGAACAGTACGCATCAGGACAACAGCAGCAAGCTGCTCGGGCAGGTGATGGAGCCGCTGTCAGTCTCCAAGCTGCAGTGGTACATTATCTCACCTGTCGGATCGTCTGGAGCCTTCCGCATTGGCTACCACCTGATAGTATGGCTGCTGCTGGTGGTTCTCGGTCCGCTGCTCTGCATTGGCATCATGAACGCGCTGCTTATGTGTGAGATGCGGCGCGCCGGCGCCATCCGAGGCGCCGGAGCCGTGCGCATCGATCGGCGTGACAGAGGTAGCGGCGGCGGCCGTGACGGCGGTCGCGGCGTCTCTTCTGGTCGTCGCGACACGAACCGGATGCTGGTGGCGGTGGTTTTTTTCTTCATATTCTGCCAGACGCCGGCTGCCGTGCACCACATTCTGTGGCCCTTCGCCAACCTGTCGGAGCCGGACTCGCCCACTGCCGTGCCGCATCTGGCGTGGCCGCTCGCCAATCTGTCCAGCACTCAAGAGTCGCAATCCGGGGTGCACCACATCCTGTGGCCCTTCGCCAACATGACCGGCATGGAGACGCCCGCTCCGGTTCGGTCCAAGCTCAGCCCCGGCTTCGTCTGCTTTGGCGACGTAGCCAACCTGCTCGTGATCCTCAACTCCGCCTGCAACATCCTACTCTACTACTCGTTCAGTAGGCAGTTCCGCGCCGCGCTCTACCGCCTCTGCTGTCCAGCCGTGGCCAGAAAACTCCTACCCGCCGGCCGGAGGCAGCGCCGTCACCGGCGTCGCCGAATGTCATCGGCAGCGGCGGGAGGGGAAGCCGCCACCCCGCCGGCTATGATGCTGATGGTGCAGCCGCCCGAGTGGCGAGTGCGGCAACCGTGGCGCCACCATCGAGCCATTCCACTGGCCGGTGGCAGTCCGAACGACTGAGGAAACGAGCTGGGCAGTTTGACGCGTGAAACGCATTGAAACCGGATAAATAGCGAGTTCGCTTCTTTTAAAACTGAATTTTTCTGACGGAGAACCCGACACAACCGTTGAATTATCTCATCGTTCATAAATGTTGTTGACGCGAATATGCGGAGCTAAATTTATCTTTGTGAAAATTCCTTTATGGCTGGGTATTCTTAGCTCATAAAAACATTGGACAGAGTGCGACCTTTTTGTCCCGGGGATAAGATGCGATAGCCGTATTGCTTGGAGTGTTTTTGTCGTGGTACTTGTTGTATGAGTGCAATCGAAATTGAGCAGCTGACCAAACAAGCCACGTTTCAACCTGCGTCATAATCAACTTTTTTGTCTTTTTTACGCCCATTGTGTTCACCTCATTGGACAACAGTTCAAGTCTTGTTCGTATTAATTCGAAGGTTTATCGCAGCTCTTGGCACCAAACCCGTCCCGTTGTTTCGCTGCTTGTGTTTGCACCTGTTTAGTGTTAGCGTTGCTAGTGTTTAGTGTTACTGCTAGCACAACTATAGTGTTAAGCGTAAACAATATTAGAAACAGTCGATGTTTTACACTCAGCTGCGTCTCACGCACTTATTTTCAACATAGGCTTCTAGCAGTCATTGTTCCAATAATGCGTTTCTTTGATGTTTACTATTAGTACAAAAAGCGCTACTCTGTTTGATTAATTTTTCAGCACTCCTTCGTGTTGACTGACTTGCTAGTGACCATTAGCTTGCTAGTGACCATTAGCTTGCTAGTGACCATTAGCTTGCTAGTGACCATTAGCTTGCTAGTGACCATTAGCTTGCTAGTGACCATTAGCTTGCTAGTGACCATTAGCTTGCTAGTGACCATTAGCTTGCTAGTGACCATTAGCTTGCTAGTGACCTTTAGCTTGCTAGTGACCATTAGCTTGCTAGTGACCATTAGCTTGCTAGTGACCATTAGCTTGCTAGTGACCATTAGCTTGCTAGTGACCATTAGCTTGCTAGTGACCATTAGCTTGCTAGTGACCATTAGCTTGCTAGTGACCTTTAGCTTGCTAGTGACCATTAGCTTGCTAGTGACCATTAGCTTGCTAGTGACCATTAGCTTGCTAGTGACCTTTAGCTTGCTAGTGACCATTAGCTTGCTAGTGACCATTAGCTTGCTAGTGACCATTAGCTTGCTAGTGACCATTAGCTTGCTAGTGACCATTAGCATGCTACTGAACGTCAAATTGTTATTAAAGCTTAGGAATGATTTTGTTATTAGCTTGGTTTCTGGCTTTTGTGCAGTATTTCAAAATTTCCAAAATAAATTACTGATAAAAGAGTAGCATTTCGTGATTTTAACTTATTTCTTTTGATCTACGAGAAGTCATGGCCTGAAGAAATTCAAACTTCGAGTAGCTTTCAAGTACAAAAGCAGCTTTGTTTTGCTTTTGCACCTGTAGCTGTTAGTTCATGATAGCTTAGCTTCTGGTTTCAATGTCTTCCATCGGTCACATTGCAAATGAAATGAGTGAAGCATCTTTTTTGTTCCATTTGCCACACAGTTCGATTCGATGCTAGGGTAAGGTATCAATACTACTCATCCCTAGTAGTAAGAGTTTGACAGAAGTAAGTAGATAATAGTTTCAACAATCCAATGGTGTAAGTTCGGTGAAAATCGGTGGAGATGTTTTTTTTTGAAAACCGATCATACAGCCGGCCGTATGCATGTGCAGCTTCAGGTGCTCAACTGTCTGTAGATGAAACATAATGACAATGTGCTGATGCAATGCCTTACATTCGGGTTCGATACCTCATAGTTAGTAATTTTAACCATGGCGACAGCTCACCCGTAGCCAGTGAACGGGAAATTAGCCATGCCCAAGGATGATCAACGATAGCTTCCAAGGATGTGTACATCACCCTTAGTCATGCCCAAGGATGATCAACGATAGCTTCCAAGGATGTGTACATCACCCTTAGTCATGCCCAAGGATGATCAACAATGGCTTCCAAGGATGTGTACATCACCCTTAGTCATGCCCAAGGATGATCAACAATGGCTTCCAAGGATGTGTACATCATCCTTAGATCAACAATAGCATACTTGCTGTTCCAGGCGGTGATCGAGACCGTCCTGCTGTACAACGCCGAGACCTGGACGCTGACGGAGTCGCTCGAACAGCAGGTTGATGCGGCGCACGCTGGCCTGCTACGCGCCGCCTTCAAGATCAGCTACGAGCGAGTCACCAATGCGGCACTCTATCGCCGCACCGGCCTGTTCCACCCCCAGTGAAGTGTTGCGCCGTCGGCGAATGCAGCTGCCAGGCCATATTATCCGAGCTGAGTCGTACTATCCACAGCCGGTGCAGGAGGTGCTGCTGCTGACGCTGCAGGCACCCTACCGGCGGGGCAGGCGCGCACCCGGCGTTTCGTCGACTCCCTGCTGCTGGCCCCGGCGGTGCGGCCTACGTTCGCGCCCAGGCCCTTAAACGCGCCTGGTGACATTGTCCCACACTTGATTGGCTGACAATGTTTTTTGTTGTTGTTGTTGTTCGAAGGATGTGCACGTCATCCTTAGTCATGCCCCTCTCGCTGACCTCTCAGTACGCACACGCACACCGATACGTACGCAGGCACACGCTCACACAGACTGTACAGCGGCCTTGACTTTTAATCATCGGCCATGTACACTCTCTGCTCCTTGAGGGTTGACCTTCCTGGACGAGGGTCGCACAAGCCCCAGGGCCAATGTTTTGTACCGAGCCTTGGTACTTTGGCCTGGGGAGAGCTAGACGGACGCCGCTAGAGCTTCTCTGCCCAGCGTACAAGTGCATAATAAATAGCAAAATGCATAAATCGCCCAGCCACAAAAATAAAGATACATGTACATGAGCGTCAAAGTCCACACTGTTGTTTTCTGTGGGCTTTAAAACAAAAAAATACAAGCTAGTAGCGAAGTTCTTGCACATAGATATATTTCAGTGGCGCCACGGTGAGCGAGAAGTCTCATTATGCAATAAAGCGGTGCTATCAGCGTGGGGGCCGAAGGTCACCATCAACTCTATCGCTAAGCAAGAAATCAACACTGGCAAGGTCAGTTGCAACAAAATCTTGGGTCGGAGCTACGAGTATTTTTAGACTAAATTAGTATGTGCATGACAGGATTATGTACACTGGGAACTTCAGACACTCTGCATGCTCATAACGTGTAAAACAAGCAGCTGGGATATTCATTGACGGATTCGAGCTCAATTCAATGGAAACTGTAAGAAATTCGAGTATAAGGAAAGGAAACAAACACAACAGCAAATGGGTTGAGAATGTAAAAAAAGCAAGAAGATAAACATCGTTATGTATGCTTAAGAATTCTGGTCAGTTCGACCTCTGCTTTTAGCTTGACTGCTTGGATTTCTTAATACCATGTTGCCGGATGCGATCCCACAGCCTAGTGAGCGCAGTGCAAACAGGCGCAGATGGGACACGGGGATCCTTTGACGGGTCTGGGCTAATTAATACCCGTCTGAATATTCTTATTTCACATCCGCTGTGTGGGCAACGAACTGCTAAAAGTACCACTTGACGAAGCGAAGGTGATTGGAGAGTGCTAGCAGGGCCACAGAGAAACCGCGGCTGTCAATCAAGCGGTCCTGAGCACGTTCTATTCTCTAGCCTCGAACTCTGGTTCACCCTCTCCTCCTGCCCTCTATCTGCCTCAGGAGCGCGCAGGAAATTAGCTTGGCTGGATATCCTCGCATTGGTGACTAATAGGGCCCGGCTGTCTGTGTGAGCGATGCGCAACTCGCTCTCCGGCCAGGGCCAACTCTCCGCATTTGCTCTCCCTCTCTCTCCGGCTTTGCCCGCATTTCGTCGCCGCAAATCCCGGGAATTTCCGAACTGCCGCGCGCTCGCTCCGAAATGGCGCGCAAAGCCGTCCCAATTATCCGCGCCTCTCCGGCTGCCGCCTCACCGTCTGGCATTTGAGGATCCTTCGACCAGAACAGAACTTTGGTGGGAAGCCGGCAGACGGGGATCTGGAGGCGCGTGATAGCTGATCGCCGCTTAGCCGCCAGGATCAAGGCGAAATGTCTGCCGCTTCCCAGCTGCCTAAGCCCCCTGCCTGACTTGACGCCTACTTTACTAGGCTTTATGGCCCGGCTGAGCTGATGCTAGAGCAAATCTGCGGACTGAGCAAAGGAGGCGGTCAAAATCGAAGAAGGGAGGATAACACAAAGCGGAGAGATGGAAGATAGATAGGGGCGGACGAATGAAAACAGAGTCATGCGGTTCTACAATCTGACTCGCAGTGCGGACTTTTATTGTCAACTGTGAAATCAACATCGACAACTCCGACTCCTCAATTTCTCTGCAGGAGCCCGCTATGCCAGAAAATCTTTGCGGCCACCGATTGATTCAGCGGAAGCCTCGCCTTCGGTACCGACCAAATAGAATTTTGCTGAAGGCGTTCCTAAAGTCTGGAGAGAAGATCGTGTAGATGATGGGATTGAGCAGGCTGTTCATGTAGCCCAGCCACAGGATCAGCGAGTGTCCATAGCCCGGGATGAGGCTGCGGCACTGGGCACTGCGGAAAGGACAGATCACCGCCCTCAGGAAGAAGGGGAACCAGCACACCAGAAAGCAGCCGGTGATGATTGCCAGGGTTCTCGCCGCCTTCCGCTCTCGTTTCTGCTCAAGCCGCTCCCTTCTCTGAGCGGCCCGGGACTGTGGAGTCTGCGGCGTCATCAGCAACGCCTGGCGACCATTGTGACTCCTGTCGCATTTGCCTCTGCCGCTGTTGCCTCGGTTGTTGCCGCCTCCACCGCTGCTTCCGCCACCGCCGCCGTTGCCGCCGCCGCCTGAGTCGCCAGCGGGATCGCCATCAATGTCGTCATCGGCGTCAGGAGCGTCAGTATCTTCTCCGGCTGCTGAGTGACCGCCGCGACAGCCGCTGACAGACATAGGGATGGCAGTGGCGGTGGCGGACGTGGCCTGCGGGTGCTTGAAGGCCTTCTTCCGAATGCGCTTTCGAGCCGCTTGGTAGATGCGGATGTAGATGGCGATCATGAACAGCATGGGTAGGTAGAAGGCGCCCACCGTGCTGAAAATGGTGTACAACCAGCCGTCGTTGATGTTGCACTCGCCTTTGCGGATCGCCCCTCGTCGCTTCTCCTCGTTCATGTACCTGGCCGGGATGCTGATGGCCATGCTGATCGCCCACATGGCGCCGATCATGAGGCCGATGCGCTTGCCGCTGCGCACCCGAACGTAGTTGACATTGGTGACAGCCCAGTAGCGGTCAACCGCAATGCCTACGAGGTGCAGGATGGACGCCGTGCAGCACAGAATGTCGAAGCAGATCCACAGGTCGCACAGGTGGATACCTGTGCCGGGTGGGGAGGGGGCTTCGAAGGCTTTAAATGTACTCTTAATTTGATACTTAAAAATAACTTAAACATGTTTGGGTGGGGCAAGACTCTAAAGTAATGGTTCAAGAACGGACGAACATCCATGGTGGGATTTATTATTGGAGGGATCGAGGTTAAAAGTCAAAGTCCTCCCAAAGTCAACTTGATTTAAAGTAACTATATTATAACTATCCAGCCTCCCTGATGCAGTGGCAATCTTAGATCCGAGCGTCTAGCAGTGCTACGACTTTTTTGTATTTTTAGCACTTATTCAAAGCGCCACGGTTGCTGGCACAGCTGCTCGGAGAGAATTCTTAGAAATTTTAGTCATTTCTAACAAGCTGGTCCGTAACGAATGCAAAATTCAGTGGGGTCTTTGCTTGATTCCGGATTAAGAAATCCTTTAGGCAACCATCTTGGCCACGGGATCGGAGACAGATTATCAATCCTTTAGCGTTTTGACTGTTCTCATGAATAAAACTGGCTAATGTCCTTTTTCATAATCCACGCTTTGATGGAGTCATTGTTACTGATTTGATGGAGTCATTGTTACTGATTTGATTGAGTCATTGTTACTGATTTGATTTAGTCATTGTTACTGATTTGATTTAGTCATTGTTACTGATTTGATTTAGTCATTGTTACTGATTTGATTGAGTCATTGTTACTGATTTGATTGAGTCATTGTTACTGATTTGATTGAGTCATTGTTACTGATTTGATTGAGTCATTGTTACTGATTTGATTGAGTCATTGTTATTGGTTTGATTGAGTCATTGTTACTGATTTGATTTAGTCATTGTTACTGATTTGATTGAGTCATTGTTACTGATTTGATTGAGTCATTGTTACTGATTTGATTTAGTCATTGTTACTGATTTGATTGAGTCATTGTTACTGATTTGATTGAGTCATTGTTACTGATTTGATTGAGTCATTGTTACTGATTTGATTGAGTCATTGTTATTGGTTTGATTGAGTCATTGTTACTGATTTGATTGAGTCATTGTTATTGGTTTTATAGAGCCATTTTTAATGCTTCGATTTAGTCATTTTTACCATTTACAAAAGATAATTGTATGCATTTCTTGCCAAAAGTTTTGAGCTAAAAAACCTGAGAGTTTTATCCCAAATCACAAAGCATAGAGTTGGGCGCACTAATATTTAGAAAAATGCTGTTGCTCAAGAACACAAACAATTTTCTTTGGGATTTGCTGGTGGTTGCGGGAGAAAAAAATCTGTAAACTCAAAAATCCCATATCAACAAGGCCGACTGGCTTCTTAATTCTGCCCTACTGCGCCACCAGCTGACAAATCCAGACAGCCCCTGCCAGCCCCCCAGACAGTGTCACCGCGCATTAGCTCGCATGAGGGCCTCCCTGATAAGTGATCTTCTTTTCCCATTCCGGCTGTCCCCATGCCCGCCTCCCTATTCCGTGAATGACTTCGATCCGCCTCTCTGCCTGCTGTTCAGAGTCTCCAAAGCGGGTTGGGCCGCGGACCCCGGGATTATAAGCAACTGGACTGGAAGGAGAGATAATTTTATTTTCCACCCTATACCACAGGGGGGCACTGCTTCTCCCTTCTGTCCCCCAGTTGGGGGCTTGGGGTGTTTGTTCCACGAGGGAAGGAAAGCTTTCGTTGTACACTAAAAAGCTCTCTCTACAATGTACATTCCAATTCGTCCCTGTTCGTATTTCGGCCGGGGTTGTGGCCTATAGTGGACTACAAGAATCGCTGCACTGTACAGCATGTCCTAAAAACGATCTCTCCTTGTTTTTGCTAACTAGCACTCATAATTGTCTGATCGACTCTGAGAGTGAAGACGACTAATGGTGAAGGCTTGCTCAGCGTACGGATGCTCAAATCGAGCAAATGGAACTGTCGCAGGAGTCAGCTTCCATAGTTTTCCATGGAAGGACCCCGCCCTTCTGGAAAAGTGGAAGCGAGCCAACCCAAGTCAGGAGTTTGAGCCAACAAAAAGCTCAAGGATTTGCTCCAGACATTTTCATCCGGACGACTTCCATGGATACAAACGTCGCACGTAAGAAGAGCAAGGAGCAACTACTAAGACGCCTTTTGAAACAAGGGGCTGTGCCGTCCATCTTTCCCAACGCTCCATCCTACCTGTCCTCTGAAAAAAAGCCGCAGAGATCAACAGCGGCGACTTCTTCTGAACGTCTGGAGCGGGAACTCAGTGCCCTGCAAAGCAGCATCGACACCTTTCAGGAAGCCGACTCAATTGCTGATTGCAGCCTACACGACGTGCGCTCCAGACTTGATCAGGAGGAGAGTAAGCCAGCAGGTTTTCAATTCTCTCTGTGTGACGGCAAGCTGTGCATTTACATGCTTGAGATGGAGCCCAATTTTCATGTTGCGTGCTATATTTGCTTGGCTGAAGACCTCACCGTCACATTTGGATTCCGTGGATTGCCTCTGAAGATGAATAGGTTTGTCGATCTGTTGACTAATGGCAAGGTCTCGACCCTTAGCCAGCTTGTTAACATCATGTCGAGAATCAAGATTTTAAAGGAGGATACGGCCGAGTCTGACGATAAAGTTTCGCATCTGCTGGATATGGCTGAAGACCTGTTAGAAGAGGTGGAAGAGCTGGCAGATAACCGAACGGTGAGCTTTGCTTTGGAGCAATTGAAGTTGAGTAGGAAGCCAGCCTCTGCTCGCAGGTACTCGCAGGAGCTTCTCGTTTTTGCGTATTTAATTTACTCAATCAGTGCCGCTGCATACAAGACCATGCTGGAGCAGGAGGCACTTTGTCTGCCATCTGATCGCACTTTGAGGTCCATCACAGCTAGAGTTGGTTCTAAGGTAGGTCTGGATAACGAAGGCTATCTTAAACTTCGGGCATCTAAGCTTGAACAAGTTGAGAAAGTTGTCGTCCTTGCGATCGATGAGATCTACATTGCCAATCGGGTTGAGTACAACAATGGTCAGTTGAATGGACTGGATGCAGATGGAGCTACAGCAAAGACACTCTGCTGCTTCATGATCCGCTCTGTAGCGAGTCAATACAAGGACATGATTGCGATGCATGCCGTTGCAACATTGACTGCGAAGAAACTTACAGAATGGTTTCACCAGGCGATGAGTGTCTTAAGAAAGTTGAATTTCACCGTTTGTGCAGTGTGCGTTGATAATGCCGCAGTGAACCGCAAGTTTGTCAGAGGCCTGTGCGGCAACAACTTCAACCCTTGCTTCATGGATGAAGTAACTGGACAGCCTGTTTTTTTGCTGTTCGATCCAGTGCATTTATGTGATTTGTGTTAGCAATTCATGCCCCTCTGCAGATAAGCTGTGTAGGAAACTAATGCCCCCTTGTGGTATGGGTTATTTTTAGCCTTCCAGTCCAGTTGCTTATAATCCCGGGGTCCGCGGTTGGGCACGCGCGCGCGACAAAACAACTGATCGAAGCCTCCCCTGCTTGACTGCCTCCAGCCAGTCATTTCCCGCCAACCAGTGAGGAAGCAAATTTCTGGTAAAAATCCCCAAACTCAAAGTTGCGTAGGTCTGTCTTTTTGCAGAAATTTCCCCCATATCTAAAAGTGAGGGTGGCAGTTGCTGCGGGCCTTTCGTCTCCCGCTTAGCTGCCAGTTCAGAGGGAGGGCTCTTTCGATCAAGAAAGACTTTGGCTCCGGGCTTCCAATTTTCAAATGGGGCCCCGCCAGTTCGCGGTTTTCTCCCCTTTCCTGCTCTCACTCCCCTGCTCTCCCTCGGCAGGGCGGCAACTTTTCTGTCTGCTAATCTCCCTAGCATGCGAGAGGGTCTTACTGTTGTCAGGACCGAGAGAGAGGGAGAAGGGAAGGGGCAGAGCCGAGAGAAGCAACGGGAAGCTTCAGCTGTCATAAGCGGCCACGACGGTTGAAGACGAGCGCAGAGCAAATGTGGGAGAGTGAGAGGGGGAGAAATCCAGCAGCTTGGCATGCATGCGAGCAAGTGCAGCGCGGGACCAACTGGCTGATCCCATTGGGACTTCGCAACGATAGCCCGAGGGAGAAAGAGAATGGGGGAGGACTAGTTGATGTCGAGTGCAGCGTCCCGACTGCACTGGGCTTAGCGATAGGGAGAAATTTTTCAAGCGTCATCAAAAGTCAGGCCACAGTCACCACCACATCATCGAGGCCTTCCAGAAGGCCTGGCACAGGGCTTGAAGTGGCGGCGGGCACAACTAAGCCTTACCAAGCCACCAGTACTTCGACAGCTCGTTCAGCGCGCTGATGGGCATGACGAGGGTGGCCACCATGAGGTCGGCCACGGCCAGGCTCACGATCAGGTAGTTGGACACGCTCTGGAAAAGCGAGTTTCGGGTGAAACGAATGTTCTCAAATAATGAGAGTATTTGAATGTTCTTTGATTGAATCCATAACACTTTGGAAAGTGTAGTTGTGGACTGCACGCTAAATCCTGATTGTGAGAATAGTCTGGATTGGATCTCAATGCCTCAATTTCCAAACCTGCTTGGGAATAGAAATCAATAAAGCAAAGCCTTGTGAATTATCAGACTTTGTTTGTTTCCATCTTTTCAACACATATTTTCCCCAGCTGCATCAAGCCCCTCCCCCCATGGGCAGAGTGGTAAGTTTCCCAGGCTCATGTGAGAACAGGTGAGGGAGAGGAGAGCCGTTCGCGAGTTTGACAATGGGCTGCTGAGAGGCCAGTCCTCATCATTTCACACAAGCAGGTGGCTGACAGAAGTTCAAGGGGCTGAAGTGAGACAGAGAAGATTGAGGCATGGGAACAGACTGAAATAGTCGGAACTGCAGTGCATTTTCACAAAAATTGCATCTAACCCAACGTCTTCATAGGCATGAGGAACCCTTTTAACATAGGCTGCAATTGCTGCTGAGGCGTTGGTTGGTTCAGAAATGATTTGCTTGTACTTCGCAAAACTATAGGCTAAGATCCAAGTATGGCTGCACTTCGGGGACTAAGGAGCTGCTGGTCAGGGAGGCGGGGAGGGACTTGAGGAGCTGCACGAGTTTGTTTTGCAATCAGAAAGATAACAAGGCCACGCCTACGGAGCGGACTGTTTTCCTTTATTCTCCCTTTTGTAGAATCGCTTTTTCCTTATTATCTGCGCAGACTTCTTGCGGCATTCAAGTGTGTTTCTTCCTGTGGAAAGAGATGGACAGAGAGGAGGAGAGGGAGGGGAGAAATGCCGCATGTTGCGACTGGGACGGCAGGTGCGTCAGCCGGTGAGCTGCTCCTGGCCGTCATTATTTACAGTCGCTTAATAATTAATTCAGCCAAACTGATTGATTCCCGCTTGCTTCTAGAATAATGGAAGAAGCAGAGCTTGGTTGGCTTCTCCGCCCAGTTTTCTTTTCGCTTTCACTTTTCAGCACCCTCGTGATGCAAGCCACTCCTTCCTTTCTGCCTGTTTCAGTGTGGTCCACACCTTGCTTTCAGTGTGGACTGTTTTTCCTGCTTCGTGCATTCCGTAACTTTTTAGGGTTTCTCCTTTAGAGCTTGTTGAATTGCTGTGTTGAGGAGAAAGTTGCCGCTGGCATGAAAGTTGCGCTCCAGATAAATGGGAGAGAAAGTGAATTGACTAATATGACCTCAACTGAAATTCACTATAAACCGAGTCACAAACACAGACACAACGGGAGAAGTGCATCTCTGCATCAGCTTGAATTTTAAAACTCCCCCCCCCGCGTTCCAGCCAAGGCCTCCTCTTCGAGTTGCAGGTCGGGCAGTCGAGACGTGAATGCAAATTTGAACCCCACTCAAAAACCGGTTCCAGCTCTCGCGGAGAAGACGTGGACTGGGAATGAGCCGAGTCTCTCCGGCTGCTAGTTTATACCCGCAGACCCCTGCTCCCATGGCGGGTTTCTGAGCAAAATAGTAAAAGAAATTTAAAGATTAATGACCCGAATCTCAGCAATTTCCACTTTCTTGCTACACTCAGTAAGCTCAGCTCAGTGAACTTTTTGCCTCTTCATAACAATAATAAAAAAATAATATTAATAGTAATTGATTACACCTGCCCCAATTGGCAGATGTGCAACCGACAGCTCAGCCGCAGCTATTGCGCGGCGCATCTGAAGGCTGCGTACTGCTGTTCAGTCCAAGGACTGGGGGGGGGGTCGCCACACACCCTCAATTACCTCAGCTAATGCTGGCACCCATTTTATAGCTGGGTGAACTGAAGCAATGCAGATTTAAGTGTCCTGCTCAAAGACACAAATTGTGTCTAGTGGGATCGGGAATCGAACCCCCGACCTTTCAGTTGCGAGTCTGACGCTCTGACTACTGGGCTACAATTGGGATTGTCTAGGCTACAATCCCCTATATTTTTAGGGTAGCTAATACTCGTAGTTGCATCTTAGAAACTACGTCATATGTCAGGAGGCAATGTTTATAGTGACAAATTGACTGACAACCGACACTATTCAGATACGTTCTTTACTGAGGGCCTGTATGCTTCTACTTCTGTATTAACTGCGATTCCAGTCTTGAGAGACTTCCATGAGCTGGCCGTAATGTTTTGGGCAAAGCGAATTATTTTAAATTTTATTCAGCGGCCTCGACTTGAACTGCTTGTTTCTACTTTAGTCGCAGCTTGTCAAGAGCATGGAGCTGGGCGCTGTAGTGTATAATGTATAAATTTAATGTGTAATGCAGCTCATATACTCGTGCACTCCCCCTTTTCTCAATAAAAAGTGGCATTGTCAGTAATCCAAATTTAGCAACTGTATTGCGAACGATGCGGTTTGCTCAACTTGGTTCTATCCCCCAAGGTCCTCGCGTTCATGCTTCTTGACCAGGATCAGCGTCATCCTTGCCATCAGTGTGATCCTTGTCATCCTTGCCATCAGTGTGATCCTTGTCATCCTTGCCATCAGTGTGATCCTTGTCATCCTTGCCATCAGTGTGATCCTTGTCATTCTTGCCATCAGTGTGATCCTTGTCATCCTTGCCATCAGTGTGATCCTTGTCATCCTTGCCATCAGTGTGATCCTTGTCATCCTTGCCATCAGTGTGATCCTTGTCATCCTTGCCATCAGTGTGATCCTTGTCATCCTTGCCATCAGTGTGATCCTTGTCATCCTTGCCATCAGTGTGATCCTTGTCATCCTTGCCATCAGTGTGATCCTTGTCATCCTTGCCATCAGTGTGATCCTAGTCATCCTTGCCATCAGTGTGATCCTTGTCATCCTTGCCATCAGTGTGATCCTAGTCATCCTTGCCTGGGTCTCTTTTTGGCTTGACGTCATTTGAGTTGATTTGTTGAGTTGCCGCTCTCGCTCTGAGTTAGTTTAGTTGCTCTGAGTCCTTCAGACTGGGCGGTGGCTGGACAATGCTCTGATGATTTGATCGATGTGTCGCTTCCAGACTTGCCTGTTGACCAGAAGTCCATAGAATACTGGACCACAGCTTCAGCAGGAATCCATCTGTTCTCTCTCTCTCTCTCTCTCTCTCTCTCTCTCTTCTAAAGTCTAGAGCAGGAGTGCTCAGGGTTCGGGTTAGGTCGGGGTTCGGGATCGGGATCCCGATGAATTTTCGGAATTGGGGTTCTGCAAATTTTCTCAGTTTCTTATATAATTACGAAAAAGTCCTTAAAAAAGTCCTTAGAGTGTTTGAGCGTTTTATTGACAAAATTATACTGGAAAAAAACAATAAACAACGTGCTCAAGTGAATTTGACATTGATTATAAATTGAGCTGAAACAAGCCAATTGTCGAAAGTATAGTCGTCAATACCATTTCTCTTTCATGGCTATTGCAAATTCCTTTGCAGCTGACAGCCTTCAAAACTACGGAATAGGGCTTCTATGGCCTTGTCGATTCCTGGGAGCCATGCATACAGTCTAGCAATGGATTTCTTTGCAAAGATTCTTGGATGTCTACCATGAAGCAGTTCTAACACGATCTGTTGTACGCTCCTTGGAATAATGACTCGTACTCCCCAAAGTATGCTCAATGCACAACTCGTTCCGCTTCCTGAAGTACTGTTCCAACTCTTGCTCACAGGTTTCTGGCCAACCATTTTGATAGTATCGAACAACTATCTGAAGCTGTGAATCTTCGTTTCGATTTGCATCTTTTCTGTATTCACTGGTAGCAGTTCTAGCCTGACCTCCAAGACACAAGGCACTGATAGACGCGAAAGTGCGTCAGCATTTGAATGATCCTTTGTTCTTTTGAATTTGATGATATACTGATGGGGCGGAGTCCATCTTGGATGCGGCTCCTTTTCCCATGTTGCACTGAAGTAGATTATTTGTTAGTTTCTTTCGAGAAATTGACACCATGACCGACAAGTTTCTGGAGGAGGCGATAGTCACGACATCTCGCTCTGCTGCTTCCATCGCAGTCGCTAACGTTAGTGCGCATGCCAGGGTCAGCTTCTCTTCCTGTAGCCAACGCCGCTTGATGAGCCTGTTCCTGAGGCCAACGACGAACCCGTCTTTCAGAAAGTTTTCGTGGTCGCAAGTGGCTGTCAAACTCCGCAGACTTGCAACAAAGTCACTCACTGTTTCTCATTCATGTCGGATCTGACGAAAATCTTCGGCTTCGAGCGAAAGCAGGGGTCGGCAAACTTTTCTTTTTTCACGGGCCAGATAGGGAACCTAGTGCATGACTGCTGACCAGGGGAGGGCAGAGAGGAGAGGGAATTGAGAAGAGAGAATAGAGTAGAGAGATAGGAGAAAGGAGATGCGAGGGAATAAAGGAGAGGAGAGGGGAGGAGAGGAGAAAAAATGGAGGAAATCTGAGAAGAGACAAAAACCTCGAGCGGGCCGGGGTTTGGCCGACCCCTTGGCTAAAGTGTTCCCTCAGCATCTTTACTTGATCTTCGTAAGCCACATCCATAGCAAGCAGGCGATAGCAAGCTGCGTAGCAATTGATATCAGTCATTGGCTATCACAGTGATCAGGCTCGCTCGCTTCAGTCACTTTATTCACGACGAGGAATTGCTTAAGTCGCTCTTCGTAGGCTTCCTATTATTAATCCGGTTTGGCCACACCAAACTCGCCAATTTTTGTACTCGCTGCCATTTTTTCCTCTTCTGCTTCAGTAACTAAAATTCCAGTCTCAATAGATTGAAATGCAGATGGTAGCCATGTCCTTTACGGATGCTGCCACCAAAGAAGATTTTCGAATTACTGAGTAGTTTTAGCTGAACAGTTCTCTGCCAGAACTGCGGATTCCGCCGCCAAGTCAAAAAAGCAAATGGACAGGCAGGGTTTAATCGGCTTTCTTTTTCATCTCCTTACACACAAACGGGGGATCGTTTTGATCGGCTGCGAAGGCCGCCGGGCCGATGGAAGCATCGCAACCATCTGGACCGTAGGTTCTTTGCACCAGTCCCAATTTAAAGCTAACGGTTGATTTTATGACCACTTTTATGCCTTTCTTTTCTTTTTATATGACTTTTACTAAGTCTAAACGTGTACGAGCGTAGTAGAGGCTTGGAAGTGCATCTGAAGGCATGGCGTAAAAGTGCCGCGTCTTGTCTCCAAGCTGCACAGCAAGAAGTAAACCGGCTAAATTTTGCAGTTTCTTGCGCAAAAATATTGCAGGTTGGGTACAATGCAATGGCATCTTGCTGAGAAGGAAAAACTGCAATCCGGCGGAGTGTTCCTCCCTCGCGAAGCCTCTTCAGCCAACTGCGGGCCTGTTAAATCTACTGCTTCCTGTTTGCAGCGAGTCACAGCTCAAGAAATGACGTTTTGTGACTCGTAGAAGTCGATTGATTTTTACGAGCGCGTGATTTTATTGTGTATAATCCGTCAAAGTCTGGTCCAGTTACCGTCGCAAGGAGGCATACTCGTAAAGATCAACAGCGAGCCAGTCGCGATCGCAAGCAAGGTTGCTAGGTAGGAAGGACCAAGTTGAAGTTAAAACCGAAGCACAGATGGGCAGAAGAATGGGTGAAGCAGGCTGGATACCGATTAGATTCTCAATTATTCATCAAGCATCAGCCAATTTACTGCCGCATCGGAATACTCTCCATCTCTTCTCTTGCTCTCCACCTTTCCTTTCTTCCTCCTTCTCACAGCATTGCATGCTGGACTGGCAGAACTCTGAGTTCAGGTGGGAACGGAGGCTGTTTTGAGTAGCAGTTGACGAAAAAGTGAAACGGTACTCCGATCACCAGAGGGAGGCTGAAAATGCCTTCTCTCGGTGAGAAATTGCACAATTCTGAGCTGAGGCCAGAGGTTCACCACCGGGTTTCCCCATTTACACAAGTGCTCATGAGCCAGGTGAGACAAGCAAAGATTAGACAAGTGGTCATGAGCCAGGTGAGACAAGCAAAGATTAGACAAGTGGTCATGAGCCAGGTGAGACAAGCAAAGATTAGACAAGTGGTCATGAGCCAGGTGAGACAAGCAAAGATTAGACAAGTGGTCATGAGCCAGGTGAGACAAGCAAAGATTAGACAAGTTCTCATGAGCCAGGTGAGACAAGCAAAGATTAGACAAGTGGTCATGAGACAGTGAGACAAGCAAAGATTAGACAAGTGGTCATGAGCCAGGTGAGACAAGCAAAGATTAGACAAGTGGTCATGAGCCAGGTGAGACAAGCAAAGATTAGACAAGTGCTCATGAGCCGGTGAGACAAGCAAAGATTAGACAAGTGCTCATGAGCCGATGAGGCAAGCAAAGATTAGACAAGTGCTCATGAGCCAGGTGAGCCAAGCAAAGATTAGACAAGTGCTCATGAGCCGGTGAGACAAGCAAAGGCTGGGCAGCGAAGAAGGATGCGAAATTGGCGTGAAAACATTTTTATACTGCAAGTGACGCCCCGTTGCTTGATTGTCATGCTTTTCGGATCTCAAGAGGGCCATCATTTATGATGCCATGCTTTCCCATCGTTAGAGTTCAAGCTATATCAATGAAGACTTCCGCGTGCAGTCCATTGCTCGCTTCAAGTGCTCACATGAGCAATGGAGTAGTGAACCGAAAAGCACAAAGGAGTCGAGTTGCTCAGATAGAGCAAATTTATTTTTGGAGCAGAAATTGTACTCCTCACGCGATCACAAAGAAACTCGTGGCTTATGTTTCTTTAATAATTTTATCGTAAATAAATGAAAGCTCAAGTCTTGCAATATTCTCTACACAAGGTTAAATCCTCTGAACTGATGCAAACTGGCTATCGCAAGAATAAGCACAACGTGATTTGGAAAACTCTGAAGAAGTTCGAGAAGCTTTCACAACCCGGGCAATTTTGGACCACTTTTCAAGAGTTTTTCTCCAATTTTCACCAAAAATGCCTTCTCATTATGCATTTGAAACCGAGGATGTAGCAGTAGCAAGGGTTTCTGACTGACTGTCATTTCAGGGCTGTTTTCAGACCTACTGATGAGAGCATATTTTTGCTATTTGTTGTATTTTGTAGTTGTAGTTGTACGTGTATGGGAGAAACTTTCTATACACCATGTTTGACGAATTACAGGGGAGAAATTCGCTTTTTCTACCGCATTATAAGTAAAATAGGAGTATATTTTGAATATTTGACGTAGTCTATTTGCTGTAGAGCTCAAAGCTTTAACAGTTTTTCAACACACCCTGAGACGTCCATACCCTGTAAAGAGTTTCAACAGACCAGAAGTACTTAAAAGAATCAGTGTCAGAAAAATCAATACAATGCCAGTCAAGCAGTTCCACCCTTGAAAATGAATGGCTACGTACAACTTAGCGCTTATAAACTTTGGAATACCCTGTCTTCAAAATATCGATGCATTGAACAAGTCGGGGAGTCAGACCTTACCTGCAAGTTCTTCTCCAGGATAATAGCCGCCACTACAAACACGTTGCCAATTATGGTGCACAGAATGATGACTCCCAGGATGCAGCTGGTCAGAACGATGTGCAAATACCCGTAGCGGGCTTGAAATGCCAGCGCAGTTACGTTGTCACCCGCCGGTAACGCAACCGTTCCTGTCGACACGTTGCTGTCGTTTCGCTGCATCGGTAGCGTCATACCCTGACCAGGGGTTGCCATGGCAACGGAAGACCACATCGTGCAGGTGCTGAAGATGCCGAGGACCAAGAAGCTTTTCCGATTCAATACTTACGCGGTCTATCAGTAGCCTGCGAGAGACGGGCGAGAAATAAAGCTAACCGGAGGCAGGCAAGCAGCTGTCGAGCAAAGGCGCTGGTTTCCCTACTGCAGGCGCTACCAAGCATGGGAAACGGCGATTGGACAGCTCTGCTGACTGCCAATGAAAGGGGCGGGGTCCGGGCCTCCTGTCTTGTTCTTGTTTCTTTCTAGCATTCCTGTCCTTTCCTTGTTTTACAGAGCACAGGCAGCATGCATGAATGACGTGCTCCACTCGCATGCGGCCTTAAATCCTTCCCTATATTTTTCCTTGCTTGTTCTCCCTTTCTTCTTCGTCTGTTTGTCCCATTTTCGCACTTATCTTGGCTTGCTACTATCTTCTCGATTGATATATTTCTCTCTGTGTGTCTCTCGCTCCCCTTTTCACTTGCAACCGTAGCCTCTCATTCAGTAAGTACACGTAAAGTATTGCTGTTCAACATTGAAATCTACTTTCTAAAGCAACCAAGCAGAGCTTCCAACCTGCTGTCATTCAGAAAACACCTCGCATACCTTGCTTTCATGCTGGCTCCCCCCAACATCTTTTGTTACAAAAGAAGTTTGCCAGACGCTGACGCTGACGCCCACAGAGTCAGAGGATCGCGAGGCTGCTTCCAAGATTTCCAGTCCAGCTAGACGCAATTCAGAGGCTCTCGGCAAAATCATTTCAGCTAAAGAGTTAAGTCAGAGCGTAGGCCCAACAATTGACTTTAGAGGTGGGGTGGGGGACATAATTGCAGGAGCGACGCAAAGTGAAGTGGGGTCGACACGGGGCTTGTTTCACTACATGGCAGCTGCTGTCTCTGCCGCATGCTTCTACTGCTCCCAGTGTCTGGGCGTGTCAGCCTTAAGTCTGCACGGAGACTCCGCCTCTGCAGTGACTGTTTCGATTTTACGAGAAGCAAGGGTGGCAGTATAAGGAAACATGGTTGAAACATACCTTATGTAAATACCTAAGCCTGTGAAAACTTTGCAGCGAAGGTTTTCGTTGGGAAGCATTGGGCCGATTTTCGAATGCAACGTAAACTTTCGATGCAAGATCTTTTGTCATTCAATCGTAGGAAAGATTAACTTGTGCGGAGTCGAAGAGACAGTGTTGGGCAAGTTACTCAAAAAAGTAACTTGCGTTACTGTAACTTAAGTTACCACTTTTTAAAAAGTAACTTACGTTAGCCTAGTAACTTTATACAAAAACCCGGTAACTTTTAAGTTACTTCCGTTACTTACTTCCGTTACCTATGTTATTAACAAAATTTTCTGCTTTTTTAACATTGCAAATGCGCTGGAACAGCACAAATGATCGCGAAAGCCAGGAGGAAGAATAAAACAACATTAATTTCAGTAACTGTATTAAATTTTAATCACTTTAGGCCCTTTCCGTAAAAGAAGAGAAGCTGAAGGTCAGAAACGTTAAAGGCAAAACGCAATTTAATTTTTAATAACATTATAAGTTATAATACACAAGGACAACTTAACGTAACTTCAGTTGTCCTTGATAATACATCGCTCGTAATAAGTACCTGGCTTTACTCCACTCTATAGTCTGCTTTACTAGTCTTTTTATTTATTTTCAATTTATCATAATATTAAATTATTGTGCAGTGCAGTGCAGTGCCAGTGGACTTTAGTGGTGTAGCCAGGGAGGCCGCCTTAACAATCGTTGGGGCGGCAACTTCACCCCACCTGCAAGACACCCCACCTGGGGGGGTGGGGTTGGGCGTGGCGGGTACCAAAAACCATGAGGCGATTGAGTGCCTGCGGCGCTTAAATGAGTGCCTGCGGCGCTTAAATGAGTGCTTGCGGCGCTTAAATGAGTGCCTGCGGCGCTAAAAGTGGCAATGGCATGAGGCATGGCCAGCCAGGCCAACGCCCCCCCCCCCCCAATTAAAATTCCTGGCTACGTCGATCACTGAGTGGATTTGTGGAGACTACAGATGAATTTCTTTCTTTGGTTGTTTGTTTCTAAGAACTAAACAAAATATTTTTATTAACTTAAAAACAAAAAGCAAAAATATTTTACCGAAAATAACAAAGTAAAAACATGTTTCAAGTATTTCTTTATTAATTACAGCGTAATACCGTATGATATTATTCACTTAGTTTTGAATTTAGGAATGAAAAATGCTAAAAATGTGACAACTGGAGTAATAGCTAAGCATATCAGTTTTAAATTTAAATATTGCGATTGTTGCAAAGTAACTGTAACGGACTTCCGAAATTTGAGTAACTTACCGTTACTCCGTTACCAAAATAGGAAAGTAACTTGCGTAAGGAACGCTTTACGAAAAAGTAACTTGCGTTACCATTTACAAGTTACTCGGTAACGGAAGTGCCCAACACTGCGAAGAGAGCTTTAAAGGCAAAATACGAGCCGTACGAAGTATTTCGGGGCCGTTGGCATATGCTCATAGCTTTAAGTACGGCATCCACTAACCGTTCGACTTGAATCTAGTGCAGTGAACGCTCTGTTTATACAACTCAAATTCATTTGTGCATACTCTATCCGGCATAGCGGATTCACCGCATGGAAAGTTCATACGAACAGCCTGTTTTTATAATATATTGGCATAGTAGCATGATATATAGTGAAGAATATTTTATTGACCAGTTTTGCATTAATATGAGCGTTAATAAATACTTGTTACCGATAGTACGCTCTTAATCATCAGTAAATATTGGTAACAAAGGTATCAAAGATGATACTTTTGCTGAATAAATACTACATTTGAGATCATATGAGTTTTAAAAGTGCACCTCAATTCAGTCCTCAACGTCAACAACCGTTTGCAATAGCAGCAACTTTATTCAGCGCCCGAGTGTCTCAGCCACGCCTGTGGAAGATTCGGTAGCCTTCGGCGGGATCGTTGCCCAGGTAGGTGATCTCGATCAAGAGCCGCATGAAATCTGCAGATCCGAGGCTGTCATGCCCTGCAATTGTGTGATTGTTTAAAGAGTTGGTAAGCAGTCTGCAAATTTTGGATTCAAGCCCAAATATAGCATGCGAGCATAAGGCCTCACCTTGGACGCATCTGGGGACAGCATCTGATTCGGTATGAACTCCTTCTCGCCGTGCAGCTTCACGTAGACTCCGGTCGGGGTGATGCTGGTGACGAGGGCGCGGTAGGCCTTGTTGAATTCCAAGTCCGGGTCGGCTCTCTGCCAGAGTAAAACGTTGCTGTGACATCATACTATTTACACAATATGCTACTTACAAAGTAGCATGGGTAGTGACATAACAATAATTGATTACACCTGCACCAATCAGCAGATGTGCAACCGATAGCTCAGCCGCAGCTATTGCGCGGCGCATCTGAAGGCTGCGTACGGCTGTTCAGTACAAGGACTGGGGTGTCGCCACACACCCTCAGTTACCCTAGCTAATGCTGGCACCCATTTTACAGCTGGGTGAACTGAAGCAATGAAGAGTTAAAGTCTTGCTCAAGGACACAAATTATTCCAAGTGGGATCGAGAATCGAACCCCAGACCTTTCAGTCGCGAGTCCGACGCTCTAACCACTAGGCTACAGCCCCTGGGTAGTGTGGGTAGTAAGACTATCCGAGGGAAGCAATCAGAAATGTAATTGCCATGAAGCAATAAAAAAGCATTCAGTAATGGCAGCTTACAGTTCGCTGAACCTGAAGCCCGATTATGTAGCCAATGTACTCCATTGCTACTACGAGGAATGACAGGACAAAAGCGCCCGCAAGCACCATGAAGATGCCCGCAACTTGGTCGATTGTCACCTCTGTTAGCTCGGAATAGGTGATCAGGTTCTCACTAGCTGAGCAGAGCAGCACGGACCAGTAACTGAAAAGGAGCGATTGAATTCGTGTCGGTTCGAAAGCTTCTCCATTTATCAACATCAATGGGTTCAAAATTTTGTAGCTCAGGTCACAAAAGTGCCGGTAGGCCGGTAGTAACTTAGCACAATTACGAAGGTCGGGAGCGACACGCTATCAGCTTTGATTGTAACTATCCATCAATTTACTTACTTATTTTTTATCTGCTCTAGCTCGCCTCGGTCGCTGAGCTCCTGGATGCGGTTATTGATGTTACTAATGAGATTCTTGTCCAAAGAGCTGCTGAGCACGATGTGCATACTCCGGGAGAGCTCCCCCTTGCCGGCGGATTTTAATTCGCAGACGCCAGCCGCGTAATAATTCACCGAGAGCTCATCGCCGATGTAGATCGGCTTCTTCCGACCTGGCAGGGTCGAGTTCTTTACTATGTTGGCAGCCGCTTCGATGCTGGGGACGAAAGTTGGCGGGGACGCGGCCAATTTCCAGTACACAGAGCTGGAGTTCTGCGCTCGCATCAAAGCGTACTCCGTGCTGTTCTGAACCATCAGCAGTTCGTAGTTGTCTCTCTCATCGTACAGGCCTTGCATGTTCGTGAACGGTAGGTTCGGGTTGGTGCGAATCAGAAGGAAAAAGTAATTAGTGCCGTACGTTGTGCAGTACATCAGGGAGGCGAACCACAGAATTAGAATGAAAATCCGAGAGCTTGGCTTCACTGCCGAGGACTTCAGCTTCGACATTACGAATGAGGAATAAACAAAAAAGGCCGCCTTGGCAACGCTGAATTTCGGTCGCTTGTAGTCGTTCGGGCTGATCTTGTCCGTCAGGTATAGCGTGGCCGACAAGATAATGAAGGCTGCGATAATGGCGAACCAAACGTTCCATGTGAGCGGGTACAAGGGGCTGAGGAAGTCCACTTCTTTAATGGCCGATCTTCCCATGGCGGCGACACCGCTGCTCATCAATGGGACCTCACTAAATGAGACGCGCGTGTCGTTGATATGGGCTGTTGTCAGCTCCACCAGGTTAACTGTCATGTCTGCTTCCTAAGGTTTACGGAGCGAATGAGCTGAGTGTTGTGCTTATGGAAACCACAGATACTAGAATAACTGGGTATGTCACTCCCGAAAAATGCGTTCATCTGATACTCGGCAACATTGAAAACCGCCACTTCTGCCAATTCTCTAGGGTGGCTTTTTCAATGCCGATTATGTTTTTCAGTCTAAAAAAGATGTAGTCGCTTTTTTAACCATAAAAGGGAAATAAATGGTTTTAATTTTGGAATATTCAAAGCTTTTGAAGCTCCCACAACCCCCAGTAGGGGGGGTACTGCCGAAACGCATTTCGCCGAAAAGGTCAATAGTTTCTAACCACGAGCGTATCAGACCGATACTGTAGATAGATGGAAGATATACACTCAGCTCGTATAATAGCTGCTTGAGCCATGGTGCTCTCAGTGTTATTACGAGTTTATCTTCTACTCTAAAAGCGAGCACAGCAGGATTTTCTGCTCTTATGTGCGAATTCGCTTTTAGATCATAGACATCTCTCGACTGTCTTAGCTGCGTCCCACCCATAGAGCAATAATTTTCCGTCGCGGGTTGTGAAATGACCTTTCCGGCAAAACGCGTTTCGGCGGAATGAGAGGTAACCCCCAGTAGGGCGGGGCTGACGATATGTTTCTCAAAAACTTCCAGTCACTCGTCGCCCAATTGAAGGATAGAGTAGGAGGCTCATGATGATGGGCACCCAGTTTTTTTACACTACATTTATTGCGAATGACATATCTAGTTATTCTATTGGCTCTGACAAAATATTAAAGAAATGAATGCGAAAAACTTTGCTGCAGCATCTCACCCCTTTCTGGACCAACTCAAAGTAGTTGGGTCCAAGCTTCAAGCTGGTTAGGTCGTAAGTGAACAAGTCTTTACTGATCTTCTCCAGCACACTAATGCTGTAGCCAGAATATCCACCAGACACTCCCATCAGGTAAGGCTTTACCTAACGGGGAGGAACAAGTTGCATCACTTGATTAGAATTTACGGCACACGATGTCGAAGTCGCATATTAGCTAATGTGCTCATAGCATACTAAAAGATGAAAGTGCCCTGAGAAAAAAGGCTGACGTTACGGCATTGAGTGTACCTGAGCAAATCTCTACCTATAAAAATCAAAACTCTGTGTGTCTGTCTGTGTGTGGACAATTTTGATCGCTATGGACTCCCAAACCGCTAAACCAAATGACACCAAACTTTACACCCACCCTAAACTTACTACGGAGAATGTCTTAGGCTACCTTTAAATTTCCTAGACTCAAGTCTTCCTACCTAAAAGTACAAAAAACTGCTCAAAATGCGCGATTTTTTCACTAAATCCCCCATAGCGCCGCTCCACTTCTACCGATTCGCTTCAAATTTGACACAGATAATCTTAAACTATTTTGGCACAATCATGTAAAATTTCGAGTCTCAAAGTTAATCCTGAAAGCCGCTGTGCACTTTTAAAGTTAGGCTGTTTTTTTCAGCGAGGCAGCCACCCCAACGGTTGGGATTCCAATCCCGGGATTGCAAAAGTCCGGGATCGGGATCCCGGGGTTTCAAGGCCTTAATCCCGGGATTGGTCCGGGATTAGAACAACCTTTCAATGCCTAAATTAGATAATTTAAAGTCTAAACGTTTATTTGAATAATAAAACATTTATTTGTTTTTGCTGTTTCTCAATGAAACGTTAAACATTTTGCAAAGCTCCTGTCCTAATTGAGCTAAAAATTGTTAATGTGAACTGTAAATGATAGATAATTTTAACTTTTTTTCGTTTTCCACCACGAGACGAGACTGAGGGCCTTTTCATAGTGCTTGTTCTGGTTCCAGAACCGAACCAATTTGTGAAGTATAACTTTTTGTCTCCATAACTAGAGGGAGATACGTGCTATAAAGTTTTTATCATTGAATGACAGTCGCCAAAAAGAAAGTGAAAAATCGTGCAAAGTGAGGCTGTTAAGGCAGTCAAATATTAACAGAGTTTAATAGTTATACTGCTGTTTTTCTTGGAATTCCAAACCGATTCTGGTTCTGGAATTGGTAATATGAAAAGGCCCTGAGACTCTGAGAGTCGCGAGACCATGACTACTGCACGCGGCACGCCGCACAGTCCGTCTTAGGATTCCAATCCCGGGATCCCGGGATCCCGGGATTGGGGCCAAAAATCCGGGATTTGAATCCCGGGATTTTTTTGGGAATCGAATCCCGGGATTTTTAATCCCGGGATTGCAAAAGCACCGGGATTCCGGGATTTTGAATCCCGGGATTTCAACAGCATCGGGATTTCGGGACTATTCAATCCCGGGATTGTAAAATGTCGGGATTTTGGAATCCCTACCCCAACCTCCACCCGCCTGCCTCTCTTTCCCGATCTGGGCAAAGGGTGTGAATAGGTTTTAAAATGCCTAACTTTCGGCTGCCATAGTTTTGCTCCACGTGAAGCGATTGACTTCACATTTGACACTATTCTTTATTGACTCATTATCTGCCTACATGTAAAGTCTCAACTAGGACGGATATCTCAATCAGGACGGAAACTGTAAGCATGTGAAGTTTGTCTGCTTTTTCTGTTGTTTGTGCCACTCACTCACTCATTCCCCCAGCCCAGACGAAGGGTCAGGCGATAGGGCTCAATGTACATAGCGAATCTACAGTGTTTTGGAATAACTTTTTAATAGCCTTCTCCGCACCCCGCGCGTGGAGAGGCTACGTTTAGCCATGACAGTTTAGCGAGAGATTCAAACCAGTGTCCTCTGTATAGACAAGTCTGCAGCAGTTTAACAGTGGATGGCAAATCAAGGCGATATGGGATGGTTTGTAAAAGCGAAAAATTAATAACTGATTAGTAGTGATTACAATGCAATCCTACTAAATTAGTTACACCATGAAAATTTTAACATTAAGATTCGCATAAGGTACTTTAAAATTTAAATGGCTCCTAAGAAATACGTATTTCCTTGGTTGTTAGACTGCTGCAGAGTGGTGGTGGTCTGGTGGAGCTGGGCTGGAGGGAGATACACAAATTCCTCTCAGGGCTGCTAATTGGCCAGAAATATGATGTGATTAAAGCATAACAACCATGAGAGTACTACGTCCCACAAACGCTTTCGAAGCGGGGATTGGCAGACTTTAACCTCAAATGCCAGATAAAGAATGCAGCTCATGGCTGATGAGATGAGAGTTAAAAGGAGAAGCAATAGACTATAAGAAGAGAGGAGAAGCGAGAGGAGGATAAGAGAAAAGATAGAAGACAAGAAGAGAGATGATGGGGTAAGGATAAGGAGTGAGCAGATAATATTGGAGTAAGAAGCGAGAGGAGAAGAGAGAGAAGAGAGAGGAAAGAGTAGAAGTGAGAAGAGGGAGAGAGAAGATGGGAGAGATGAGACAGGATCGATGACAGAGGAGAGTAGACAAGAGTGAGAAGAGAGTAGAGATGAGAGATGAAGGAGGAGAGAGCAGAGTGCAGAAAGGCGAGAGAAGAGAATAGAGGGGAGAGAGTATAGTAGAGAGAAGAGGAGTAAGGAAATAGAGGAATCAGAAGAGGGTAAAGAGAAGAGTACACTGAAAATTGGAGAGTACAGATGACAGAAAAGAGAGGGGATGAGAGCGAACACGATATCTGAGAGGAAAGAGGAGAGAGGAGTCAGATGAGGGGAAAGAGAAGAGTACAGAGGAGAGAGGTGAGAACATACGAGTATACGAGAGTAAAGATGACAGATGAGAGAGGGAAGATAAGACTGAGAGAGCAAAGACGAGAGATGGGAGAGTAGAGAAAAAGGATAGATAAGAAATAAGAGATGAGAGATGAAAGGTGAGACAAAGGGAGAGAGAGAGAGAGAGAGAAGTGAGTGAAGAAAGAGGAGGGGAGGGGAGAGAATCGAGAGGACAGGGGAAAGAGGGGAAAGGATGAGAGAGGGGAGAGGAGAGAGAGAGAGATAGAGGTAGAGAGCATGCAGAGAGAAATGAGAAGAGATAAGAGAGAAAAGATAAAAGAAGAGAAAGGAGAGATAGATAAGAGAGCAAAGACGAGAGAGGAGAGGCGAAGGAAGAGACGATAGAAGAGAGGAGAGGAGAGGAGAGAGACGAGAGAGTACAGAGTACAGAGGAGGGAGGAGAGGAGAAAGGAGAGAGGAGAAGTGTTCGGAGAGGGTAGAGTAAGGAGTGAGAAGAGGGGAGAGGGAAGAGAGAGTAGAGAGCAGAGAGAAAATAGAGTAGAGAGGAGAGAGAAGAGAGAGTAGAGAGCAGAGGGAAGATAGAATAGAGAGCAGAGAGAAATAGGAAGAGATAAAACAGGAGAAAGGGAGAGATAAGAGAGCAGAGAGGAGAGGAGAGGAGAGAAATTATTAAGAGGGAATAGACGAGAGAAGAGGGGATAGAGGAGAGAGAGAAGAGACCATAGACCAGAGAAGAGAGAAAACAGAAGAAAAGGTAAAGATAGAAGTTTCTAAGGATCCAACTTCCAAGGGACACAAGGAGAGGCAGAGGCCATGAGTTTGCCTGACATTCTGTGCAGCACCCCAACCAACAATATTAATGTTTGCTTTAAATACTAATTGTACACGAATGTACTCTATTTTATGTTTAACTCTATCCTAAATTCCTAACTATTAACAAGTTTTTGTTTGTGTATGGCCTTAGATTTCAGAATACATGCAAAAGTAGTTCCGGGTATTGGAATTCCCCGGGTTCAAAATCCGCGGGTTTCAACAGCTTGTAACCAATAAATCAGCTGATTTAAACTCAATTCTTGCAGCAATGCGAAATTCACTTACCAAATCTCCGGCGAGGCGCAGCACCGGCAACTTCAGAGTTTCCTTCGTTCTCGAGGACGGGAGGCTGTTTGACACCGACTCGTTCCACGTGGCGTACTGCAGAGCAGAACAAGTTGATTCAGTTTCAGCTCAAATATAGAACAGAAGTAATCGGTAAAGGGAATGTTAACTCTGGCAACTAAAGACTACCGGTAGAAACACCGAGACACCCCATTCAAATTGCTTCCTTTGGATTTCAGTCGAACTTCAGGCTCTAGAATGCAGTACAAAGTAAAGCTCGAGACCAAACCGACTGCAATCAATAACTCAATTCCCAGCGAGCCTGTGCACTGGTCGGGCACGTTAGGTCCGGTCATTGCAGTCGGTTTGGTCCAGAGCTAAACTTCTGGCTCCATTCCAACTGCAGTTGACATCCCACTTTCCAGTGCTTGGCCGAATCAGACACTCACATATGCATAGCATTATTGTGATTTAAAGTTTGAAAATGCAGCTGGCAAATTAAGTGTCCGAATTACCAGCGTCAGATTTGTCGCCGAGCCAGAATCCACGCTCATCAGATCAGCAGCAAACATGTCCAGACGTCTGTCCACCGAGTTAAAGTGCATTATCGACACTGATCCGACGGTGGTTGTCTGCGGAGCAACAAGCGAAACGGTGAGTATATTGTGACATCTGAGGCCTGCAAGACTTTCATTTATGGCTAGATGGGTAGAAGTGTCTTAGAAGCAGCTGGCAACCAACAGGAAGACAAAGTCACTGCGATTTCAGTCTCCCAGATTCTCCCTCAGAGTGATGGGATGCTTCAATAGTCTGAATCGTGGTACTGACAGGGACTAGTCAAGTAGAAGGACAGGAAACTACGGTCCTTGGAAACTTTTAGGAGGCCGGTTTTACTGAAAAATACAGTACGGAGAATGGAAGTTCTCATTTTGTAAGCAAAATTTTGTAATTGCTTTTAGTAGAAGGCAGACCCAATTTTTAACTTTTGATATACCTTAATTTATTTCCATTTAATTTTATGGTAGGACATAAACATCAAATTAACATAGAATTCAAATTTTTCAAACAAAAAGCTCTACAAATGTCAATTGAGTTATTAGAAAGTTAAGTCGTATCAAAATAGGAAAATTTTGTCTGCTATCAAAAGAAATTTACATTTTTTGCTTACAAAAAAAGAAGCTCCATTCTTCGTAATGTATTTTTTCGGTAAAACCTGCCTCCTAAAAATTTCCAAGGACCGTAGTTTCGTGTTTTTCTAATTGATTGGTCCTTGGGTACTAACTCGTTATCAAAATAGATCACAAGAGATTCTGGGTTTTCTTTGCATCGCGCATTCAAAAAAATGATGAGCGTACCATGAAAATTTTTTCCATAATAGTGGCGTTAGTGACATTCTTCTCATAGCTGGCGATGAAGTGAGAGATGACGTCACTAGCCAGGGACATGTTGAGCTGGGCATCATTAGCGATTGCAGGGTTCGGCAGCCGGAAGGTGATGATGCTCGCTCCCGTGGCATAGAAGGGGAGAATCTCGCTTTGATCAAGAAACTGTAGCATAGAGGCAGTGGAGCACATTAAAAAGTATATATACACGAAACATGTCTGAGTAAAAATTAATACAATTGAGCAGTTTTACCAGTTCCGGAACGATCCAGATGGCAGAGCTCTTCAACATGCTGAGGTATACAGCCTGCATGAAGATGCAAAGGTTGTTTTTCAATAAAACTTTGATTCCATCGAAACACATTCGTTTCGTCACACAGGATTCATATGCAAATAGCTCGTATACAAGTTAAAACGAGTTTTGGACCTGATTTTGACGCAACCAAAGTTTTTTAATGACTCGAGGATATAAACATAGGTGCGTTTTTAGAAGCCATTATTCATGCAGCAGAACACCGATGCAAAAGTCTCAACATTATGTCCCCCAAAAGCAGACAAAACAGACCTTTATTGGCTAATATCCGCCAATAACTCCCAAAAAGGATAGGGAAAAACTCGCGATTTTAGCTTGTATTCACATTTGATCCTAACTTTTTGGCCAAAAACAAAAACATTTTATTGCTTTATGGCTAAAGATATTTATTTTAATACCCCTTTCTATGAGAGAAAAGGATGTCTGTGAAAAAGTGGTTCTGTGTTTTATGCACATTTAAATTGCCTATTTTCTAACTTAGATTATATCATACTTCTTTTAGGATGCTCGACGCGAACCCGGGCTGCTTTGAGACAATCATGTAGACAGTGGAATCTACAGGTGAATACAGAGTTGTTTCATACAGCTGCTGTCGAATCTCCGGGCTATTGCTGGAGTTCACCACAGATATGCGAAACTCCAGCGTGATGTTCCTCTCAAACAGGATGTTGAGCCCTGCGGGTAAGATTGAGAGCAGTGAAGCAAATGGTACTTAGCTTGAGGTACAATGCTTTGATTTTTAGTTGTGAGTAGAAAAGATCCTGCACTTAGCTTGAAGTACCTGCACTTAGCTTGAAGTACAATGCTTTGATTTTTAGTTGTGAGTAGAAAAGATCCTGCACTTAGCTTGAAGTACAATGCTTTGATTTTTAGTTGTGAGTAGAAAAGGCCCTGTACTTAGCTTGAGGTACAATGATTTGATTTTTAGTTGTGAGTAGAAAAGACCCTGCACTTAGCTTGAGGTACAATGCTTTGATTTTTAGTTGTGAGTAGAAAAGACCCTGCACTTAGCTTGAGGTACAATGATTTGATTTTTAGTTGTGAGTAGAAAAGACCCTGCACTTAGCTTGAGGTACAATGCTTTGATTTTTAGTTGTGAGTAGAAAAGACCCTGCACTTAGCTTGAGGTACAATGATTTGATTTTTAGTTGTGAGTAGAAAAGACCCTGCACTTAGCTTGAGGTACAATGCTTTGATTTTTAGTTGTGAGTAGAAAAGACCCTGCACTTAGCTTGAGGTACAATGCTTTGGTTCTTAGTTGTCGCGGAAGCTCAACATAGCTACGAGTATTTGTTCGGACCCGGTGAAACTCACTTGCTCCAACATCGTCAACGAGCATGACGATGGTTTCTCGCTTTCCGACTTGAGTCGTGAGGTTAACAGAAGCTAGCATCAGCTCATCCAGCAGAGCATTTGCCAGCAGAGTCGTGCTGTCGCTCAGGTAGCTAGAAGAAGTTAGCGCCGGGTCCAGCGTCTTCTCGCTCAGCGAATAGAATGGGATTGTCAGAAAAGAGCAGGCAGACGCGAGCAACTCGTTGAAGGTGCCGATTACTAGGCTGAATGACTCGCTTCGGATGGAGTTTACAACTGAAAGAGGGTCGGTTTTGTCAGAACTGCACCACAAAGACCAGCTACGGCCACTGTGGCTATGGCTACTGATTTATATTTTTATCAAAGAAGAGGAATGTGCGACCTTTATTGAAGTAAGCAAAGTCTTTAGCTCGTACTTTCACTTGTGTCACGAATGCACGAACTACCCCAAAACAACAAAGGTAAATTGCGAGGGAAGATGACGAGTAAAATGAGCAACCTTAATTATTTTTGGTTAGAGCTCTCACAAGTTGTAATATCTGCGCTAGTCCTTCCCGAAGGCACGTTGATTGGCTTAAAGGTCACGGTATGGTTTCCAAATAGGCTGCTCAACTGACTGCTGTTCATAGCCGCAAATTCGTCCAGCACGCTCTGCTGATCGCTAACACCTGAAGTTGGAGTCACTAGTTCCAGTGAATTCCATTGAATTTAGTGTGAAAATGAATCCCTGTGAAAGCTTTGAAGAAGAGGAAGCTTACCAACGTGAATCGAAGCCGCAGAGCAGGCCCCCCACAAGGAGGCCACGATGAGGAAAAGCGCGCTGGCGCGGCCTGGCATCGAACTTGGTTTCTTCTGAGCGCTGCTATGCGCTAACGAAAGAGTGAAAGAAGCGCAGTGAGACTTGCACAAACCGAAAGAAGTGTGGCCTCTGTCTTTTTGCCTTGCCCTCGTGTCACGCGCTTTTCTGCTCGGCTCTGACAAGCCTCCACCCCTCATGTTGACGCCCCCTTCTCTGTGTCCCTCTGCACCCTCTGTACACACAAGACTTCGCATTTTTACATCGTTTTTTGTCCGAAGCACAAACTCAGCCGCACAACCAGGGAGTATTAATAGAGTGAATCTGGAGCTTTATCATTCTTTCTATTACTCTCGGCACCGGAATTTCGCCCATTTGTATTGCAAGAAATTCACTAAAATATAATAGTGAGCACCTTACGAAGTTCTGCATTGACTTGGCAGCTCTGCATCTGATATTTAGAATTTCTGACTCATTTAAATGCTCAATAAACTGCTCGCAATCAGCGATAATATGAATCTGGATGCTCTGTAAATGTAATTATTAATTCCTATAGTTGTACTACAATGACCAAATCGCAGATTCGCCGCCTATCCAGATGTCTAACTTAAAACGTCCCTGGTCCAAGCATACGCTGGACTGCCTTGGCACACAGTGCACTGTGAGAAAACTCTGTGCTGCAGCCCGGTGCAAACAGCTACAGTAAGTGAATTATACTGCAGTAAGGCAGACTCAGACCAACCCAACGCAAGCCTGAGTTCTCAACAACTCACTCACGATTTGGGGCGAGGAACGGGCTAATAATTCATCCTTGTGTAGCACATGCATGACTCAGTTTCGATCGTTTCACAGGAGTTTGATGACGACCTACATGATATCAACTAGTTTCAAAATATTGAATTTTTATAGCAAAATCAAAATATTTCCAGTATGAAACGGGTTTAGAGCCAGCTAATTTTACTGGCGTTGTAATGCCCGACTGCGAGCTATCAGGCTCCGAGGGGTTTCAAATTGCGGCCGCACTGTTAAGTCAAAAAATCTTTTTGCGTTCAAACAATTCGAAGCAATAACCGGAACCAGTAATGTAATAGACGGTTGTTTTGTATTTAATGTATTTATCTCTAGTGATTTTAGTTGCTCAAGTCTTTTGTACCATCACCTAAACGTTTGAGTTGACAAGTGTAAATTGAATCTTAATTAGTCAACTTTGTAGACGCTATTGGTCGCGGTGCCGCCGCATTTGTCTTTGGAATTTCCAGAGCAGCGTTTGTTGCACTTGGACTCTTTTGCACCGCCACTGTTTCCGTAGTTGTCACCGCAGCTGCACTTCGAGCCGTTCTTTAGACCGAAATACGAGAACTTCTTAGCTTTGCACAGGTTGTTGCACTTCCACACTGTCATCTTGCCCCGGCCAGCAACAACCGAGAAGTCTGGGTACTTGGGATCGTCCAGGAAGCACCCAAGCGAAGCTAAAAATGAACAAAAATCATACTGTTAAAGTAAAAGGAAAGTAATCTAATTACCACTGACGCTAAAGCCGCAAAATAAATTAACCTTTGAGCATAGAATCTTAACATGCACAACCCGAATAAAGACTATTACAGACTCTCACCTGAATGTGGCATCGCGCAGATATGACGCGTCACGGTTCGGCACGGGCATTCTGAAAATAATTTTGGAAACTTTAAGCAGCGTCAGCCGCAACAAAATATAAGAAATAGCTCGTAGAAGCAATAAACCCGGATTAAAAACTTACTTCCTCTCAGAGCATTAGCAAGATCGCGAGTATTCTTCGGGAAAGCACTGAAGCTCATTTTCCCTTTAGCTGCTAGTTCAATTAGTTTCATCACCTAAAAATTAAAAAATCCGAATACGTTATAATGTAAAATGAAAGGAAAAGTACAGTCACAGAGATACCATTTCAACTGTCACCTTATCGGAAACTCGACGGTTCAACTTGGCTACCAGTCCACCAGTATTTTTCGCGAGAACATCATACTCAGCACCGCGGCCACAAAGACGACCGCTGCCGATTGCGATAAAACGAATTCGTTTCGACTTCAACAACTTCGCTGCACTAGACGTCAAACTGCGGTCCTTAGCCGATGCATCAGTAAACAGAAGCAAAACAGAATCTTTATCAGCCAATTTCGCCGCGTCAATCACGGCAGACATTGAATACTCAGGACAATCGCCACCACCTCTAATTTTAAGCCCGTTGAGAAATCGCTGAACCCTCGAAATGGATTTTGTTCGAATGACGTGCCGCTTATAAGGATCCCCGTAGCTTGAAACAACAAAATTCTGGAACCGCCTGTTTGCCGACAAAATCCTTGAAATGCTACGGCGGACAGATTTATAAACACTGCTCATGCTGCCCGTTGTGTCGACAACAATCACCAAAGAACCAAGCCTCTGAGATCCCGAAGCGGGGGCACAGCCACATACAAGGCGCTTCACAGTCTTTGCCTTCGATCCCGATGGGCAGGTTTTCACTGAAATATAAGCAATATTCGCACATTTGAAACTACTTTATATTCCTGAATAATTCTGTACAACCGACCCACCTGAGGCTTTCGGATTATATCCAGTTGTAAACACGTTGTTTCTCCATGCGCCTCCGCAGTAGGTCGACTTGTCTCCTCTGCACTGTACTCTGCACTCCAAGTTTGATCGGATTCTGTACCTGCCATAGTGGTTGCCGCACCAGCACTGGTAGCCATTTTGCACACCGAAGAAGCGATATTTCCTGGCTTTGCACGCCTTGTAGCACTTTGGCACAGTAACTGATCCGGAGAGAACCAGCTTTCTAAGATCTCTGGAGCTCTTGTCCAGATAGCAGCCGAGATGCTTCAATCCGGGCACTGAAAGCGGTAGCGACAGACTACTACTGTACACATTATTTGCTGTCGTTTATGTAAACAACTTATGAGAAAGGCTCAACTCTTGGACGCCCACGCTCTCGCTGATGATATTTAATGCATTTAAAGTTTCAATATGTCAGACTAATTTGCGCACAATTTCAAAATAGCCACCTTATATTGCTTGAAACTACTCGTATTTATGGAAGGAAGAGAAACGGCGCGCGCAATTAGTGAGGCATCGCATAGTTCTCAACTGAGAGCTGCAAACTAATATAAACACGAGCTAGGTGGACAAAAAAGCAATCAATTGCGAATCTGTACTGTTGTACTCACGACGAACAGGCTTGCTGCCGATTCCAGTCGAGTAGACAGAGTTTCTCCAAGAGCCGCCGCAGGTTCGTCTTTTGTCGCCTCTACAGCGCGTTCTGCACTGCTTTGCATTGACTCGGCCAAAGCTGCCATATTTGTTGCCGCAGGTGCACGCAGATCCAGCCTGGAGGCCAAAGTACCTGTAGCCGCGAGACTTGCAGTACTTCAGACAGTACGCCTTTGTGGTCCGGTGACCGGCGCCGTGTACAAGGGGCAAGTCGCGCTTCGAATTGTCGCGGAAGCAGCCAAGTAGGGTAACTCCGGAGGCGTGCTCTTCGAGTCCGGTAGCGTACACGTCGTTTCTCCAGGAGCCGCCACAGTAGGTCGTCTTGTCTCCTCTGCACTGGTAGCGGCACTCGCGTTTGTCGCGTCGGCCGTAGCGACCGTAGTGGTTGCCGCACCAGCACTGTTTTCCTATCTGAACGCCAAAGAATCGGAATCCCTTTTTCTTGCACAGTCCGTAGCACCTTCCAACAGTTATGCTGCCTTTTCCTCCCACAGTTGGAAGATCGCGCCTCCGGCCGTCAACAAAGCAGCCAATGTGAGACATTCCAGGTGCTTAAAAAAGAAATAGTGGGCACACGCAGGTCAGTAAAACCCCAGCTGGTTGGCTCCTAATCCAAGACACGGACAGAGCCAGCCCGTTGAAATTTTTTATATATGTCTATAACTTGGGTGTCTTTGGTCTTCTGATCTCTCACTACTAAGCTCAATAATAACTTCAATTACCAATGTGAGAGCCAAATAACTAAGGCGGCGGATTCGACTAACTTTTCCTGATGATGCAATCAATTGATGTTAACTTACTGACCGTTGTATTGTATTTGGTGTTCGCAATCTCGAGATTAACTCAAGTCTATGGTAGGTTCTAATTGTTCGGGGGAACCGAAGGTTCAGTCTGTTGTAGGGAAAGGATGTCTACTTTTCATTAGCTAAGACTGGGATCGTGTGCTCAGCTTTTGCTTGCTGGAGCGCGTTCATTGGTTGGAAATACATTCAAACTGGATTGAAACTTTCAGGGCCAAAATGTATCACTTCACCGTTTTACTTTACAAAATGTCTTATGTACCCTACGAGCCTACGAGCGAGCGTGGAAAGCGAATTTTCCGTTTGACTGCACACTTACTCTTGAAGCTCTTGGGCTTCAGTCCGGTTGTGAAGACACTGTTCCTCCATGGTCCACCACATTTGGACCTCTTGTCGCCCTTACAGGTGGACCTGGCGCAATCCTTGCTCGACGCTCTTCCATACCGACCGACGGTGTTTCCGCAGGTGCACGCATTGCCGTTTTGCAGACCAAAGTACCTGTAGCCCTTGGCTCGACAATAGCGGAAGCAGTAAGCCTTTGTCGTCTTGTAGTTGGCAGTGTAAACTACCGGCAAATCCCTGTAGCGATTGTCCTTAAAGCAGCCGACGTACTTCACTCCGGCCGCTGGAAGGTCAGAAGGGCGTCATTTTAGTTACGACTACGAATATTAAAGACTCCAACTAGATTCAATCGGCTGGCATCGCCCACCTCTCTTGGATTAGTCTAGTCTATAAACCATTGTTCATTGAGACATCTATTAGTAGTGCTGCTGGCTAACTGGCTAGATGGCGCAACGAAAAACAGCAGTACACTAGGATTGCTTGGATCTCCAGAAAGCTACAAGCGTAAACCTGTTGACAGACTCGGTTACCTTTGCTGGCGACGACAACACCCGTTGCGTACACGTCGTTTCTCCAGGAGCCGCCACAGTAGGTCGTCTTGTCTCCTCTGCACTGGTAGCGGCACTCGCGTTTGTCGCGTCGGCCGTAGCGACCGTAGTGGTTGCCGCACCAGCACTGTTTTCCTATCTGAACGCCAAAGAATCGGAATCCCTTTTTCTTGCATAGTCCGTAGCACCTTCCAACAGTCATGCTGCCTTTTCCTGCCAGAGTTGGAAGATCGCGTCTCCGGCCGTCAACAAAGCAGCCAATGTGAGACATTCCAGGTGCTTAAAAAAGAAATAGTGGGCACATGCAGGTCAGCAAAACCCCATCCAAACCGTACAGAGCAATCTCGTTTTTATACATTCAAAAATATCTAATGTACCGTACGAGCCTACGAGCGAGCGTGGAAAGCGAATTTTCTGCTTGACTGCACACTTACTCTTGAAGCTCTTGGGCTTCAGTCCGGTTGTGAAGACGCTGTTCCTCCATGGTCCACCACATTTGGACCTCTTGTCGCCCTTACAGGTGGACCTGGCGCAATCCTTGCTCTTCGCTTTTCCATACCGACCGACGGTGTTTCCGCAGGTGCACGCATTGCCGTTTTGCAGACCAAAGTACCTGTAGCCCTTAGCTCGACAATAGCGGAAGCAGTAAGCCTTTGTCGTCTTGTAGTTGGCAGTGTAAACTACCGGCAAATCCCTGTAGCGATTGTCCTTGAAGCAGCCGACGTACTTCACTCCGGCCGCTGGAAGGTCAGAAGGGCGTCATTTTAGTTACGACTACGATATTAAAGGCTCCAACTAGATTCAATCGGCTGGCATCGCCCACCTCTCTTGGATTAGTCTAGTCTATAAACCATTGTTCATTGAGACATCTATTAGTAGTGCTGCTGGCTAAATGGCTAGATGGCGCAACGAAAAACAGCAGTACACTAGGATTGCTTGGATCTCCAGAAAGCTACAAGCGTAAACCTGTTGACAGACTCGGTTACCTTTGCTGGCGACGACAACACCCGTCGCGTAGACATTGTTTCTCCACGCGCCTCCGCAGTAGGTCGACTTGTCTCCTCTGCACTGTACTCTGCACTCCAAGTTTGATCGGATTCTGTACCTGCCATAGTGGTTGCCGCACCAGCACTGGTAGCCATTTTGCACACCGAAGAAGCGATATTTCCTGGCTTTGCACGCCTTGTAGCACTTTGGCACAGTAACTGATCCGGAGAGAACCAGCTTTCTAAGATCTCTGGAGCTCTTGTCCAGATAGCAGCCGAGATGCTTCAATCCGGGCACTGAAAGCGGTAGCGACAGACTACTACTGTACACATTATTTGCTGTCGTTTATGTAAACAACTTATGAGAAAGGCTCAACTCTTGGACGCCCACGCTCTCGCTGATGATATTTAATGCATTTAAAGTTTCAAGATGTCAGACTAATTTGCGCACAATTTCAAAATAGCCACCTTATATTGCTTGAAACTACTCGTATTTATGGAAGGAAGAGAAACGGCGCGCGCAATTAGTGAGGCATCGCATAGTTCTCAACTGAGAGCTGCAAACTAATATAAACACGAGCTAGGTGGACAAAAAAGCAATCAATTGCGAATCTGTACTGTTGTACTCACGACGAACAGGCTTGCTGCCGATTCCAGTCGAGTAGACAGAGTTTCTCCAAGAGCCGCCGCAGGTTCGTCTTTTGTCGCCTCTACAGCGCGTTCTGCACTGCTTTGCATTGACTCGGCCAAAGCTGCCATATTTGTTGCCGCAGGTGCACGCAGATCCAGCCTGGAGGCCAAAGTACCTGTAGCCGCGAGACTTGCAGTACTTCAGACAGTACGCCTTTGTGGTCCGGTGACCGGCGCCGTGTACAAGGGGCAAGTCGCGCTTCGAATTGTCGCGGAAGCAGCCAAGTAGGGTAACTCCGGAGGCGTGCTCTTCGAGTCCGGTAGCGTACACGTCGTTTCTCCAGGAGCCGCCACAGTAGGTCGTCTTGTCTCCTCTGCACTGGTAGCGGCACTCGCGTTTGTCGCGTCGGCCGTAGCGACCGTAGTGGTTGCCGCACCAGCACTGTTTTCCTATCTGAACGCCAAAGAATCGGAATCCCTTTTTCTTGCACAGTCCGTAGCACCTTCCAACAGTTATGCTGCCTTTTCCTCCCACAGTTGGAAGATCGCGCCTCCGGCCGTCAACAAAGCAGCCAATGTGAGACATTCCAGGTGCTTAAAAAAGAAATAGTGGGCACACGCAGGTCAGTAAAACCCCAGCTGGTTGGCTCCTAATCCAAGACACGGACAGAGCCAGCCCGTTGAAATTTTTTATATATGTCTATAACTTGGGTGTCTTTGGTCTTCTGATCTCTCACTACTAAGCTCAATAATAACTTCAATTACCAATGTGAGAGCCAAATAACTAAGGCGGCGGATTCGACTAACTTTTCCTGATGATGCAATCAATTGATGTTAACTTACTGACCGTTGTATTGTATTTGGTGTTCGCAATCTCGAGATTAACTCAAGTCTATGGTAGGTTCTAATTGTTCGGGGGAACCGAAGGTTCAGTCTGTTGTAGGGAAAGGATGTCTACTTTTCATTAGCTAAGACTGGGATCGTGTGCTCAGCTTTTGCTTGCTGGAGCGCGTTCATTGGTTGGAAATACATTCAAACTGGATTGAAACTTTCAGGGCCAAAATGTATCACTTCACCGTTTTACTTTACAAAATGTCTTATGTACCCTACGAGCCTACGAGCGAGCGTGGAAAGCGAATTTTCCGTTTGACTGCACACTTACTCTTGAAGCTCTTGGGCTTCAGTCCGGTTGTGAAGACACTGTTCCTCCATGGTCCACCACATTTGGACCTCTTGTCGCCCTTACAGGTGGACCTGGCGCAATCCTTGCTCGACGCTCTTCCATACCGACCGACGGTGTTTCCGCAGGTGCACGCATTGCCGTTTTGCAGACCAAAGTACCTGTAGCCCTTGGCTCGACAATAGCGGAAGCAGTAAGCCTTTGTCGTCTTGTAGTTGGCAGTGTAAACTACCGGCAAATCCCTGTAGCGATTGTCCTTAAAGCAGCCGACGTACTTCACTCCGGCCGCTGGAAGGTCAGAAGGGCGTCATTTTAGTTACGACTACGAATATTAAAGGCTCCAACTAGATTCAATCGGCTGGCATCGCCCACCTCTCTTGGATTAGTCTAGTCTATAAACCATTGTTCATTGAGACATCTATTAGTAGTGCTGCTGGCTAACTGGCTAGATGGCGCAACGAAAAACAGCAGTACACTAGGATTGCTTGGATCTCCAGAAAGCTACAAGCGTAAACCTGTTGACAGACTCGGTTACCTTTGCTGGCGACGACAACACCCGTTGCGTACACGTCGTTTCTCCAGGAGCCGCCACAGTAGGTCGTCTTGTCTCCTCTGCACTGGTAGCGGCACTCGCGTTTGTCGCGTCGGCCGTAGCGACCGTAGTGGTTGCCGCACCAGCACTGTTTTCCTATCTGAACGCCAAAGAATCGGAATCCCTTTTTCTTGCATAGTCCGTAGCACCTTCCAACAGTCATGCTGCCTTTTCCTCCAGAGTTGGAAGATCGCGTCTCCGGCCGTCAACAAAGCAGCCAATGTGAGACATTCCAGGTGCTTAAAAGAGAAATAGTGGGCACATGCAGGTCAGCAAAACCCCATCCAAACCGTACAGAGCAATCTCGTTTTACATTCAAAAATATCTAATATACCGTACGAGCCTACGAGCGAGCGTGGAAAGCGAATTTTCTGCTTGACTGCACACTTACTCTTGAAGCTCTTGGGCTTCAGTCCGGTTGTGAAGACGCTGTTCCTCCATGGTCCACCACATTTGGACCTCTTGTCGCCCTTACAGGTGGACCTGGCGCAATCCTTGCTCTTCGCTTTTCCATACCGACCGACGGTGTTTCCGCAGGTGCACGCATTGCCGTTTTGCAGACCAAAGTACCTGTAGCCCTTGGCTCGACAATAGCGGAAGCAGTAAGCCTTTGTCGTCTTGTAGTTGGCAGTGTAAACTACCGGCAAATCCCTGTAGCGATTGTCCTTGAAGCAGCCGACGTACTTCACTCCGGCCGCTGGAAGGTCAGAAGGGCGTCATTTTAGTTACGACTACGATATTAAAGGCTCCAACTAGATTCAATCGGCTGGCATCGCCCACCTCTCTTGGATTAGTCTAGTCTATAAACCATTGTTCATTGAGACATCTATTAGTAGTGCTGCTGGCTAAATGGCTAGATGGCGCAACGAAAAACAGCAGTACACTAGGATTGCTTGGATCTCCAGAAAGCTACAAGCGTAAACCTGTTGACAGACTCGGTTACCTTTGCTGGCGACGACAACACCCGTCGCGTAGACATTGTTTCTCCACGCGCCTCCGCAGTAGGTCGACTTGTCTCCTCTGCACTGTACTCTGCACTCCAAGTTTGATCGGATTCTGTACCTGCCATAGTGGTTGCCGCACCAGCACTGGTAGCCATTTTGCACACCGAAGAAGCGATATTTCCTGGCTTTGCACGCCTTGTAGCACTTTGGCACAGTAACTGATCCGGAGAGAACCAGCTTTCTAAGATCTCTGGAGCTCTTGTCCAGATAGCAGCCGAGATGCTTCAATCCGGGCACTGAAAGCGGTAGCGACAGACTACTACTGTACACATTATTTGCTGTCGTTTATGTAAACAACTTATGAGAAAGGCTCAACTCTTGGACGCCCACGCTCTCGCTGATGATATTTAATGCATTTAAAGTTTCAAGATGTCAGACTAATTTGCGCACAATTTCAAATTAGCCACCTTATATTGCTTGAAACTACTCGTATTTATGGAAGGAAGAGAAACGGCGCGCGCAATTAGTGAGGCATCGCATAGTTCTCAACTGAGAGCTGCAAACTAATATAAACACGAGCTAGGTGGACAAAAAAGCAATCAATTGCGAATCTGTACTGTTGTACTCACGACGAACAGGCTTGCTGCCGATTCCAGTCGAGTAGACAGAGTTTCTCCAAGAGCCGCCGCAGGTTCGTCTTTTGTCGCCTCTACAGCGCGTTCTGCACTGCTTTGCATTGACTCGGCCAAAGCTGCCATATTTGTTGCCGCAGGTGCACGCAGATCCAGCCTGGAGGCCAAAGTACCTGTAGCCGCGAGACTTGCAGTACTTCAGACAGTACGCCTTTGTGGTCCGGTGACCGGCGCCGTGTACAAGGGGCAAGTCGCGCTTCGAATTGTCGCGGAAGCAGCCAAGTAGGGTAACTCCGGAGGCGTGCTCTTCGAGTCCGGTAGCGTACACGTCGTTTCTCCAGGAGCCGCCACAGTAGGTCGTCTTGTCTCCTCTGCACTGGTAGCGGCACTCGCGTTTGTCGCGTCGGCCGTAGCGACCGTAGTGGTTGCCGCACCAGCACTGTTTTCCTATCTGAACGCCAAAGAATCGGAATCCCTTTTTCTTGCACAGTCCGTAGCACCTTCCAACAGTTATGCTGCCTTTTCCTCCCACAGTTGGAAGATCGCGCCTCCGGCCGTCAACAAAGCAGCCAATGTGAGACATTCCAGGTGCTTAAAAAAGAAATAGTGGGCACACGCAGGTCAGTAAAACCCCAGCTGGTTGGCTCCTAATCCAAGACACGGACAGAGCCAGCCCGTTGAAATTTTTTATATATGTCTATAACTTGGGTGTCTTTGGTCTTCTGATCTCTCACTACTAAGCTCAATAATAACTTCAATTACCAATGTGAGAGCCAAATAACTAAGGCGGCGGATTCGACTAACTTTTCCTGATGATGCAATCAATTGATGTTAACTTACTGACCGTTGTATTGTATTTGGTGTTCGCAATCTCGAGATTAACTCAAGTCTATGGTAGGTTCTAATTGTTCGGGGAACCGAAGGTTCAGTCTGTTGTAGGGAAAGGATGTCTACTTTTCATTAGCTAAGACTGGGATCGTGTGCTCAGCTTTTGCTTGCTGGAGCGCGTTCATTGGTTGGAAATACATTCAAACTGGATTGAAACTTTCAGGGCCAAAATGTATCACTTCACCGTTTTACTTTACAAAATGTCTTATGTACCCTACGAGCCTACGAGCGAGCGTGGAAAGCGAATTTTCCGTTTGACTGCACACTTACTCTTGAAGCTCTTGGGCTTCAGTCCGGTTGTGAAGACACTGTTCCTCCATGGTCCACCACATTTGGACCTCTTGTCGCCCTTACAGGTGGACCTGGCGCAATCCTTGCTCGACGCTCTTCCATACCGACCGACGGTGTTTCCGCAGGTGCACGCATTGCCGTTTTGCAGACCAAAGTACCTGTAGCCCTTGGCTCGACAATAGCGGAAGCAGTAAGCCTTTGTCGTCTTGTAGTTGGCAGTGTAAACTACCGGCAAATCCCTGTAGCGATTGTCCTTAAGCAGCCGACGTACTTCACTCCGGCCGCTGGAAGTCAGAAGGGCGTCATTTTAGTTACGACTACGAATATTAAAGGCTCCAACTAGATTCAATCGGCTGGCATCGCCCACCTCTCTTGGATTAGTCTAGTCTATAAACCATTGTTCATTGAGACATCTATTAGTAGTGCTGCTGGCTAATGGCTAGATGGCGCAACGAAAAACAGCAGTACACTAGGATTGCTTGGATCTCCAGAAAGCTACAAGCGTAAACCTGTTGACAGACTCGGTTACCTTTGCTGGCGACGACAACACCCGTTGCGTACACGTCGTTTCTCCAGGAGCCGCCACAGTAGGTCGTCTTGTCTCCTCTGCACTGGTAGCGGCACTCGCGTTTGTCGCGTCGGCCGTAGCGACCGTAGTGGTTGCCGCACCAGCACTGTTTTCCTATCTGAACGCCAAAGAATCGGAATCCCTTTTTCTTGCATAGTCCGTAGCACCTTCCAACAGTCATGCTGCCTTTTCCTCCCAGAGTTGGAAGATCGCGTCTCCGGCCGTCAACAAAGCAGCCAATGTGAGACATTCCAGGTGCTTAAAAGAGAAATAGTGGGCACATGCAGGTCAGCAAAACCCCATCCAAACCGTACAGAGCAATCTCGTTTTACATTCAAAAATATCTAATATACCGTACGAGCCTACGAGCGAGCGTGGAAAGCGAATTTTCTGCTTGACTGCACACTTACTCTTGAAGCTCTTGGGCTTCAGTCCGGTTGTGAAGACGCTGTTCCTCCATGGTCCACCACATTTGGACCTCTTGTCGCCCTTACAGGTGGACCTGGCGCAATCCTTGCTCTTCGCTTTTCCATACCGACCGACGGTGTTTCCGCAGGTGCACGCATTGCCGTTTTGCAGACCAAAGTACCTGTAGCCCTTGGCTCGACAATAGCGGAAGCAGTAAGCCTTTGTCGTCTTGTAGTTGGCAGTGTAAACTACCGGCAAATCCCTGTAGCGATTGTCCTTGAAGCAGCCGACGTACTTCACTCCGGCCGCTGGAAGTCAGAAGGGCGTCATTTTAGTTACGACTACGATATTAAAGGCTCCAACTAGATTCAATCGGCTGGCATCGCCCACCTCTCTTGGATTAGTCTAGTCTATAAACCATTGTTCATTGAGACATCTATTAGTAGTGCTGCTGGCTAAATGGCTAGATGGCGCAACGAAAAACAGCAGTACACTAGGATTGCTTGGATCTCCAGAAAGCTACAAGCGTAAACCTGTTGACAGACTCGGTTACCTTTGCTGGCGACGACAACACCCGTCGCGTAGACATTGTTTCTCCACGCGCCTCCGCAGTAGGTCGACTTGTCTCCTCTGCACTGTACTCTGCACTCCAAGTTTGATCGGATTCTGTACCTGCCATAGTGGTTGCCGCACCAGCACTGGTAGCCATTTTGCACACCGAAGAAGCGATATTTCCTGGCTTTGCACGCCTTGTAGCACTTTGGCACAGTAACTGATCCGGAGAGAACCAGCTTTCTAAGATCTCTGGAGCTCTTGTCCAGATAGCAGCCGAGATGCTTCAATCCGGGCACTGAAAGCGGTAGCGACAGACTACTACTGTACACATTATTTGCTGTCGTTTATGTAAACAACTTATGAGAAAGGCTCAACTCTTGGACGCCCACGCTTCGCTGATGATATTTAATGCATTTAAAGTTTCAAGATGTCAGACTAATTTGCGCACAATTTCAAATAGCCACCTTATATTGCTTGAAACTACTCGTATTTATGGAAGGAAGAGAAACGGCGCGCGCAATTAGTGAGGCATCGCATAGTTCTCAACTGAGAGCTGCAAACTAATATAAACACGAGCTAGGTGGACAAAAAAGCAATCAATTGCGAATCTGTACTGTTGTACTCACGACGAACAGGCTTGCTGCCGATTCCAGTCGAGTAGACAGAGTTTCTCCAAGAGCCGCCGCAGGTTCGTCTTTTGTCGCCTCTACAGCGCGTTCTGCACTGCTTTGCATTGACTCGGCCAAAGCTGCCATATTTGTTGCCGCAGGTGCACGCAGATCCAGCCTGGAGGCCAAAGTACCTGTAGCCGCGAGACTTGCAGTACTTCAGACAGTACGCCTTTGTGGTCCGGTGACCGGCGCCGTGTACAAGGGGCAAGTCGCGCTTCGAATTGTCGCGGAAGCAGCCAAGTAGGGTAACTCCGGAGGCGTGCTCTTCGAGTCCGGTAGCGTACACGTCGTTTCTCCAGGAGCCGCCACAGTAGGTCGTCTTGTCTCCTCTGCACTGGTAGCGGCACTCGCGTTTGTCGCGTCGGCCGTAGCGACCGTAGTGGTTGCCGCACCAGCACTGTTTTCCTATCTGAACGCCAAAGAATCGGAATCCCTTTTTCTTGCACAGTCCGTAGCACCTTCCAACAGTTATGCTGCCTTTTCCTCCCACAGTTGGAAGATCGCGCCTCCGGCCGTCAACAAAGCAGCCAATGTGAGACATTCCAGGTGCTTAAAAAAGAAATAGTGGGCACACGCAGGTCAGTAAAACCCCAGCTGGTTGGCTCCTAATCCAAGACACGGACAGAGCCAGCCCGTTGAAATTTTTTATATATGTCTATAACTTGGGTGTCTTTGGTCTTCTGATCTCTCACTACTAAGCTCAATAATAACTTCAATTACCAATGTGAGAGCCAAATAACTAAGGCGGCGGATTCGACTAACTTTTCCTGATGATGCAATCAATTGATGTTAACTTACTGACCGTTGTATTGTATTTGGTGTTCGCAATCTCGAGATTAACTCAAGTCTATGGTAGGTTCTAATTGTTCGGGGGAACCGAAGGTTCAGTCTGTTGTAGGGAAAGGATGTCTACTTTTCATTAGCTAAGACTGGGATCGTGTGCTCAGCTTTTGCTTGCTGGAGCGCGTTCATTGGTTGGAAATACATTCAAACTGGATTGAAACTTTCAGGGCCAAAATGTATCACTTCACCGTTTTACTTTACAAAATGTCTTATGTACCCTACGAGCCTACGAGCGAGCGTGGAAAGCGAATTTTCCGTTGACTGCACACTTACTCTTGAAGCTCTTGGGCTTCAGTCCGGTTGTGAAGACACTGTTCCTCCATGGTCCACCACATTTGGACCTCTTGTCGCCCTTACAGGTGGACCTGGCGCAATCCTTGCTCGACGCTCTTCCATACCGACCGACGGTGTTTCCGCAGGTGCACGCATTGCCGTTTTGCAGACCAAAGTACCTGTAGCCCTTGGCTCGACAATAGCGGAAGCAGTAAGCCTTTGTCGTCTTGTAGTTGGCAGTGTAAACTACCGGCAAATCCCTGTAGCGATTGTCCTTAAGCAGCCGACGTACTTCACTCCGGCCGCTGGAAGGTCAGAAGGGCGTCATTTTAGTTACGACTACGAATATTAAAGGCTCCAACTAGATTCAATCGGCTGGCATCGCCCACCTCTCTTGGATTAGTCTAGTCTATAAACCATTGTTCATTGAGACATCTATTAGTAGTGCTGCTGGCTAACTGGCTAGATGGCGCAACGAAAAACAGCAGTACACTAGGATTGCTTGGATCTCCAGAAAGCTACAAGCGTAAACCTGTTGACAGACTCGGTTACCTTTGCTGGCGACGACAACACCCGTTGCGTACACGTCGTTTCTCCAGGAGCCGCCACAGTAGGTCGTCTTGTCTCCTCTGCACTGGTAGCGGCACTCGCGTTTGTCGCGTCGGCCGTAGCGACCGTAGTGGTTGCCGCACCAGCACTGTTTTCCTATCTGAACGCCAAAGAATCGGAATCCCTTTTTCTTGCATAGTCCGTAGCACCTTCCAACAGTCATGCTGCCTTTTCCTCCCAGAGTTGGAAGATCGCGTCTCCGGCCGTCAACAAAGCAGCCAATGTGAGACATTCCAGGTGCTTAAAAGAAAATAGTGGGCACATGCAGGTCAGCAAAACCCCATCCAAACCGTACAGAGCAATCTCGTTTTATACATTCAAAAATATCTAATGTACCGTACGAGCCTACGAGCGAGCGTGGAAAGCGAATTTTCTGCTTGACTGCACACTTACTCTTGAAGCTCTTGGGCTTCAGTCCGGTTGTGAAGACGCTGTTCCTCCATGGTCCACCACATTTGGACCTCTTGTCGCCCTTACAGGTGGACCTGGCGCAATCCTTGCTCTTCGCTTTTCCATACCGACCGACGGTGTTTCCGCAGGTGCACGCATTGCCGTTTTGCAGACCAAAGTACCTGTAGCCCTTGCTCGACAATAGCGGAAGCAGTAAGCCTTTGTCGTCTTGTAGTTGGCAGTGTAAACTACCGGCAAATCCCTGTAGCGATTGTCCTTGAAGCAGCCGACGTACTTCACTCCGGCCGCTGGAAGGTCAGAAGGGCGTCATTTTAGTTACGACTACGATATTAAAGGCTCCAACTAGATTCAATCGGCTGGCATCGCCCACCTCTCTTGGATTAGTCTAGTCTATAAACCATTGTTCATTGAGACATCTATTAGTAGTGCTGCTGGCTAAATGGCTAGATGGCGCAACGAAAAACAGCAGTACACTAGGATTGCTTGGATCTCCAGAAAGCTACAAGCGTAAACCTGTTGACAGACTCGGTTACCTTTGCTGGCGACGACAACACCCGTCGCGTAGACATTGTTTCTCCACGCGCCTCCGCAGTAGGTCGACTTGTCTCCTCTGCACTGTACTCTGCACTCCAAGTTTGATCGGATTCTGTACCTGCCATAGTGGTTGCCGCACCAGCACTGGTAGCCA
>NIVC01000940.1:0-80838 GCA_002269645.1 Macrostomum lignano | reverse complement strand
GCTGCCGCCATTCAGGACGTACAGGCAGTGCATGCAATGGAACGATGCGGCTCAGAGGCTGAGAAGTGTGAACACCAGTTTAACACACAGCCTCGCTGACCGACTGCTGGCGTTGAACTTCTCCGACAGCGAGTCTCGCTGTCGCTTCCCCGCCAGGGCTCCCGCTGTCCGATTTTTTCCCCATCGCGAATCGTGAGTCAAGAGATTGTTTTGCAAGCTTTATTCGGCTTTATTCGACATTCCAACCGAACCTGGAATTACAGGCCCCACGCTGCGGCTTGTTGGTTGCTTTGAGGCGAACTTCACCGACCATGAATTCAACTACACCTGCGACACGGAAGGCATTGTGACTCACGAGACCTGCGCTCACTGTTGCGCTTCGCTCGACTTCAGCCACATCGCGCTGCAAGTTGACAGCTGCCTGTGCGGAGCGAGTTCCCCAAGCTCCGGCAATGACAGCGGCGTCTGCAGCAGTCGCTGCGCCAGCAACGATCAGCAGCACTGCGGGTCAGCAACCGCCATCACGGTGCTGCAGCTCGGAGACACAGGTGAGTCTCTTGAATTCTTGTCAGCAGAAGCCTCTATAACTCTAGCCGAGGCTCAATCCGCTTGCAGAGCCGAGGCCGCTGCAGGTGGGAAACTTCAGCAACCTCACAGTCTTCTCGCACGGGCCCTACTGCTTCTTCACTGATGAGCGAGACAGGCTGGGCGCTGCGTTCTGCGATGTGCCCTTCTGCCGTGAGTGAGTTTGCCATACGAGGATTATCTCCTCGGTTACACCGCACGAATGCTACACTTTTTCAGCGATGTCAGGTGCTTACGACTGCATCGTGAGCTCTGAGAACAAGACCCTTGAGCGGCTGACACGGGCCCGGTACACCGGTAGGAAAAACTACACAATCACCGGGAAGCCGTGCGTGCCGTGGAGTAAGCTGGAGAAGATACAAGAGGATACGTACATAAGAATGGGTAACTATGCGACCGCTGCATGCACAGAATGCGATAAAATGCCCGAGTTCGAATTCATATCCATGACTTGCAAACGCCGACTACTCATAGGTTACCACAAGCAGTTCGGATTTCACGTTCAGACTCCGGACTTCAATCCCAACAGCAGCGACAATTTCTGCCGATCGGCGCAGATCGTTATCGACCACGGCTCGTACTTTAGTACGCACGAGGCTTAGTAAGAAAATCTTCCTATCGAATTCTTTCTTTGACTTCTGCTGCATAAAACTTTAAATATGTTTAACTCAGCCTCTGCTTCAATTTATAAAAACATAACTTCAGTCGCTTCGCACAAGAAATGTCTGATGTGCCGGGCTGCATCCCGGACATCATGGGCTGGGGCGGTCTCTTTGATGCTGACTTTGAGCCCTGCGAGATCCCGCTGTGTTGTAAGTCGCTTTTTCAGGGCCTTTAGAGCCCTTTGTTGAACAACCGATTGATAGGAAGTTCTCATTCAAAATATCTTTCCTGATCCCGCATTCACATAACATTTAACAGATGCCGCGGTCCCCAGCGTGACGGGCGCCGTCAGAGACTCAGTCGGCAGCCACCTGCTGGCCCGACAGTTCGGCAGCGACCTCAACGCCGGCCTCGCCGACTGCAGCTTCGCTGGCCAGAAGTGCACCAAGGACGACTTTGTGAACGTCGCCCACCCGCAGCTGGGCATGTGCCACAAGTTTCTCAAGCAGCGCTTCACCGCCAACATGACCAGCACGCAGTTGGCGGAGAGCCAGCTGTCCATCAAGTACTTCACGGACTCGACAGACTCCAAGGGTCAGACGGTGTCCAACATCGACAAGCTGACGCGGGTAGTGCGAGACAGCCGCGGCTCCGATGCGACTCAGGTCGCATTCAAGGTGAGTCTTCGTCGGTCGCTGAGCGTCTCAATGTCTCACGCAATCTCTGAGCCTGGCTGCTCAACCGCGAACCCGCAGGCGGTCATCGTTCCGGATAGCTCGTTCCCGTGGGCCTCGAAGGGAATCGATGTGGCCACCGCTCAGCGCATGGATGTGCAGCTGAGGTTCGACAAGTACTCCAGACTGTCAACTACGTCAAGGCCCTGCCTTGAGACTACGGAGCCGATCACCTACCGACTGCCGTCATGGAAGTCGGCTCCATTTAATGAGAACCCGGAGTGAGTCTTCATGCAGAAATATTTTATCGCCGTGAAGACTGCGCACTGACTGATCAATGATTCCCTTTACAGCTACAGTTTCGACTTAAATGCGGTTGCCATGGTGACTGATTGGTGGCTGAAAGTTGCCGCAATGGAAGTGCAGCTTCGAAAGCAGAAGCAAGGTGCATTGAGGTATGGACCATAGGCTTTAGCTTGTGCGAGTGTGACTGCCAGGTTTGCAAAAGTTCCACGCATTTCCCAAATTTGCAGTTCGCTGTCGGAATTCGACTCAGAATTCAAGCTGACTGACCGAGACGACTGCATCAACAGACACGTTGTGAAGAAGTTCATCGCGGAATGCCACTGCCTGCCGTCGTTCCTGCCGATTCCGGTGGAGTACTTTTCGAATTACACCTACTGTTTTGATTTTCAAGCCGCTGGAAACGTGTCCATAGAAACGGACATGTGCTACAGAGAGCAGAAGTCGAAGGTGCTGGAGTACCAGTTTGCTGCAGTCCGGCTGTGCCAGTCTCCCTGCCGTACAGCCGAGTACAGCGTCCGCCACATCACCTATCCGTGGCCGAACCTGAACGGTCTGCAGTCGTTCTCGTTTCTGAAAACCCTGGCCACCGCGTTTGGATACGGCAGCAACCCCAGCGGCCTGAGGGGCCTGAACAGCATCTACAGCATCTACCTGAGATCCCTGAGGGATTCGGCCATTCCTGTCAGCAATCGGAGCGCGACAGAAATCCTGAGCTTTCAAAACGAGCTGACGGTGCTGCAGAACCGACTGGCTCAGCTGACGGTTCAGGCCTGGACGTCATTCGGCCAGGAGATCTTGGAGGAGGAGGCCTACCCGGCCAAGAACCTCGTGGCCGACATTGGAGGTGACAATGAGCAGGTTCTGTACTCAGTGACCCTGGATCCCAAGTCTCTCAGGAATTTCAGCTTTCGCATCTCATGCCTAAAATTGCAGGTGCCTTGGGTCTTTGGTCGGGAATTTCCATTCTGACAGTTTGCGAGCTGCTCGAGCTGTTTATCTACATCGGCCTGGCCATCGGCTACAAATTCCACAGAGTCGCTGCGCCCCGCAACCGGAACAACGGCGGCCCTGGCGCCAACAACAACTTCAACAACAATTGCACCAATACCGGCAGTGTCCCAACCGTGGCCTCATCTGTTGCTGGGTGCTCGGAGATGATACAGTCGGCTGTGAGTCAGGACTCTGTCCAGGTTGAGTTGGAGTCCAATTCCAGAATGTAACGAGAAGTCGTGAATGTGGTTTGAGAATTGATGCCGGAAACTAGAAGTACAGGTGCCTGGTAATTTGTAAGGTCTCCGTAACCAGCCGATGAATATCTATTGACATCTGTTGGCCTTGCTGTGCTTGGAATTCCTATCTACTAAAGATTTATATAAGCAAAGTTTAAAGAATACAAGTATGTTTCACTCGCTTCATTTTAAATCTTTAATGACAAACCTAACGATGTACGAGTATGTTTGGTAAGACATTTTGATGTTAGTTCTCTTCATCTGTTTGTCAGATCAGAAATAGTTTTCACAGAAACCTTTTTCCTTTGCTTACTTGTTTTTTTCTTTTTTCCTTTCCTCTTACAAAACTTGACCTTTAAATTCTTATCGTCACTCCTGAATAAATTCGTTTTATTTAGACGTGCCTGTAGAGACTTTTCGATCGATGGCTGCACTTTCTCGGCATCTAACTCGGAGAAGCGTCGAACTTTTTAACCCTGAAAAAGTTACTGAAACTTAATCGTGAATACCAAGACAGACTTTATTACGCAATAAAACAGCTGCTAGTTGACAGACAGACAGACAGACAGACAGACGCTAAGACAGACAGACGCCATGACAGACAGACAGACAGACAGACAGACAGACAGACAGACAGACAGACGCTAAGACAGACAGACGCCATGACAGACAGACAGACAGACAGACAGACAGACAGACAGACAGACAGACAGACTGACTGACAGACAGACAGACAGATTTCGAGCGTATTTGATTTATCATTCATTCAGTCTGAAACAGCCAGACCAGATCATTTGCGCCAATGGCTCGTGGCGAGGGAGAAAGACCAGACCGCCAAGACGATTGCCTTCGATGGCGTGTCCCCCTTTAGTGACACCAAACCCGAGCGTGATGTACCGCTGTCCTGTCGTTGTCTGCACCCCGGTCATGCTGTACTCCAACTGGAGCTTTGGCACCTTCGAGAGCGCCAAAATCATAAACGAGGATGAAGATATGCATTAGTGGCGGAGCCCATTAAATGGAGTTCGATGTCAATCCGGAGCTTCCATATAGCAGCGCCGCTGCAATAGCAGTCGCGTGACGTCACTGCTGAGGGAACGTCACTGCTGAGGGAACGTCACTGCTGAGGGAACGTCACTGCTGAGGGAACGTCACTGCTGAGGGAACGTCACTGCTGAGGGAATGTCACTGCTGAGGGAACGTCAGTGCTGAGGGAACGTCACTGCTGAGGGAATGTCACTGCTGAGGGAACGTCAGTGCTGAGGGAACGTCACTGCTGAGGGAACGTCACTGCTGAGGGAACGTCACTGCTGAGGGAACGTCACTGTTGAGGGAACGTCACTGCTGAGGGAACGTCTGGAGAAGCTGGAGAATGGCGCGCTCTCGATCCGTCAGCGACCAACGTCAGGTTCCACACACCTTCAGAAAGCAGGAGGCTAAGAAGCTGGAGTAAATGCATCGGCAGAGCAAGCTGACGGTGAAGCTTGACGCTCGATCACTGCCCGCATTGGCATTAGGCTCCTTGGTTGGCTGCTCTCAGACCAAGGTCGCCTCGGAGGATCAGCCTGAGGATCCGATTAGGATTCTTTGAGCACCACATCGAGTCACGTCACTATCCGAGAACGAGCTTCTTTCTCTGCTTACCGGAGCGTCACGTGCCGGAGCCATCGAGTCTCGCACCGGCTGCGAAGAAGACTGAGACAATCAGGCGGAGCATCCGTGCCCAACTTCTGTTTTTCTAGGCATGTTTTCAAAGTGGGTGAAAACTGCGGCCCTGAGTCAGATCGACATTGGGTTTTTGGCATTCTGCTCGGAGAATCAGAGCGGCAGGGATGCCCCCGAGTTCACGAGAGAGCTCAGTCTTAATGCCCTGTTGCTCAGACTTCCCCATGCACTAAGCTGCCACACCAGGGAGTCAACAGCATCATTAATTTAATCAAAATTTAATCAAAATCACCTGCCACCTGCTTCGTCCACAGCGGCTGTCACGGCCTTGCAATAAAAAAATTTGATTAGTCTAATTGGACTTCTCACTTTTAATCCTTCAAATCCATTTCAATTTGCAGATAGGTAATTTTCAGTTTTCAGCACCATATTGAAGGCAACAAGCGCTTGGTTCAGGGCGGTTTCACAAGTTTGTCTGCTTACGAGGCTGCATGGCAAACAATCGAAGTTAAAGCTCTACTCGTTTACAGGGTCTGGCAGACAGCGGGTAGGGTTAGGGTTAGGGTTAGGGTTAGGGTTAGGGTTAGGGTTAGGGTTAGGGTTAGGGTTAGGGGTGGCGGCGCGTTGACAATGGCGGCAGCTCGATCCTGCACTCGTCTGCAAAGTTGCCTACCAGGTTTAGCGAAATGCGCTGCTAATTTTGCCCGTCGGAGCGTTATATTGAATAGCACCAGTTAGTTGAGTGGGAAATTATGGTAGTACGCACTTGCGTACAGTGTAGTGGCAGCTTCCGTGGTTCCCTAAAGGATGGTATACAGAGCTTTGTGCAATCTGGTGGAAGCAAAGGCAACCTTAAAATCAATACCCGCTGTGTTCGGCTGTGGAGGCTGGCACAGCCGGACCCCAGCAAACTGGTACTCCAGCACCACCTTCGACTGTTGCTCTCTGCAGCACATGCATGTCCGTTTCCATGGACACGTTTCCAGCGGCTTGAGAATCAAAACAGTGAAGGTGTCAATGAACCATTCATAAAATACATGGACTGCTCAAGTAGAAGGGCAAGAAACTAAAATTCTTGGAAAATGTTAGGAGGCAGGTCATTAAGCTAAGAATGATATGCTATTAAAATAGATTCATAAAGCCAATGAGTCTAGTTGTTCCATTTTTATGATTATTAGGCATAGGGCATGTACGATTGTAAATGTACGTAGGATATGCAATTAGCATAGAATCCTAATTTTATACACGAAATCTATAGCTATAAGAAAGGCGAGACATATCAAAAGATGAACATTGGTCTTCCTTCTATTAATTGGGTTGGGTTGGGTATGGGTTGTAGCCTAGTGGTCAGAGCGTCGGACTCACGACTTGAAGGTCGGGGGTTCGATTCTCAACCCACTCGGAACAATTTTGTGTCCTTGAGCAAGACACTCAACTATGCATTGATTCAGTTCACCCAGCTGTAAAATGGGCACCAGCATTAGCTGGGGTAATTGAGGCTGTGTGTGGCGACCCAGTCCTTGGACTGAACAGCCGTACGCAGCCTTCAGATGCGCCGCTCAATAGCTGCGGCTGAGCTGTCGGTTGCACATCTGGCCAAACTGGGGCAAGGTGTAATCAACTATTGCTTGCTCCCTGTCACTGCGTGGAGGAGCCAGCAGCAAAATGTCTCCTCTGGCCTGGCGACGCGAAAAAACATGGTAGACATGTTAGACATGGTAGACATGTTAGACATGGTAGACATGGTGGACATGGTAGACATGTTAGACATGGTAGACATGTTAGACATGGTAGACATGTTAGAACATGGTACACATGTTAGACATGGTAGACATGTTAGACATGGTAGACATGTTAGACATGGTAGACATGGCAGACATGGTACACATGTTAGACATGGTAGACATGTTAGACATGGTAGACATGGCAGACATGGTACACATGTTAGACATGGTAGACATGTTAGACATGGTAGACATGGTAGACATGGTAGACATGTTAGATATGGTAGACATGGTACACATGTTAGACATGGTAGACATGTTAGACATGGTAGACATGTTAGACATGGTAGACATGTTAGACATGGTAGACATGTTAGACATGGTAGACATGTTAGACATGGTAGACATGTTAGACATGGTAGACATGTTAGACATGGTAGACATGTTAGACATGGTAGACATGGTAGACATGGTAGACATGTTAGACATGGTAGACATGGTAGACATGGTAGATATGGTAGACATGGTAGACATGGTAGACATGGTAGACATGTTAGACATGGTAGATATGGTAGACATGGTAGACATGTTAGACATGGTAGACATGGCAGACATGGTACACATGTTAGACATGGTAGACATGTTAGACATGGTAGACATGGTAGACATGGTAGACATGTTAGATATGGTAGACATGGTACACATGTTAGACATGGTAGACATGTTAGACATGGTAGACATGTTAGACATGGTAGACATGTTAGACATGGTAGACATGTTAGACATGGTAGACATGTTAGACATGGTAGACATGGTAGACATGGTAGACATGTTAGACATTTTAGACATGGTAGACATGTTAGACATGGTAGACATTTTTGACATGTTAGACATGGTAGACATTTTTGACATGTTAGACATGGTAGACATTACAAGCGCGCCAACACTGTACGCAGGCACGCACTCATACACGCTCACACAGGGTGTACAGCGGCTCTGGCTTTCTAATCGTCAGGCTTGTAGTCTCTGCGCCTTGGTGGTTGGTCCTCATGCGATTGAATCGCACAGAAATCCCCGACAGCCGAATGAATGCCATGGGTCGCAGAGTGAGAGCCGGATGCTCAACTCCTCAGCCGATGCTTGATGTGGTTATGATTAACGCGTTAGGACAGCTGGCTACTTAAACAGCATTACGTACTACTATAAAGAGTAGCAACCTGGCATGTCGCTCTACTTCTACTAGCATAGTGGTCCTCGTTACCCCAGCATGTTTAAAGCTGCTGATTGCAAACTAGCTCGTAGAACTGTAGTGTGCTCTGCATATGAGAAGTACTTTTCCGCACTCGAGCACTTTGGAAGGAAATTTTTTCGAGTCTGCACGATTCATCATCGTCTATTGGGACAGTTGCTGGCGCCAATTATTGGGCTTAAAAATCGAGCGAAATCGAAACCGCGCGCATTTTGCATAATTTTATAGGCATGCTGTGCGGCTTACTGATTGCTGACGGACACCCGCGAATCCAGCGAGGAGGCCAGGATCACGCCTCGCTTGTGCACAGAGCATTTGAGACAAGCCCCCGGCACATTTTCGGAATCAAACCCAGGTACTTTGGTGGATGTGTCGGACTTCATCAGAATCTGATTTTGAATTCTGATTTAAGTTACTTATACTGCCCCCGCCGCGTGCGCAGGCAGCGATGCCATCCAATGTGAAGCCCTGGGAGACTGGGAATCCAAGAGGACAGAGCACATCGAACCCATTGAGCAGAGCTGCATGCTCACTGGAAAGCCGGATGTACTTTTTGTTGGTGCTGGTCTGGCCATCTGTATGAGCTGCTGCCCAGCCCAGACAGAGACGCGAAAGTCAGCAGCGGGACTGATGTCGCTTTTGTTGTATTTTAGTTCTCGGACCTCCTGTAGTTACAGTGATGTCGCTTTTGTTGCATTTTAGTTCTCTGACCTCCTGTAGTTACAGTGATGTCGTTTTTGTTGCATTTTAGCTCTCTGACCTCCTGTAGTTACAGTGATGTCGTTTTTGTTGCATTTTAGTTCTCTGACCTCCTGTAGTTACAGTGATGTCGCTTTTGTTGCATTTTAGTTCTCTGACCTCCTGTAGGTACAGTGATGTCGTTTTTGTTGCATTTTAGCTCTCTGACCTCCTGTAGGTACAGTGATGTCGCTTTTGTTGCATTTTAGTTCTCTGACCTCCTGTGGGTACAATCTGTTTTATTTCTGCACTACATACATGTAACTGCAGCCCGTGCTGTGAATGCGGTCCCCACTCTGACTTTCGCTCTGTTGCAGCATCTTCAGAATCTCAGCTCAGTAGTCCGCGCTCGCCTCACACAATTCTATGTCTCGCTAATGCATTGAATGCTACACATTTCATTGGTAAATGGCTATATGCCAATTGTTATCAGTTAATTATGATTAGGGAACAATGAGTATGGAGTTTGAGGACTGTGAGGGACAAGTGGGTGGTCAGCGGTGTGCAAGTGGGTGGTCAGGGGTTCAGTGGAATGCGCATGACTGCTGCCCCTTCACCGGCTTTGAGTCGACTGTCGCCTCGCGGTAGTGCCTCAAGCCCCATGATCAAACTAAATTGGATGACTGCTCTCTGGCTTAGTCTGAGTGCTTCTGCCTGCCCTCTGGCTTCATTTTCAGTTGCCTGTCGGCTCACTGGCTCTCCTGTGCGGCAGTGCAGTTTTGTTCACTATGGAATTAGCTCGGAATTAAATAAATCTTATTAATTAGTTTTTTCGAAGTCCAGAGCCGGTCTTTGACGCTCTCAGCTTATCAACCTTTGTTGCTTGTCTGCTTGCTCGAAGACTGCTCACAGCGGAATTTTCGAAATCATGTTAAAAGCACAAAAGCCCCGAGCATCCAGATCTGTATCGATGCTGCTGGAGTGGCAGAGCTCATTTCTAAGAATAACAAGCAACAACTCGATCAGAGCTGCTTCTTTTGCAAGCTTTTTCTTGACTCATGAAAATTTCTGCCCAGATTCTGCCGGCTGAGGCGCTCGCAGGATGGATCATCCTCGCAATGGCTCGGGCCTGTGTGCGTCAGGCCCGACTTCAGATGGTGGCAGATACGGAAAAGCTATTAAAAATATTTATCCATGGAGTGCACCGGAACAGCACAGTGCAGTGAGGCGGCTAATAGATGTAGGCCAAGAGTTTTTAAAAGTACAATCATGAGACTTCTCTTGGTAGACGTGGGACACGATAGCAAAGACAGGGACAAGAACCAATAAGAAGATGGAACACTTTCGAGAACTTCTTCACCAGCAGTCTGTCGACCAGGCTTCCTGCTCCGCTAATCTTTATAACCTGAGCTTCATCGCTCCGCAACGTGAACAACCGGGCGTCTCTTGAGTGTCAGTAGCAATGAAATTGACTTGACGTGGCGTGGCGTGACGCAGCTGCTCCAGACACCTGATTTTGGTGAGACAATCATTAGCAGCAGATCAGGATTGGAGCCAGTCGTTACTTGACAAATGCTTCGGAAAATTCCAGGAAACTGTACAGAGCACCTGAAACAGCCTCACCTGTACTGTAGTCCGATACGAAGACTTTCCTCAGCAGTGCATTCTGTGCGCTCTCCAGGACGCGATGAAGAACCATATTTAGTCAAGTCGCGGGGTTTCCCAGCTGGAGTCGCCGACGCCGCAGCAGGTCACTTTTGGACGGACCACCAGGCCTGCGCGGCAATGAAGCACCGTGTTGACTTTCAGGTCAAATGCCGATCTTGAAAGCGGTGCGCAGCAGGCCAGTGTGTACCGTCGCAATTTCGCGGTTCGCGGCGACAATGTCGGTTTCAAAGACCTCCAAGGGAGACAAAGTGCTGGCATTCCAGCGAATGACCGAATTTCCGACGGCCTACAAAAGTTATCGAAATTACCCCTGATCTACTGGTTAATTTCGGATGCACACGGATGGGCAGCTTGGGGAATCTCGCCACTGTGCGTGGAATCCATTTAGTATCGACCGCGGCTCGAGAGCCGCAGGATGAGCGGTACAGGTAAGGAGGTGCGCGAAGTCATGGCGTTTGGCTCTGCGCAGGGAACAGGAAGATCGGTAACGTCGAAGCAGTCACCGCAGTAGATGCCAGAGCTTGTAGGAATCTTCCAAACAGAGGAACAGAGGCCGAGATCAGCCTGCAGATGGGGCGCTGGCCTGCTTAAAGAGCTTGTGCAGTCGAAAAGCCTATCCAATTGTGCTTAAAGAGCTTGTGCAGTCGAAAAGCCTATCCAACTGTGCTTAAGGCTCGACTGCCTCAGACGCTCAGACTACGGGAAGGTCCAGACTCTCTGAGCCATGCAGAGCGAGAGCCAACGATTAAATACAGGAATTGCTGGTTTGTTAGTACAGCTAAATTTATTGGGTGGGAGTCCAGACGAAGATGGCAGCAACTGAATATTAGAGACAAATATTAAAAATATGGTATATAACAGTAGTGTTGAATTATTATCATGCATGTCCGCGGTCTGTGACTGCAGGGCTGAGCAGCCGCATCCAGACCCCGGCGTTGAAACTGGGAAAGGATTTTTTATGAAAGCCCAGCTCGTTTAATTTATTGCTAGGGGTTGGTTATTAAAATAAATTTGTCGATGCAAATGGCTCAGAAGAAGCCGGCAGCAGCCGATTGAGGCGGCAGGCAATGCAGGTGACGGTGCCGAGGGCTCGTGTTTTATTGTGAAAAAGCACCTGCCTGCTTTACCCCAACTGGCCTCATAAAATGGCGACTGAGAGCTGGGGAGGCCGCTGGGCTGCTGCACGGATCCCCTCTGATAAATGAGCTGAGCCGCAGGGTCTGAAAAAATGATCCACAAACCCATGGTCCTGCGTTTGCCAACAGAAAGGAAGGAAAATGCTGTTTTGATGCCTTCAAAAATGGAGTCATGATCTCCGAGCGGAGAATATATTTTAGAATCACCTGGGCATACATGACTCGTATGTACTGCAGCAGATTGGCGACGCTATGACCGGCTGCACACCTCAGCTGAATAGCAGTGACTTAGACAGTGGTCGAAGTTGAGTCATCGTGTTGACGGTTGGGAGGTGAGACAAACTTCTCGTAGAATTTTGAGGTGCGCGCGCGCGCCCCTTGTCAGCCTCGTCCTACCTGACCGCGTGACTCTGGGTTAACTCGACATTTCATGAGCCCCCCCCCCCTGCAGCTCATCAATACCAGTGCTCATATGCTGTCCCGACTGATTCGTGCTGCCACAGTCGGTGCAGGAAGTGCCGCTGCTGACTCTGCTCTGAGACGCTGCTGCTATATGGGAGTCGAGTATTGCTTGATGGTGTGCCTTATATTCCATTAATGGTCCTTGGCTGCTATTAACTGTGAGGGCATCCGGAAGCAATTGTTCACTTCTTCGATGAAGGCACTCGATGAGTGATGGGCCCGGAGATGCACCTAATTCGGTCCGGTCAGGCAGGCGAACTGAGACTCCAACTGAGGCTTTGAGTCCCGGAGTTCACCTTGACTGCTCAGGTGATTTTTTTATTATTTTTTTTAGAGGCAGGGGGGTTGTGTGCACCCTGGCGCACTTTAAGCGACATAGGCACACAACCGGCGAGAGGCATTACTGCCCATTCCGCCGACTCCCCTGAGCAGGCATACAAGCGCGTGGATACGTACGCAGGCACACACTCACACAGGAGTGTACAGCGGCCCTAACTTTATATTATCGTTAGGCATGTACACTTCACTGCGCCTTGGGGGTTGGCTCTCAAGGCCGTTAATTGCACGAGCAGAGCCAAGCCGAGATTCCAATTCAGCCCCAAATTAATGTGACTGCACTTGGAATCGAGCCTGGGTCGCTGGCACACCAGAGCAGCTGCGCTACCGCTGGGCTACGGCCCCCCTCTGCTCAGGTGATGCCTGGATTGGCTCAATGAGGTCTAGCTGCCATCGCCTCACTCAGAGCTGGGTAAAACAGTATTCATGTGTGTTACGAGCCCGAGAGAAGAGTGCCATTGAAATGGCACACAAATGCAATTCGCATTAAACTCACGCCGACGGAGATTCGGTTTTGCTACATGTCAAATGTGGCGGCTGGCTTGTTTAACTGGCTCTGGTACGGCTGCCCCCGACTCCACTGCAGCCGTCAAGCAGTTTAGAGAGAATAGAGACAAATGTTGCCAAGCCGCACTAGCATTGGACTCAGACTGCTCTGGGATGGGCAGTATGAGGCTCAGATGATCAGCTCTAGCCAGTGCAGAGCAGGGAGTCATCGGGGGGGGGGGTAGCTCCGCGCTTAAACAAATTTATTTTTTGTTTATGATCATTTCAAAAATTAATTTCATGCGTCTGAATTTTGTGCCAATGTGTCCGCGCCAGTTACGTCACCTCTAAGCTGTCTCGCGCGAGACAGTTACGTCACCTCTAAGCTGTCTCGCGCCAGTTACGTCACCTCTAAGCTGTCTCGCGCGAGACAATTACGTCACCTCTAAGCTGTCTCGCGCGAGACAGTTACGTCACCTCTAAGCTGTCTCGCGCCAGTTACGTCACCTCTAAGCTGTCTCGCGCCACGATAAGAAAGCCAGGGCCGCTGTACACTCTGTATGATCACAGTCCAGAGCCCCCTGAAACAGGATCGAAACAGGGAACCAACTTTTCTCGATCAAAGTGCTTCTACTTCGTTTCCTGGAAAATTTCAGGAGGCAGATTTTACTAAAAATACATTACGAAGATTGGAGGTTTTCATATTTTTAGCACAAAGAGTTGTAATTAATTTTGATAGGAGACAGACCCAATGTTCATCTTTTGATTTTCCTAGAGTTTTTCATTTAGAAACATTAAGGATTCTATTGTAATTTTACATCCTGATGGCTAAAAATCATTAAAAATGGCATAAATCAACTATTTTAATGATTATATGAATCTGTTTTATCAATCTGTTACACTCATTAAGCTAAGAATGAAAATAGATTCATAAATTTTATCAATACAATTAGCATAAAGTCCTAATTTTCTAAACGAAAAGACCTCTATGAATATCAACAGTTATAAGAAAGGCAATAAATATCAAAAGATGAACATGGGTCTGCCTTTTATCACAAGGAATAACAATATTTGTGCCAAAGAAACGAAAACCTCCAATCTCCGTATTGTGTTGTTTTGGTAAAACCTGACTCCAAAATTTTCCAAGAGGCAGTTTCTCATCCTTCTACTTGAGCAGTTCTTGGTCATAGCTTTCCACCGCATAGGCTCATGTGTGCCTGCATTATTTATTTTACTAATTGCATAAAGTAGCCAGACAAGACTTGATTTACGATGCAGCCGTGCTTTGCACCAAAATAGGGTGACTTGACGACTTTAAGATTTGTTTTAAAGACGTTCAGAGGCTTTATTAAAGTGAAAATAGGCATAAGACGGTAAGCGTTGTACGCGAAGAAATATCAAGAGAGAAGATTGTGTAGAGAACAGTTGTGCAAGTAGCTGAGAGCATGCTGTGCTGCTGCACTTACATGTAGCAGAAAAAATAATAACACGTGCATTCATAAAAGTTTTGAAGCTGGTTTGGTAAGTGCATAAAATCTGGGGTTAGTTGAGTTGCTCAAAGTTAACAGTAAAATTATCAAGTTGCTTACGAGTGCTTTGTAGAAAAGGGGGCCAATCTTAACTGCTGGCCACTCTTTGCTGCACCTGAATCTGAATGGAACACGGAAGGCGCACAAAAATCCATGAAATTGTGGGGCAAAACTCCAGTGAGGGTCCAGCGTGTACGCAGAGGGGGCCACCATCAGCCCCCTACATAAATTTCCCGCTTCCAAATACTAAATGAAAGAGGCAACCAAGTTCTACGACAGGAGCTCAAATTTTGCCACCTCTTGGGCAGGGCATCCATCGCCTGGGAGACAGGGGTACGGGAGCCACTGAAAACCTGTAAGCATCCTGTCAGATAGAGAGCCTAACCCATGCGGGCCAGAGGAGGGGAGAGAGGAGAGAGAATACAGAAGGGAGATGAGAGATAAGAGAAAGGAGAGGAGAGACGAGGAGATGAGAGAGAAAAGAGAGAAGAGAAGAGAAGAGAGGAGAGAGAAAGAGACAGAGGAGATTAGATAGAAGAGAGCTGAGAAGAGACACAAGCCGTGAGCAGGCCGGATTGCTATTGTGAAGTTTCAAAGGACCCGAGGGCCGGATAGAGGCTTTGCAGGCGTGAGTCTGCGGACCCCTGGTGAAGGATCTCAACGCCCTAATCTGAGTTGACGCCAAAATTATTATTAGATATTAAAATGAAAAAATCATATAGGCAATGAAAATTAAGGACACCAAATACGAGCTATTGACACCACGCCTATTAGGCCTCCTGCGTACGGCACTCCATTGGTCATGCAGAGGTTCCCCACAAAGGCCACCAATTTCTGATCCCTGATTCCCGAAATTCCCCTCTAGATCTGCCGCCGTTCGCTGCTCAAGAGCTCAGTGACAAATATTGGCCTGCGCTAGCAGCTAGTGCAACATGTGGCAGGATATGCTTGGTGATCAATTGTCGTGTGGCTGCAAACTCTGGCGTCAGGAAACGCTTCTACGAGTAGTGCAATATTTCTAGCAGCTATTGATTTTCTAAAATATGTTTTGGGATCCCGACTGCATTCCCAATGGTTTAACCAAGAAGGTCCCGCTGGTGAACTCAATCCTACAACCGCTATTGTCACTAGATAACCTTGACGCATGTATGCACGAGTATGCACGGGCAATGTGAAAAGTACTTTATATTGTATAAAGCTCGCACCGCCACAACCAAGCTTCATAATAATGTCACTTGCACTTCATTCATTTCTGCAGCCAAAAGACCACAGTCCACAATGCCTCGCTTAATCAACTGCATCATCCAGCAACAGCGTTCAACACTGCTGCATTCTCATGCACTCTCATGGAATTCTCCCTCACTGTTGTCCTAAGTCCTAAGATATGCAATCTGGGACCCGCAAAGAAATTGGTGATTAAAATTTCTGTGTGAAAGCTTTAGTTTGAAAGCTTGTTCCCAGGGACTTCCAGGTTAGGTGAGGGCAGCGCAAAGTCAGGGTCTCCTCAATGTTTGCGGTTCTGTTTAATGTGCTGGCGGTGGCAAAGGTTAAACAACTTGGGAGGACCCAAAACTAACAGCTTTAGAGAGATTTACAAGAATGGAGGCCGCACACAGGGATTGGGAGGCTCAGACTTGAGCATTATTATGCCTTACTGCGTCCGTATCGAGCGCGACCATCTCTGACTCCGGCCTGGCCGACTCTTCGGGCTGACCGTCGGCGTTTTTTGACTGCATCCGGGGCTGCGCCTGCACTCTGGCAGCCAGCGCCTGTCCCAGGTAGATGAAGAGCTCCAGCAGCTCGCAGATAGTTAGGATTGAGATGCCGGACCAGAGACCCAGAGCTCCTGAAATTCATTTTGTATTAACGGTTTTTCAATACTGAAAGACTTGTTGAGCATGATCAACCTGGACCACTTACCCCCGATGTCGGCCACCAGGTTCTTGGCTGGGTAGGCCTCCTCCTCTGAGACTTCGTGGCCGCGGGACTGCCAGGCCTGGACCGTCAGCTGAGACAGGCGGTTCTGCAGCGCCGCCAGCTCGCTTTCGAAGCTCTGAATTGCCTCGGTGCTCCGGTTGATGACGGGAGTGTCAGAGAGGTTCTGAGCCTTAAGGTAAAGGTAGTAGATGCTTGAGGCGCCTCTCATCAAGCTGATATCGTGTCGATAGCCAAAGTCGGCGGCCAACTTCTTCAGAAAGTCGAGAGACTGCACCGAGAGCAAGTTCGGCCACGGGTAGGTGATGTAGCGGGTGCTGAAGTCGGTCTTGCTGCAGGGCGACTTGCATTCGTTCATGGCTTCAAAATGGTACTGCGTGATCTTCGACACCTGCTCAATGTAGCACTTCTCAGTGTTGGCCGAAATGTTTCCCCTTGAGTACATGTCGAAGCAGTAGCTGAGCTTTTTGAACCGCTCTTCTTGAATGGGAAGCATCCCCGGCAGGCATCGGCAGGTGTTGGTGAATTTTTCGACAACATAAGTGTTGACGCAGTTCTCTCTGTCCGAGACTTTGAACTGACTACCCGAGACTGTCAGTGCGCTGAAGTCATGGAGATTAAAATTATTGCAAAATTCGATTTGACATGCTGAAATTCCCAGAAGCAGAGAAGCGCGAAAAAGGAGGGTTTTATGCAAAATCTTACCTTGAGCCGTTCAGTTTAAGCAGCGCGTTGCGCAACATAGACAGCTTCAGCGTCCAGTTGGAAGATCGCATAATTTCCTGCGCATCCGAGTTGACGCTGGAAGCAAATTTTTAGTTTTAAACAGCTTTGATATTTACAATATTGCAGACTAAAGATAAGGAAATAAAACTTTTTGCTTTCTTTACCCAGAGTCCTCATTTGACGTAAACAGCTTCCATGACGGCAGTCGGTAGGTGATCGGCTCCGTAGTCTCAAGGCAAGGCCTCGATGAGGTGGACAGTCTGGAGTACTTGTCGAATCTAAGATGCACGTCCATGCGCTGAGCGGTGGCCACATTGACGCCGTTCGAGGCCCACGGGAACGAGCTATCCGGGACGATGACCGCCTGCGGGTTCGCGGTTGAGCAGCCAGGCTCAGAGATTGCGTGAGACACTGAGACGCCCAGCGACCGATGAAGACTCACCTTGAATGCGACCTGAGTCGCATCGGAGCCGCGGCTGTCTCGCACCACCCGCGTCAGCTTGTCGATGTTGGACACCGTCTGACCCTTGGAGTCTGTCGAGTCCGTGAAGTACTTGATGGACAGCTGGCTCTCCGCCAACTGCGTGCTGGTCATGTTGGCGGTGAAGCGCTGCTTGAGAAACTTGTGGCACATGCCCAGCTGCGGGTGGGCGACGTTCAAAAAGTCGTCCTTGGTGCACTTCTGGCCAGCGAAGCTGCACTCGGTGAGGCCGGCGTTGAGGTCGCTGCCGAACTGTCGGGCCAGCAGGTGCTCACCGACGGAGTCTCTGATTGTGGCTGTCACGCTGGGGACCTCGGTGTCTAAAGAAATTCATTCGGTACAGAATGCACTGAAAACAATGCCTAGAATATAATAATAAATAATAACCGAGAAACAGATCCAGCTCAATTGTCACTGGCGCAACTCACAACAGAGTGGCACATTACAGGTCTGAAAGATCATGTTAAACAGGTAGCCAAATTTTATCGTAATGGACGGAATGTTGGCCCAGAAATCTTCCGGAATGCACACAGGAACCTCCGAATCGATGGCGCTAAACCGCCTAAAAATAATAGGAAAGATTTTGGAGCGCTGCAACAAGCACACATACGCTACTTGCGATGCAATACGAAGCTTACTGGAAGTCCTTGGGCCCGTGGATGTTGACAGAATCGACCACAACGCTAACCGGACGGCAGTAATTGTCGCTCTCGCCTTCAAGCCTGTCCGGAGTCTGGATAAGCATTTCCCGCACTTCGTCCATGAAGCCAACTTCCGAACCTAAATTGGAATTTGACTGGTTCGATCAGGCGAAATTAAATTTGCCAGCGGCACAGGTGAGCAATGCAATCGAAGCTCTTACCGCGGCGCGCCTTGAGAACTTGCTCAATTGTGGACAGCTGACTCCAGGGCATGCACCGCCGGCCAGTGCTGGTGACGTTCCGACGTCCGGTGTAGCGCGACAGCCTTTGCTGCTGAGTCAGCTTGTCCTCGGAGCTCACGATGCAGTCGTAGGTTCTCGAAATTTCTGGATTGAGCGATGGAACGTCAAGTATTTCATTCACGAATCGAAGTCGTCTTTGAAAGGAAAAGTCAGGCAACATGTTGGAAACTCACGGCAGTAGGGAATTTCGCAGAATGCAGCGTTCAGCTTGTCGCTCAGCTCATCCGCGAAAAAGCAGTAGGGCCCGCTGGAGATTGCGTCCAGGTCGCTGAAGTTTGCGACGTGCAACGGCCTGCTGCCTACAAAGTGGAATGCGTGCCTTGAGCTGCGAGTTACGAGTCTGCAGAATGACCTGATTTTGCCAGCAATATACAAGTGACCATAAAAAATCTGTCCCAGGTCGTCAACTTATCGGTTTTATTGAGCTACTTTTGAGTAGCAACCAATCTCTAACCCGCTCTCCGACTATCCCACCTACCGTTGTCCCGAATCTGCAGAACAGTGACGGCAGTTTCCGATCCACAGATTGCCGAATTGTCGTGGAGGCAGGAGGCGTTGCACACGCTGCTGCTGTTCTCGTAGCCGCCAATGCTGCTCCCGCAGAAGCAGTCCTGGCGGCTGATCGCCATGTACTGGAAGCTGCGCCTGCCGCAGCATTCAGCGCAGGTTTCGAGCGAGCTCAAGCCGCCCCGGTAGCAGGTGAAGTTGAACGAACTCGAGTTGGTCAGCGCAAGGGGAAGGCAGCCGGCGTGCCGAAACACCGAGCCTGTGGTGTTGGCAGGACCGGAAATCTCCATCCGTGTGACCTGATCGAGACAAACAAATCGGACAAACAGATGGAAACTCACGGCTAGCGATAGGAAAGAACTCAGACAGAGGCAGCCCAGGCGGCGAGCGGCACCGGGACTCGCTGTCTGAAAAGTTCAGCGCCAGCAGTCTGTTAGCCAGGCCACTTTCGCCGAGGCTCAGCAGTTTTTGAGCTGCATCGTTCCACCTCATGCACTGCTTGACGCCTCTGTACGGACTGGGCGTGAACGCCGAAGTGTTGATGGACGTCACAGTCATAGTGGTGAATCCGTAGACAACTGCTGAGCTCACATTCCCGGAGTACTCTTCTCCAGAGGGCGTTCTTCGACACTTGGCTGCGTCGGCTGAAGAAATGAAATTGCGTTTTAGGATTGGGTTCAGGGCAATGGTTTGAAGAGCAACTCGTCCAGACTGCACAGTGCGCGCTGTCTTCACAGCAGTCAGGAGGACTCACCGATATCGAAAAACTGAAAGTAAGACATTATGATCTCCTCCATGCTGTGCAGAACGCTCAGCAAAGCCTTCGTCATGTCGTTCAGCTCCAAATCGTACCGTCCGCTGGAGAGATCAAACGAGTAAATTCCGATTTTTTCCTCGACGCTTTTCTTTAAGAAGAACTCGCCAAAGGTGACCTCGTTTTGGGGCAGCTTTTTAAAAATCCTGCTCATGGTAACGGCGTTAGTTGGGCAGATGTACACATCCGGGAACTCGAACTGTAGAGTGGACACGGTCATTTTAGTGAGCACCGGAGCCTGCAGAAACCTCTCGAACAGGGTGGACAGGTGGTAGGCAAAGCCGCTGTAGGTGGCGAGCAGGAAGGAGACCCAGATCACCCTGCCGATGAGGTTGGACTGCTCGGAGAAGCGGCCCAGCCCGTGGGCGGTGGTGTAGCCGCAGAACCGCTTCACGGGCGAGCTGAGTCCTTCCGGTGCGCCAGAGCTGCTGCCCATGGCTGAGAACTCGGCTGAGAAGTTAACCAATGAAGCTAGTTAGTCAATTTAGTTTTGCGACGCGAATGCAGTTGCTTGCTTGCATTAAAAATGGCAGGAAAGCTTGGTCACCGGCTTATATCGCTCCTGCTGGGGTCAGTCAGTCCTTAGCTATGAATAATGACCCCCCGGCTGTCCCTCATTGGCCAGCTCACTCAGAGAAGCCTATCACTTGGCTGTGTCGTGGCCTGCTAGCAGACAGAGAGTAAAAGAACAGAGTAACAGAGTAATAAAAAGCGAGCCACAAAGTTTCCATCCGAAAAACATTTCAACATTCATTCGGGTGAACACGGCAAAACTGTTGTGCAGTTAATTCTTTTTATAATTGCAGCTGAACTGCTCAAGCTGCAGGGGGTGAGCATGCAAGGTGCATTACAATGGCACAATGGCACAACAATGGCACAACTGCAGCCAGAGTGCCTCAGCTGGTACTCTAATTTATAGCGCGTGCACGAGTGCATGACAAGTTAGTGATGGGAAAGATATATAGAAATGATATGGGTGAGTGCAGAATCTCAGGCATTTTGTATCAACTTGAATTTTCCAAATTTTTGCATAATTACTGTTACTACTAATAAATAGGGGGATTCTTTCCTCTCATAAAAAACCGAACAGATGTTGGAGGCGAGTTAGGAAACTTTGTATGAAACTTAAACCTTTTGTTTTATCAAGGCGTGCAGGGGCGGAGTTGCGAGTCCCTGGTGCCTAAGATGATGAATGTAGCTTTTCAAAAGAATTGAACCAAAACCGCTTCCTTAATACGCTCGTAGATATCAGTAAACAGTTGGTCCTCTCGTCCTTATCCAGACTCTTCCTCTCCACCTGCAGCGCAGCGTCTCTCTGGTATTCGCTTAGCAGGGCGCTTTGCCTTGTGCGACCCCGCAATCCTCTTCTCTCGCATCATCATCGTCTCCTGCATTTCACGCAAAAAACGCAGCAAATTGACGATGATCAGTTGATGGCATCAGTGACAGCTCAATCCACAAAAATGATACGAAGCAGGTAGCTGCCCATAAAGCAGCCGATTTAAACTTAAGCCAATTCGCTAAATGGATAGCTGAATTTTTCCAAGTTTGAGCTGGACAATAAAACTGATAAACTACTGAGCCTGGGAAAATGCTAATTTGGGTATGAGGGACCTGAGAATTCTGTGGAAGATTGCTTAATGCATGCCTTTCGACCGCCCCGTTCTGACAATTGAGTGACTGCATCGATTAGTAACAGGCTTGCTAATTAACTCTGAGCAAATTGAATTGCCTCTGCGGGTCTGTGGGCAATAAACTGGCAAACCCGTGCAGGCAAGCGATGCCAACAGCTATCAGGGATGGGAAATAAAAAATATCTAAACTGCCAGGGGGTGACAGAAGCTCCCTTCCCCTGCGCACCTCAGCATTAATTGGAACTGCATCCTGCATGTTTTTGTTTTTGAGGGGAGTTTTTTACAAACTGAAGGCAGATGACGTTGCCTTCACTTGCCGGGCTCTGAGCTGTAAATTGCTTGCACTATCGCCCAGTTCAATGCTATTCAATAGTTGATGTACATGATGCATCCTGTCCTTCGATCAAAGCACATGCTGCAGCTGACAGTGTCCCAATAATCCAAGTGGTCAAAGCACATGCTGCAGCTGACAGTGTCCCAATGGTCCAAATGGTCAAAGCACATGCTGCAGCTGACAGTGTCCCAATGGTCCAAATGGTCAAAGCACATGCTGCAGCTGACAGTGTCCCAATGGTCCAAATGGTCAAAGCACATGCTGCAGCTGACAGTGTCCCAATGGTCCAAATGGTCAAAGCACATGCTGCAGCTGACAGTGTCCCAATGGTCCAAATGGTCAAAGCACATGCTGCAGCTGACAGTGTCCCAATGGTCCAAATGGTCAAAGCACATGCTGCAGCTGACAGTGTCCCAATGGCCAAATGGTCCAAGCTTGATGTCCCAACAGTGATTCAATAAGCAACACTGTTATAAGCATACATTATTAGCCCAATTGTCAAAAGCAGCAAAATTATTACGGTGCATTCTCTGAATACTCAGTCGGCATGCAAATGTGTCAAGTTTTTCACGCGCATGCCTGGCTAAGCAATCTAAAGTTTACAGCGGACTAGGCGGGGCTGCTGGCTACTCTGGAAATAAATAAGCGGGAAGGAACTCGAGTGAAATTGAATCCACGCCAGCGGCAGTGCAGCGCAAGGCGGACAACAGGCTCACAGGTGCGAATGAAGCACCCCAGTATATTATCAAGACGATGCTCACTCAAACTCTGCTAGCACACGCATGCCCCAGTCAGCAACATCAAGTCTTTCAAATCAGTCCTCGCCAGCGTCCTCGTCCGCCTCCTCGCTGTTGATGTTGAAGTAGCGCAGCTCGAAGGTCTCCCGGTTGGAGGCGACCACCCGCAGCCAGTCGCGCAGCGAGTTCTTCTTCAGGTACTTCTTGGTCAGGTACTTGAGGTACCGCTTGGAGAACGGGATGTCGGCTGTGACCGTCACCTTGCTCTTGTTGCGCTCAACGTTCACCAGGTTCTGCAGGTTGTTGGTCTTGCCCTGCACCTTGATGCGCTCGGTGAGGAACTTCTCAAAGCTTGCCACGTCCATGATGCCGTCCTCAACGGGGTGCGTGCAGTCCAGCACGAACTTGCTGGTCTGCTTCTTCTTCTTGCCCTTCAGGTTGGACCGGCGTGGCACCTTCGGCATTGCGGCATGCACCAGATGGCGGGGATGAGGGTTGCCAAGGCTTGATTGCACCACAGAACGCCTAAATCCCCTACACCTATGCATTATCTCATTAGCCAGAATGCTATAGATCTCACCACCTAGGCCTATGCATTATCTCATTAGCTAGAATGCTATAGATCTCACCCCTAGGCCTATGCATTATCTCATTAGCTAGAATGCTATAGATCTCACCCCTAGGCCTATGCATTATCTCATTAGCTAGAATGCTATAGATCTCACCCCCTAGGCCTATGCATTATCTCATTAGCTAGAATGCTATAGATCTCACCCCTAGACCTATGCATTATCTCATTAGCTAGAATGCTATAGATCTCACCACCTAGGCCTATGCATATCTCATTAGCTAGAATGCTATAGATCTCACCCCCTAGGCCTATGCATTATTTCATTAGCTAGAATGCTATAGATCTCACCCCCCTAGGCCTATGCATTATCTCATTAGCTAGAATGCTATAGATCTCACCCCCTAGGCCTATGCATTATCTCATTAGCTAGAATGCTATAGATCTCACCCCCCTAGGGCTATGCATTATCTTATTAGCCAGAATGCTATAGATCTCACCACCTAGGCCTATGCATTATCTCATTACCCAGAATGCTATAGATCTCACCCCTAGGCCAATGCATATCTTAACAGTCAGAATGCTATAGATCTCACCCCTAGGCCAATGCATATCTTAACAGTCAGAATGCTATAGATCTCATCCCTAGGCCAATGCATATCTCAACAGTCAGAATGCAAAAGCCAACTCATCCATGAAAATGCACTAAAACTTTCACCCACAGAGCTGAAAAATGCAATTTCAGAGCTACAGCAAGTACAACTAAAACAAATGGAAGTAAAAAGCCTTAAATAGCGGTTGCCTAGCAACACTGACTGAAGCCTTGCTAATATATTTTACGATTTCATGCAAAAAATTATTTAAAACTTGCACAGAATAAGCTTGCAGGGTTAGGGTAGGAATTGCATAATTTTTACACTACACTCAACTCCCGACGGATAATGGGAACAAACAAACGGAACAAGATGCTTGTTTTGTCTTTAAAAAACTTAAGCCTAATAATCAGCTTAGCATACTACTGTACAAAGTAGAGACTTGCGAATTCTTTTTCAATCTGCGCCCATCAGCGCATGCCGTGAGGCGGCAGGCCGCCGCCCATCGGGCCGTGCCTGGGCGGGAAGCCCCTGGGCGGCCCCAGCATGGGCGGCATCCGGTGTCCCCCAATGCCGCCGAGGCCGCCACCGGCCACGCCAGACGGAGGCGGCGGCGGGCCACCGCGGAAGCCGGGCGGCGGGCCGGCGCCGTACGGATGGTGATGCGGCGGCTGCTGGTGGTGGCCGAGGCTCACCGGCGGGGGGATCATCGCCCCGGCTGGCGGGCCGCCGCGCGCACCCGGAGGCATCGGCGGCGGCGGCAGCGACGGCGGAGCCTGGTGGAATCCGGCAGAGGTAGGCGGCGGCGGCGGCATGGACATGGGCGGGCCGCGGCCAGGCCTGGCAGCGCCGGACTTGAACGCGGCGGTTGTGTTGTCAACCAGCTTCTGCACCTGCTCCTCCAGCCATTTCTGGTAGTACATGCGAACTGCATCCCGGTGGTGCCGGCCGCTGCAGTGCGTCTTGCGCACCGAACGCGAGTCGTGCGTCAGGAAGGTGTCGCAGTAGTCGCAGTAAAACTTCGGCATGGCTGCAAAGTTTGCGGCGTGCAGATGAATTCGCTGGCTTAGAACTTTTTATGCCTGTTCCTTTTATCCTACTGTTAGTAAAAATGTACGAGTTCAGAATGGCCAGATGAGACTGCAGGTGAGATGCAGGGAATGGCTGGAGGCTGCAAGTGAGTGGATGGAGGCTGCAGCCTGCAGGTGAGATGCAGGGAGTGGCTGTAGGAGACTGCAGGTGAGATGTAGATAATGGCTGTAGGAGACTGCGGGTGAGATGTAGGTAATGGCTGTAGGAGACTGCAGGTGAGATGTAGGTAATACCTGTAGGAGACTGCAGGTGAGATGCAGGGAGTGGCTGTAGGAGTGCAGGTGAGATGTAGATAATGGCTGTAGGAGACTGCGGGTGAGATGTAGGTAATGGCTGTAGGAGACTGCAGGTGAGATGTAGGTAATAGCTGTAGGAGACTGCAGGTGAGATGTAGGTAATAGCTGTAGGAGACTGCAGGTGAGATGCAGGGAGTGGCTGTAGGAGACTGCAGGTGAGATGTAGGTAATGGCTGTAGGAGACTGCAGGTGAGATGTAGGTAATAGCTGTAGGAGACTGCAGGTGAGATGCAGGGAGTGGCTGTAGGAGTGCAGGTGAGATGTAGATAATGGCTGTAGGAGACTGCGGGTGAGATGTAGGTAATGGCTGTAGGAGACTGCAGGTGAGATGTAGGTAATAGCTGTAGGAGACTGCAGGTGAGATGCAGGGAGTGGCTGTAGGAGTGCAGGTGAGATGTAGATAATGGCTGTAGGAGACTGCGGGTGAGATGCAGGGAGTGGCTGTAGGAGACTGCAGGTGAGATGCAGGGAGTGGCTGTAGGAGACTGCAGGTGAGATGCAGGGAGTGGCTGTAGGAGACTGCAGGTGAGATGCAGGGAGTGCCCTAAGATTACTTTGTGTTCCTACAAAAACACGATAAAAATAAAAGAAGTTTTGAATGCAGACCGGCATTAAGAATCAACAAATAATTACTCGTAAAAAAGAATTTACTTTGTGAATGGCAATTTAGAGCTTTGCCCACCGACATGCGTCACGAAGAATTCAGAATGTGAGCAGACTATCTCTATCTCTATTGCTGACCAACTATACTCAAAAAGCTTGAGCACTACTACAACATACATATATATGGAAATGAGGAGAGAGACACAGCCGCCTTTGGCAACCAAAGCAAAGCTAGGCAAGATGTGTGAGCGGAGACGGCGCAGGGGGGGGGGCATTGTAACGCAATAAACAACCGATGATGCTCAAGCCAGAGGCAACTCAAGCGACATCTCAGAGAGACAGACAGAACAGAAGAGGCTAGCAAAGGAAAGACCGAATTACCGACAGCACTAGGCAGATTAAACTGAATGGATTAGACGCTCGGCTCCGATAGACAAAATGCACCTGGAAACGCACTGATTGGCATGCTGAATTTGCAAACTGGATTATTCCGAATTAAAGCCGATTTCGCACTCAAGGAACACGGGACTAGCGAATCAGTATTGAGGCATCACAGGTTCAATAATTACAGAATCAGCTTGAGTTGAACATCCGAGAGATCGCTTTGGCACTTGAAATACGGCTATCGACTCCCACTGACCATCGACACTTACTGACCATCGACACTACTGACAATCGACTCCCACTGACAATCGACACTCACTGACAGTCGACTCCCACTGACAATCGACTCTCATTGACAATCGACTCTCACTGACAATCGACACTTACTGACAATCGACTCCCACTGACAATCGACACTTACTGACAATCGACTCCCACTGACAATCGACACTTACTGACAATCGACTCCCACTGACAATCGACTCCCACTGACAATCGACTCTCACTGACAATCGACACTTACTGACAATCGACTCTCACTGACAATCGACTCTCATTGACAATCGACTCCCGCTGACAATCGACACTTACTTACAATCGACACTCACTGACAATCGACTCCCACTGACAATCGACTCCCACTGACAATCGACTCTCACTGACAATCGACTCCCGCTGACAATCGACACTTACTTACAATCGACACTCACTGACAATCGACTCCCACTGACAATCGACTCCCACTGACAATCGACTCTCACTGACAATCGACTCTCACTGACAATCGACTCCCACTGACAGTCAAATCCCATAAACATTCAAATCCAATACACAATCGAATCCCACTAGCAACCAAAGCCCCTCAGTCGGCCCATTGGTCGGCGGCTCCACCAGCCAGCTGCAGCCAGTCGACCTCGACCTCGCCGGACGCATCGGCAGCCGCATTGTCGGCCAGCAGGCGCCGCAGCCGGGCCAGCAGCTGCAGGCTGCGGTCCCGCTTCCTGGCGCAGGCGTCCACCAGCCTGGCGCAGCGGGCCAGCACGTGGCCGAAAGCGCGAGCCCGAAGTCGCAGCGACACTGCATCACCGGCATCGCTGGCCGGCTCCAGCAAGTCACTGGCGCCGGCCAGCCGCCTCCAGTTGCCAACGATGAGGCGGCCGAGTTGCCAGTGGGCCTCGGCCAGTCGGTCGCCGGCGAACTGCGCGAGCTCGAGCGCCCCGTCCAGCCGGGCCTGCAGCCGGACGGCGTGGTCGGCCAGCCTCTCGGCCTGCCAGGCCGGACAGCTGCCGCGGCAGGGCGCCAGGCCGACCCAGGCGCGCGGCCCGATCGAGGCGGCTGAGTGGCGCGCGAGGAAGTCCAGCAGGCCGGCAGCGGTGGCCGGACCGGTGTAGGGCACCGGGTCGGACCCGGCATCCCCGGGGAACAGTAAAAGGGCCGGCAGCCGGGACGGCCGCCAGGTGGCGTCCAGATCGTTGGCGGACACGTCGACAAAGCCGACGGGCAGCCGGCTGCCGAACAGCAGCGACAGTCTGGTTGTCATGGCAACTAGCGGGGCGCAGTAGACACAGGCGGGGGAATGGAACAGCACCAAAGCGTCGCGGCTGCGGTTCAGCGCGAAGCCGGGCAGATTGGCAGCGGTGAGGGTCGCCGGCAGGGCGGTCCGGGACGGCGACATCAACGGCTGCATTGGCGGCCGGCGGAACGGGCGGAGCTCGCCGGCGTGGTGGCGCGTGAGGAGCTCCAAGATGGCCTGCAGGCTGGCCGGGCCGGGCAGTCGGGTGGCGGAGCCGCCGCCGTCGGCCAGGTCAACAATGACGGCGTGGCGGACAGCCGTGCTGGCGGCGGGGCCGAGGAGGCCGCGGAGAAGCTGCGGGTGCAGACGGGAGCTGGCCAGCGCCAGGCCGAGTGTCCGGTTGCCGCCGGCAGCGCAGGCAAGGCGGTGAAGGCTGCGGGCGGCGGCGATCAGCTGAGGCGATGCGGCTGCTGCGGAGAAGCCAGACAGACGGTCGGGCGGGTGCGGCGATGAGGCGGAGAGGCTGGCCAGCAGGCAGAGCCGGTGCAGGCGGCCGCTGAGCATCATGGCCTCCGAGGCCGATGGCCGCTGGCCGAAAAGCCGCTGCCAGGCCGTCGCAACTGGCGCATAGCAACCGCCGGCGAGCTCCTTGGAGACGGCGAGGTCCGAGCAAACCCGGCGAAGAGAGGCCGCCTCAGCCGCCAGCCGCCGGTCGTGCGCCACCCGCGCCAAGGCGGCGGCAATGGCCGTGTCGAAGCCGTCTGCGGACTCCGCGCTGTCGTCAGCTTCGGCGGCACCGTCGGCCTCAGCGTCGGAGCCTCCACCGCTGGCGTTGCAGCCTCGCGCGTACACCGCGTCAACGAAGCGCAGCCAGCTGAGGCCGGGAGAGTCCCAGTGCCGCGGTCCGGGCTCGAACAGCAGCAGGACGGGCCGCGCCACCGCTGCGGGCCTGGCGGGCAGCAGCAGCTGGTCGGCGAGGCGGCGCGACTTGCTGCCAGGGGACTGCAGCACGGAGAGCCGCGACGGCCGCCGGTGCTGCCGCAGCCAGCCGAGCAGCTCCGAGCAGCTCAGGGGACGGGCGATGTCCGGTGTCTGGGGAAGGAGAGGGCGAGAAGCGGACGATGCCGAAAAACGAACCGAATGGATAATGCAAAGAGCATGATGAGGCGTGCTCAGGCGCACTGTGCTTTGCTGAATCATCTTGACTTAACCACCAAAATACATTTGCTGAATTGGCAGCATACAAACAAGTCACTACTTCGTTTCGCTTCCTGCCTGACAGACCCACAATTTTATGCACATCCAACCTACTTTATAAACACACAAGTAACCTACTAGACTTCAAACTAAGCTACCAGACCCACAGCAACCTACTAGACTGCAAGCTAACCTACCAATCTTCAAACTAAGCCACCAGACCCACACTAATCTATCAGACTTCAAACCAACCTACCAGACTTCAAACCAACCTACCAGACTTCAAACCAACCTACCAGACTTCAAACCAACCTACCAGACTTCAAACTAAGCTACCAGACTTCAGACTAAGCTACCAGACTAAGCTACCAGACTTCAAACTAAGCTACCAGACTTCAAACTAAGCTACCAGACTTCAAACTAAGCTACCAGACTTCAAACTAAGCTACCAGACTTCAAACTAAGCTACCAGACTTCAAACTAAGCTACCAGACTTCAAACTAAGCTACCAGACGCACACCAACCTACCAGAGCCACGTCCTCGCTGCGCAACAGAATGATCTGGCCATTGTGGCCGCACTGGAACTTGTCAGAGGTGTCGAACTCGGGCAGCAGGAACGGCACCGAGGCGAACATGTCGAAGGCGTGCACCGAGGCGGCATAGAACTGGTGCAGTCCGGGGATCGCGGGCCCCGCAGACAGGTTGTAGCAGCCGATGAGCACATTCTGTGGGGATTCGCCAGAGTGAGCACTTGCACACCGAGGACTCAATAATACGATACGAAATTGGAAGATCTAGACAACGAAAAGAAGACACAATGGACAGAGAAGACAGGCACACAGTAAGATTCAACATTTCAGAGAGCGCATTAGCGATGTCAAGAAAAACAAACTGAAGAGAAAGGACATCATTACTTACAGTAGCATTAATTAAAAAATGGTGACACAAGCTTGATCACAAATAGCAATTCACATATTCGATAATATGTGAAATTTACCTGGCCCACAGGCCACAGTCTATAGGCTGGGAAAAAGGGGAGATTTTAGGGAATAATCTAAAGTACACAGATCTTGCACTTTTACCCACTACAAATCTGTTCTAATAGAGTACCCAAAAACTCCAAACACTGCAGACGGAAATCTCACCCCATCCCAGACACGGCAGACGGAAATCTCACCCCATCCCAGACATGGCAGACGGAAATCTCACATCCATCTCCAGACACGACAGCCGGAAATCTCACCCCATCCCAGACATGGCAGACGGAAATCTCACATCCATCTCCAGACACGACAGACGGAAATCTCACCCCATCCCAGACATGGCAGACGGAAATCTCACCCCATCCCAGACATGGCAGACGGAAATCTCACCTCCATCCCCAGACACGACAGACGGAAATCTCACCCCATTTCAGACATGGTAGACGGAAATCTCACATCCATCTCCAGACACGACAGACGGAAATCTCACCCCATCCCAGACACGACAGACGGAAATCTCACCCCATCCCCAGACACGACAGACGGAAATCTCACCTTCATCCCCAGACACGACAGACGAAAATCTCACCCCATCCCAGACACGACAGACGGAAATCTCACCCCATCCCCAGACACGACAGACGGAAATCTCACCCCATCCCAGACACGACAGACGGAAATCTCACCCCATCCCAGACACGACAGACGGAAATCTCACCTCCATCCCCAGACACGACAGACGGAAATCTCACCCCATCCCAGACACGACAGACGGAAATCTCACCTCCATCCTCAGACACGACAGACGGAAATCTCTCCTCCATCTCCAGACACGGCAGCGGAAATCTCACCCCATACCAGGCGCATTCTCGCAAAAAGTACACCCGGCACTCACATCGTACAGCTGCGTGAACTTCAACAGCTCGGCATCGGAACGGACAGTCCGGTAGCCCAGCGGAGCCTCCGTCAGGAAGCGCTGCAGGTGCGTCAGGTCGAGTGGTCCAGAGTAAGCGACTTCGCTGAGGCCCGGCAGCAGCAGCACGAAGGCTGGGAAGCGGACGGTGCGGAACCGCTGCCAGCACTCGCCTGGGGGAGGTCGGGGTTGAAGACCTGTCTTCAATGATGGCCTTGAGGGGCTGAGAGTGCCCCAGCAACTGAGGATCTGGGAGGGTGGCCCAGCAACTGAGGATCTGGGAGGGTGGCCCAGCAACTGAGGATCTGGGTGGCCCAGCAACTGAGGATCTGGGAGGGTGGCCCAGCAACTGAGGATCTGGGAGGGTGGCCCAGCAACTGAGGATCTGGGAGGGTGGCCCAGCAACTGAGGATCTGGGAGGCTGGCCCAGCAACTGAGGATCTGAGAGTGTGGCCCAGCGACTGAGGATCTGGAAGGCTGGCCCAGCAACTGAGGATCTGGGAGGCTGGCCCAGCAACTGAGGATCTGAGAGTGTGGCCCAGCGACTGAGGATCTGGAAGGCTGGCCCAGCAACTGAAAATCTGGGAGGGTGGCGGCACAGCCACAAAACTCAGTTTGAATCACACTGTACTCAATAGCAAAGCAAACCATAAAAAGTTCAGAGCTCCACAAAAGCTCAGGCAATTTGCCATGACACGCGCATCCCAGCAGAACTCACTGGAGACATTCCAGCAGGCCACAGCGGCAAAGGTCAGCTGAGGATTAAGCAAGGCCAGAGACGAAAACGTGGGCTTGGCCTGGACAGACTCGGCATCCCAGGGCGCATACAGCATGAGCAGGTAATCCTGCCGGCTGCGGTTCAGCGGGTGCAGGAAGCCCAGACTGCCATCGGGGTGGTCAGCCAAGGCCAGGTGCTCACCAGCAGGGAACAGGGGCCTGTACTGCTGGTAGCGAACCTCCTTTGATCTGTCAGATAAGGTGTGGAGCAGGTAGTTGATAATTAGCCCACTTGCCTTGCATTGCAGATTGCAAGATTGCAGATTGCATTGCAGATAAAACAAACTCATTTATGCGAATTCTCAAAGGCACAAAGACTCCTCAAATTAGCAGAGAAATGCTAATATACCAAAGACAGAAAGTGCTAGGATGCTAAGGGACACTTTTAAATAATGCTATAGAACAAATATGTTTGACTTTCTTATTATTATTGATATATTTAAACTTCTCATTAGTTTGTCATTTAGGGAATGCATACTATCTAGAAGTCTACCATTTAGTATTAGAAGATTATTAATGGCCATAGTAAACAATGTAAATACATAAAATGCTACTGCTTAAAGCCAGGCCCTATAGAATATTTTTAAATAAATAAATAGAACCTAAACAAATTTGAGACTAAAAATTGAAGCAACAAATATCTAATTATTTATAATATATTTATAATAATTTAAAATGGGCTATTCTTAAGCATGATAGCTAAAAATGCATATCAAATTGAATAGCAACTAGAAATTTGGGTTTTAAAATAGTATTTCACCCAAAAGCTGTTGTTTTGGTTAAATATAGTTGGTTTTCAATTAAAATTAAGAAAGAAAAGAAAGAAAAAAAGAAAAGTAACTACCCTTATATAGCAAAGTTTGCATACAATGTATTACACTCAACAAAGACTTCTATTTTTCCTTAGAGCAAATAGATTGCTCTATTATATACATAGAATATAATACATAGAAATAGATATATACCATGTGTACCAAGGACCTTAATATATACCATGATTATGTTAGGTATACAACCTTGTGTTATGATTGTCACTTTGCACCTGCTGCTCACTTTGCACCTGCTGCTCACCTTGCACCTGCTGCTCACCTTGCACCTGCTACTCACCTTGCACCTGCTGCTCACCTTGCAGGGTCCATTAAGGCAGGGTCAGGCCCAAACCCATCAATATAAGGACTGCTCACTGTGCAACACTGGGGCACCCAACACTGCCAATGGAGTGGACTTTGTTCATTCCCAGGCTCTGTGGTGCACTATCTGACATGTCTTGCTTTAAATGTGACCTTTGGCCTTTGCTTGCAAGGCCGCATATTTTGTTGTTGTTGTCAGGTGTATTAGGGACCCTTTAAATACATATTGCATTAAGTATATAGTCAAGATTATGGTAGGTATATGCCAAAATGAAAATTAAAGTTTTCAATTTTATGCTAATATAATTTTCAATGAAAATTTTATAAGAATAAAGTTGTTCTTATGGCAACTTTTTTATGATATACACCACTGATTTTTTTAGGCATAAAGTCTACTTTTTGGACTTTGGGCCATAGCATTAAGCCCCTGATAATAATATATTGTTACTAAACCTTTTTGTGGCAAGTGACAAAGGTCACCTTTTTACTATTGGCTAAGCCACTAGGTCAAATAGGCCTATGGTCAAAATCAGTTGATCATAACTTTGATATAGACTTTAGTGGGGGTCCCATGACTTGCGAATATGTATATAAAAGCCCTATTGGAGCGAATTTAAAAAAGCTGCGGACACTCCTGCTAGGTGCGCAGGTGCGCAATTGGTTTTGAGAAAAAAAGCGCAAACGCGCAATCACTCTAATCAGGAGTGGAAAATTGCAAACAAGTATTTTTTGAGTTCTTAAAAGCAAAGTTAACAACAAACAAACCAACTTGAAAACAAAACTACATTCGTAAAAAGTATGAACAACTAACTTGGAATATAAACTGATATGATTGAATTCTCTTTCTTTTAATAACAACGTGTCAATAGATTGCCTTCACACAACATGATAAATGTGATAACAACTATACTAAAATTGAATAGATATACTTAGAAATGAAAAGAATTTAGGCACCGAATTTTGCACCTGTAATGCATGTAAAAGATCTTAACTGGCAAAGTAAAAAAAATGCTAAGATTCAAGTAACAAGTTCACTGTAGACGAGATAAAGGCGTTTTCAGTTTCTTAGTGTGATTAAAAATTGGAAGCAGAAATAAAAAAAATTATAGTAAAGCTCAGCTGCATTCAATCTATGCAGTATCAATGTCTAGATTATCCGTTTTCACTGAATACTGTACAGCTCAATTCTCAGCTCAACTAGCAGTGGCGTGCAGCCACAGGCTCCTAAGTGGCCTTAACTGGATACAATACAGTTCAACTAGCAGTGGCGTGCAGCCACAGGCTCCTAAGTGGCCTTAACTGGATACAATACAGCTCAACTAGCAGTGGCGTGCAGCCACAGGCCCCTAAGTGGCCTTAACTGGATACAATACAGCTCAACTAGCAGTGGCGTGCAGCCACAGGCTCCTAAGTGGCCTTAACTGGATACAATACAGCTCAACTAGCAGTGGCGTGCAGCCACAGGCCCCTAAGTGGCCTTACTCGTTCAAGTCGAACTATATTCTGCAGCCTAGAGAAATAGTCTCATCTCTCATGCAGTGATGAGCGGACAACAACAGAAAACGAGGGCAGATAAAAAATCGTTGCTAGCTAAATGATGTGACAGTAACATGTTATACATCATGTATAATAAAATCTACTTCAGCCGAACACGACCTTCTTCAGATTTCAGTCGCTCTAGCACCTCCTGCTTCCGCTTATTTGATCCAGCAGACAAAAACGTAACCGGGTGCGACGTCAGCCACTCGCGACTAATCCGTTCAAGTACATTCGTGGGTATGGCAGCAAGAGTACGCGGTAAATGCCACGCCAAGCGGGTGCGCAACTCTAGCGTACTAGACAGTTGAAGTGCGCCTTGCATGCACTGCCGCTCCATCGAAGTGTACAAGCTCTCCACGATGGCCTCAGGGCAGCCCTTGGCAAGGGCCCAATCTAAGAGCGCACAAAGTGGCTTGCCAAATCGTGTGTACAGTTGGTCGTCGTTGTACATAGCTTTAATAAACGCCTGTTCCTGTACTTTCAGTTTAACAGGTCCTTGTCCGAAATCAATCGCAAATTCATCTGACACTTCGGTTAACGCCAGCGTCAGCACTCGGTCGTCTGGCACAGTGTCACCGAAAAGCACTCGCCGACAGTGGGCCGAGGTGCTATCTTCACTCCAGACAATCTGTTTCAGCGTGTCGCACCAGAGGGTGTGCAGATCAACTGGTTGCAAGTCGGCTGAATCGAATAGGTCGCGCAGACTGCGTCGTGAACGAGCGGCTTCAGCGGCCATGCTGAAAGCATTTCGACCATAGACCACGAAGTGCGCTTCATGCCGCAAAAACACTGTGGCGCCGGAAGAACCACGACGAAGACGACCGCACATGGCTCCAACATAACCAGCAAGGCCAAACGCCGACGACAGAAGGTTAATAAAACTCGGGATGGAGTGGGACGTTCGTACACTGAGACGGTCACCTAAGGCTGTCACCAACTCAACGCCTGCTGACAAGGCCGATTTAAAAGTTGATCTGACGTTGCGACCAGCGTGCCTAACCTCCAATTCAGAATCTGACTCTGAGTCGCTGCTCGAGTCCTCACTGTCACTGACGTGCCGGCACCTACGATCTAAAATACACCGAGGAACAGTGGTGGTAGTGGCCAAATCAACGTCGTGGTAGACACCCTGCTGTAGGTCAGTTAAGTTGGTAAACAGCAGTGGCAGATGCTGCCGGAGATCATGATTTGCTGCAGTAGCTGACGCAAATGAATCGAGCTCTCTATCCATGTTCGCGAGCTCGTGTAATTGGGATAAAGCAGTTTTTTTTTGCTCCAGCTCCACAGACAGCCTCGAGATATCCTCGACCATGCTCCAGACAGGCAGCTGTAGATTCTGGCAGCGTAGCATAGTTGCGCAGAACGGTTTCATCACTTCGCTGAAGATCAGCAACTCAGTAACAAAAGCCGTGGACTGCAGGTACGCTAAAACTTCGCGGTTTTTGCGAGACAGAGGCGTCTCGTTTAGTGTCGTCAGCCAAATTCGGAGCTCCGTTACAGTAGCCTGCACCATGGTGAAACTGGACGAGACAAAACGTGTTTTGCTGAAAGATTTTGTCTTTCTAGCGCGCCTGTCGTGGATTCGTTCGGCAACTTGGTATGCCTTCACAAGAATTTTTCCGCGTTGAATTTTGCGGTGCAGCCAGTTCAGGGATGCTATCATTCGTTGGATAGGAGCGCTAGATTTACGGATGTCAGTGACGACTAAATTAAGCCTACAAAATTTGAATTTTTCTAAGAAAATCTAACACGAGTAAATTACGTTGTACACATGTTTACGTTACATTGTGCATCGAACATAGGCATGCACCGCTAGAATTGCATATTGTTTTGAAATAAACTATTCAAACATGACAATCTGTATTATTTGTATTTCATTCATATCGTTATATTATTTCTTGTAAAGCAGTTCCATATTTGTACATATTCTGACGTATGATATTCTTGCATGATATATTTTATCGATTATTTGTACATTGCACATTACGTGGGGGTTTGTCTAGGTTTTGGATTAGGGGTGTTGTAATCTCTATATATACACTTGCAGTCAGTAGCCACTCTCTCTTTGCTTCTATGTCTTTGCTCCGCTTCTCGTCCCAATTAGCTATTATATCATTGCATTAAATTGCTAGACACAAAAAATTAGGTAGCTACCAATCCAACTATCTTTCACAATATACTAAATCTTATCTTAATATACTAAATCATCTAAATATACAATACCAAATCTGCAAAGTCCATTAAGGGTAGAATTGGCTGCTGGCTCATACATGTTAAATGTACTTGAGTAAGCGCACAAGGCGCAGGTGCAATTAAGCAAGCATGGGTGAGCACTGCTAGTAGCATTGTACTTTAATACATAAATGTATACTGAACTTATAAGCGCACAAGGTGCGGGTGCAAGGCACGGGTACATGCCTAACTGCTTTACATGTAGCATCGCACCTACATGTACGTATAAATGTATTATATAGTACATGACATAAATGTATATAGGTGAACAAGGTGTGGGTGCAGATCAGGCACTGGCATTCACTCATGTAGCATTGCACCTGCATGTACATGTACATATGTAAATTTATAAAGCATACAAGACACTAGTGAAAGCCTGAAAGGCACAAGGGTGCACAACTGTTTGTTATACCAAATCTACATACGCTACGTTATGTGCGCAAGGTGCATGGTGCGCGCTGCGTGCAGATCTACATATATGCTAGTAACATTACGCGCACAAGGTGCATGGTGCGCGCTGCGTGCAGATCTACATATATGCTAGTAACATTACGCGCACAAGGTGCATGGTGCGCGCTGCGTGCAGATCTACATATATGCTAGTAACATTACGCGCACAAGGTGCATGGTGCGCGCTGCGTGCAGATCTACATATATGCTAGTAACATTACGCGCACAAGGTGCATGGTGCGCGCTGCGTGCAGATCTACATATATGCTAGTAACATTACGCGCACAAGGTGCATGGTGCGCGCTGCGTGCAGATCTACATATATGCTAGTAACATTACGCGCACAAGGTGCATGGTGCGCGCTGCGTGCAGATCTACATATATGCTAGTAACATTACGCGCACAAGGTGCATGGTGCGCGCTGCGTGCAGATCTACATATATGCTAGTAACATTACGCGCACAAGGTGCATGGTGCGCGCTGCGTGCAGATCTACATATATGCTAGTAACATTACGCGCACAAGGTGCATGGTGCGCGCTGCGTGCAGATCTACATATATGCTAGTAACATTACGCGCACAAGGTGCATGGTGCGCGCTGCGTGCAGATACATATATGCTAGTAACATTACGCGCACAAGGTGCATTTGCGTGCAGATCTACATATATGCTAGTAACAACGCGCACAAGGTGCATGGTGCGCGCTACTGCAGATCTACATATATGCTAGTAACATTACGCGCACAATAGATGGTGCTGCATGCAGATCTACATATATGCTAGTAACATTACGCGCACAAGGTGCATGGTGCGCGCTGCGTGCAGATCTACATATATGCTAGTAACATTACGCGCACAAGGTGCATGGTGCGCGCTGCGTGCAGATCTACATATATGCTAGTAACATTACGCGCACAAGGTGCATGGTGCGCGCTGCGTGCAGATCTACATATATGCTAGTAACATTACGCGCACAAGGTGCATGGTGCGCGCTGCGTGCAGATCTACATATATGCTAGTAACATTACGCGCACAAGGTGCATGGTGCGCGCTGCGTGCAGATCTACATATATGCTAGTAACATTACGCGCACAAGGTGCATGGTGCGCGCTGCGTGCAGATCTACATATATGCTAGTAACATTACGCGCACAAGGTGCATGGTGCGCGCTGCGTGCAGATCTACATATATGCTAGTAACATTACGCGCACAAGGTGCATGGTGCGCGCTGCGTGCAGATCTACATATATGCTAGTAACATTACGCGCACAAGGTGCATGGCGCGCGCTGCGCACGCGCCATGCACCTTGTGCGCGGACAGAAATTTCTTTCTGCGCAGCCGCGCAGGCAATTTTTCACAAGCGCGCCGGACGTTGTCCGCAAAAACCCCTATTCGCTCTAATGGGGTATAAAAGGCAAATTTTAATAAAAAAAATAGGTTTTTTACAAATAAAAACTTTTTAATGCAATTAGGCTTATATAGAATAAAAAGCAAACATGAACTAGAAGAGAAAAATACTTTGTTAAAAAGAAAAAACTCTCATTAAAAAATTATTTATTTGGCTTTTATTGAAATATAATAGAATGTCATTTTTTAATAGAAATGGTTTTTTTTAAAAACTATGACATTTACTAAGAATAGACCTATGCATTTGCATTTTTTAAATTGAAAAAAATAAAAAGTTCTATTATAAAAGTTCATTAGAATCACATAGAATGTATAGCCAATATAATATAAGAAAATTTTTCAACTTTTAACAATTTTTATTTTTAAATATGCTTAAACTTTAGACAAATTTATGACTATCATATTAATATCTATTTAATAGGTTAAATTTATTGCCCCTAGTGAGGAAAAAATTTTTAGTATACCAAATTATGTCTACTAAAAGAGGAAAAAAGAGTTAATGTATATATATAATTTATTGGCAATTTCCTAGATTTGCACGTTTAATTATTTTCCATTTGAATTTGCGCATTTATGTAATGCAAAAACAAATGGGCAACAGAACAAGTTAAGAACTAGTAGTTAAACGTCAATAAAAGTTTATAATATCAATAGTTTGTTTCTTAAATGGTATTAAGGGGTATTAAATACTGTAGTAGTGTTGCACCTAAGTCCCAAAATTGCAGGCAACACAATTATTGTAGGTGCTAGAGGTCTATTGGCCATGTTTTGAGTTTCAATATTTGCAGCTTTGATATTTGCAGCTAATCCCTTCCCTTCACTATTGCTTTCATTCTTATCACCTTTAGACCTTTATTCTATAGACTATAGACTACGAGGACCATAGACTATATGCCATATCACTTTAGCATGACTGCACCATGTAAATGTACCATTTCAAATAGAAAATAATTAAACATATGAATCTAGGAAATTGCCAATATATTATATAACAAAAAATAGTAAAAAAGTTCTTTTATGGTTTTCTTATATATTTTAATCTTAAAAACTAAAGACTAGACATCAAAACAAATGTAAGATCAGATGTTTTTTTTACTTATTGCAATGCAAATTTAGTTAGTGACTAGTCAAATAAAATATAAATATTTAAAAATAAGTTAATAGCTTTCAAAATTTTACTAGGCTAGTCTTATCTTTAGCTTAGATAAAAATAAAACTATTCCTTACATGATTTCTTAGTTTATATATTGATTATTGGTGTAGGACCAAGACTGCTACACACCAAGACCATCATACTTAAGGAGCTAGGGGAAGAATTTGGCTCAATGTATTATTGAATGGTGCTAGAGAGAAGATGAGTAGGAAAGCTAGCAGGACAAGCCTGCAAGAGAGGAACCAATGCTAGAAGATTAGTAGCTCCTCCTTAATACTAGGAGCCAGTAATAGTTGTGGCAGTCTCCAGTATTGCTGTGTGGCAGTTTTAATCATGCACCTGATTATTAGTCCTCATTAGATATAACAATAATGATAATTAGATAAGCATTATAATTCAATTATATTTCAAATTAAGATTATAAGATTAATTATAAAAATGGGCTTATAGCTTAAAAACAAAAAAGAAATAAGTTCTTACCTTAATATAGTAATATTAGATAAAAACCAAAGTGCACTCAAACATAAAACAACAACTAGTTCTTTGTTTTTTGAATAGAACATACTAATTGCACCATGAAATCTAATAAAAAAGGATGAAGGTTTGGCTGAATCAAAGTGATTCTGTGACACTTCTAAATCATTACATGTTGAATCAAGATAAGAAGACTGAAGCTTCTTACTTTGCGTTTCTAATTGACTAGAGCAAGTCGAAGTAGAAGTGTCAGAGTCATTATTAGCAGTTGCACTCTTTTCCTCCATGAAGTTAGCCTACATTGTATGCAATTACAAACTAGTAGTAATGGTACTATTTTACACAACTCACAATAAATCAATCTAGTATATTCATATATTGCAGAATTGGGCTTTACAATAAAACCTACACAGTTAAATTACTAAACTCCTAAAACCTAGTGACCTTACTGACCTAGGCACTAGTTTAAGAATCGTGGTCGCGAGTCTTGCCTTAAAGTGAATCCACTATTAGATCAGGGGCTAAACTGAAAACTATAGCAATGTACTCATTGGACTAACTTCCCCTGTCGTGGAACGGTAGATGAGCTTATGATTTAACAAAAAATGAACAAGACCACCAAATCGAGGTATTTGTCTATAAATTTTGGCAAACGTGTTTCTTTTCATTTGAAAATGTTATGTGCACAGTAAACCAAAGTCAAGTAATTCAAAAGGCATAGTTATACTATAAAAGCAGTTAATATTACTTATAAACTTACTTTAAAATAATTCTATATCAATGTTTATAAGCTTAAACAGTTTAAGATTTGACAGTTTTGATACCTCAGTTTCAGACAAAATTTAACTTAAAAATATTTTAAGAAAATTTTTTCAATCGTGTATAGTACACATCAATCCAAATCAATCGACTTTATCTGATTTTATTGGTTTGGTATCAGGCGTTTCAGGTATTTCTCTAAGCTGAAGTCAACTAGCTTTCATTCCGTGTTGTCAAAACATACTGTTATAAACTTTTAACTTTTCTAAGTTTTCGAACTTAATAAAACTTTTAGCAGAATATGCAATGGTTCTGTTTAGTTATGTGCTTTATCTCGGCTCCGCACCGAACTTCTAGAATATTAAAAATAGAACACAGTCTAGTCTATTTTGATCTGATCTGAATCAAATGATAGAATTTATGCAACATTTAGAAATATTGCCTTTTTTCTCTATGTTATACTGTACTACTGCAATGCAATCTTAAATCGTTGATAGCAAATAAAACTAATAGGCCTAGAACTTGTCATTGAAAATTCTAATGGAAATTCTAATGAAAATTAGAAATGAAAATTCTAATGAAATTATAATGAAAATTATAATTCTAATGAATTCTAATTCTAAATTCTAATCTTCATGATTTGTGTTGGCACACACTTTTTCATTTTTATCTCATTTTGCATTTTTTTGTTTAAGGCTTTAGCTCGTTCTTACTGCCAGCAAATTGACTTTTAAATCACATGACTGATTTGCAAAGCGACGAAAATATATTTACAGGTCGTGCGGTCACTGCGATCGCACAAGATTGGCCTAGTTTTATGGCGGTGTGAACAGTCCTTATCGTGGATAATTTTACCACTTTGTTATTGCCGAACCATTGTGCTTGTTACTTTAAACGAATCTATTGTTTCAAACTTCGCGGATATTCGCCAAATGTAACGAAAAGCTAACTAAAAATATTCCAGCTTTGCATCAGCTACTGAGCCAACTAAAATAATGGAGAACTGGCCAAGACAGCAAGAGGCGGAGATGTACTTGCAGAAGCATAAAATTCGCGAATTGTTCAACAACCTGAGCGCTCAGTTGATTTTTGAGCTGCCGAGTGAGTTTATTTTTGGTACAAGTTATACAAATTGCAAATTTATTTTATCTTCATGAAGTTATGTACACCAGAGACTTAACTGCCTTGTCGCTCCACTCACAGACGACCCCAAAGCCTTCATGGTGGAGCACCTGAAGACCCTGGCGGGCAGCAAGACGGCCCCGGAGAAGGCACCGTGCCTGTTCGACGACTCCAACCTGACTGCCATCTTCCACATGCTGGACGCGGCGGGCCGCGGCTACGTGACGAAGAACCAGTACGCTGAGGCCATGGAGACGCTGGGCCTCAGCCATTTCGATCGGTACCCGCCCGGCGGGGACAACGATATGATCACCCTCGACACCTTCGTCAGGGAAGGGTGAGCGACATCTTCGGCTTTGGCAGCTGGGGACAACTAGCTCCCAATATACTGAAAATCAAATGTTTCCTGGGAGCTAAGTAAAGTAGTACTTCATAAAGCACAATGGCCCAGCGCAGAGCAGATTTGGCCCAGGACGGTTCACAGCTTAATGTCCTACTGAAATTTTGTAAAGCACAGCGTTTAAAAAGTTCAGACAACCCACCAACCAACTAACCAACCCCCCAACCCACCAACCAACCCACCAACCAACCAACCCACCAACCAACCAACCAACCAACCAACCCACCAACCCACCAACCTACCAACCAACCCACCAACCAACCCACCAACCCACCAACCCATCAACCCACCAACCCACCAACCCTCCAACCCACCAACCCATCAACCCACCAACCCACCAACCCACCAACCCACCAACCTACCAACTAACCAACCAACCAACCAACCCTCCAACCCACCAACCCTCCAACCCACCAACCCATCAACCCACCAACCCACCAGACCAAACCCAACAACCCACCAGCGAACCAAACCGAACAACCAACAAACCATCAAATCACCAACCCACCAACCCACCAACGCACAAAAATCAAAACCAACAACCCACCAAGTCACCAACCCTCCGCTTTCAGCCGCAAGGGCCTCACAAAACAGTCAGCGACCTACAGCGGCTGATATTTTTGGCTTCGTTCGTCAGAATTTGAATCGATATTTATTTCAACAAGCATGAAATAATTCACTTTAAGCCCTGAGCATGAGACTCCAGTGCATACTGGGGATTCTAAAAGTTCAAATGTACTTACAATCCATAGCTTGTAATTTAAAAATACATGATGTTGTTGTTTTAAGACTTTTTTTCTAAAACATTTTACTTGCGGTATGGAAATGTACTTGGTTTTGTATGATTTTCTTATATTTTAACTAAAAAAACAACATGGTTAGAAAAAATTGAGGATTTTTTGTCATGCCAAGAAGGAATTGTGAGGTTTATTTATATTTAAATCTTCTGATCAAAAAAAGTAATTTAGAACTCGCATGCTCGCATACTGCAAGTAGGCTGAGCTGCACATTTCTGACTGAATGAAAAAAAAACCCAGAAAAACTTTTAGTTGGATTGATAAATTTTGGAGCTGGAATTCAGTTTAGCGAGATTCAACTGATCGGTGATGGCCAGAGCTCAGGTAAAATGTTTCTGAAATGGAACAGGACTTCAGGGCACTCTAAAACTCAGTTGCTGAATGACAGCTCGAGTTGAAGCAAAACAACGTTTGTATCAAAAAATCTTGAGAGGATGAAAACCTGAAACATTTCAGTATCTTATCTTATTTTCTATTTTATCGTTTTTTCCAGCTACTCTACTATCAGTAGAAAAAACAGCGCTTGTTCTTACCATTTATAAGAAGCCAAATATCTATTGATTTCTAATCTGCTTCCCTGTAGCTCTATTGCAATGGAATCTAAGCGGATGTCCGAGTTCCAGATCCAGAGTCAAATGGTGCCAACTCTGCTACTTAGAGTAGTTCATTACAGTTTAAAAATAGAGTTTTTTCTCAGAAATCGAGTCAATCCCGGGCCCTCGGAGCTCAGCTGCTGGCGCCGCTTTGGTCGCTGGAGACTCCGGCCGAGCGTCTGCGGCTGCGGGACTTGATGGCCGAACCCGCGGCGGAGGCGGAGGCGGCGGCAGCTTCATCCTGCGGCGTCACGACCAACGAGGGCTCGCCATCGAAGCGCTGCACCTGCTCGCGGACCATCCGCTCCATCTCCTGGCGCTTGTACTCGTCAGTGACGCCCTCAGTCTCGTTGATGGCGTCCAGCAGCTTCCCCATCTGCTCGCGCCGCTTCGCCTTGCCGGCCTCGACTGCGTCCAGCTTCACCAGCACGGCGTCGATTTTCGACACGACGCTGCCGATGCTGCGCTCCATCCGGTCTACCCGGTGCGCCAGCGCGCTGAACTCCTCGGCGGTCACCTGCGGCTCCGCGTGGCTCGCGGCGGCTGTGGCGCCCTTGCCGCTGGCTGGGCGCACCTTCTCCGAGTCGATCTGCCGGTTGATGGCCACCTGCAGAGGGGAGGGGGGAGAGCTGGGCTTCGGCTGGGGATCTCTGGGCTCGATTTCTAGACCGCATTTGGGGAATCTTTGGTGGGGATCTGATGGGGAACTGTGAGATCTGATGGGGAACTGTAGGATTTGATAGGCAACTGTGGGATCTGATGGGGAACTGTGGGATTTGATGGGGAACTGTGGGATTTCATGGAGAACTGTGGCATTTGATGGGCAGCTGTGGGATCTGATAGGGAGCTGTGGGATCTGATAGGGAGCTGTGGGATTTGATGGGGAACTGTGGGATCTGATGGGGAACTGTGAGATCTGATGGGGAACTGTGGAATTTGATGGGAACTGTGGGATTTGATGGGAACTGTGGGATTTGATGGGGAACTGTGGGATTTGATGGGGAACTGTGGGATTTCATGGGGAACTGTTGGATTTGATGGGCAGCTGTGGGATCTGATAGGGAGCTGTGGGATCTGATAGGGAGCTGTGAGATTTGATGGGGAACTGTGGGATTTGATGGGGAACTGTGGGATTTCATGGGGAACTGTGGGATTTGATGGGGAACTGTGGGATTTCATGGGGAACTGTGGGATTTGATGGGGAACTGTGGGATTTGATGGGGAACTGTGAGATCTGATGGGGAACTGTGGGATTTAATGGTGAATCATAGAGCGAACCATTTGGGAGAAATAAAAAGGATTAGGGAGAACTGGGCTTTTTCTATTTTGAGTTGACAAAGCAGATCATAGACAGTAGGTAAGGTCAGAGTAGGTCACAGCTAGTAGACAGCAGATAGCGGAAAGGCTGAGTGTTCAGAACAGGCAGCAATAATATTAATATAAACAGAAATCGAAATGAAAATAGCAAAACACTGCACTGAGTTGGTAAACTGGAACTCTGAAGTGAAAGCTTAAACCGTAAAAATCCGTTTAACTCAACGAATGCTTATAAAATTTGGACTTCAAAAACTCATCGCTTTGAGAGGGCGTGAACTTTTTCCCGGACAAGCAGTGGCGCTCACGGCATTGCTCTCCAGATCGGTCTATGGGTTCGGGTGGATACAAGTTTGTGCGTTAATTATCGAAAATTATTAAACGCGCTGTCGAGAATCGAAGGTGACCGACGGACTCGCGGCCCAGGCATGTATGTACCGGTAGACTCTCTGTGCCTTGTGGGGCTGGCCCTCGGTGGCCTGAGAACTGCTCAAGCTCAAGATAAATTTTCGTGCACGGGCCCAGCTTTGGCGCGAGAGTCAGACCCAGCTTTGGCGCGAGAGTCAGACCCAGCTTTGGCGCGAGAGTCAGACCCAGCTTTGGCGCGAGAGTCAGACCCAGCTTTGGCGCGAGAGTCAGACCCAGCTTTGGCGCGAGAGTCAGACCCAGCTTTGGCGCGAGAGTCAGACCCAGCTTTGGCGCGAGAGTCAGACCCGTTAACCGCTGTGCTCACCCGCTGTCCCTCGAGCTCGGAGGTCATGGCCCGCTGCTCGCGCTCGTCCAGAACCCTGTCGCCGTCCTGGTCGTATTTGGAAAACAGGGCCTCGATTTCTCCGTCTGCGTAGCCGCGACTTTGAAATTGAAGAAGCGGAGGACGGATTCGAGTACAGCATGCGGTGCTGGCAAGGGGAGCGGCTATCTATCTATCTATCTATCTATCTATCTATCTATCTATCTATCTATCTATCTATCTATCTATCTATCTATCTATCTATCTATCTATCTATCTATCTATCTATCTATCTATCTATCTATCTATCTATCTATCTATCTATCTATCTATCTATCTATCTATCTATCTATCTATCTATCTATCTATCTATCTATCTATCTATCTATCTATCTATCTATCTATCTATCTATCTATCTATCTATCTATCTATCTATCTATCTATCTATCTATCGGGAAGCGGGGAGAGATGAGACAGGGAGACCGAGCTGCACTATTTGAAGAGAATAACTGCCAATCATTGTGGCAGCAAGCCCGGCAGCTAACTCACGCCTTGAGCTCGGATCGCCATTCCTCGAAGTCCAGCTGCTTGTCGTTGTTCATGTCGGCGGTCTTCAGAGCGCTCTGGATGTCCAAGATCTTCTCCTGCTTCAGGTTCAGCTTCTGGAGCATCTTAGAGGCGCGCTGCAATTAGAAATTTTGAAAGACATCGAGAATTTTGAACCGTTTCTACCAATATTTTTTGGTTAGGTGTTTGACGCATATTTCAGCATCTTTAATTAGTCAATAGCCCAGAAAGTAATGTTATTTAGCCAATGCTGCTGTGTGCAGGAGTCCGTGCTGTGTGTAGGAGAACATGCTCTATGAAACTTCAAGACCAATTCAGTACAGTCCAGGTAAGGTACACCGTTTGAGGAAAGTCAGGAAAATGAAAACAAAGGGAACATTCGCATTTTATCTTTGATAATACGAAATTAAGAAATTACAATTTATTGATCAATCTTCGCGCGACATGTTTCGCCGAACAATCGGCATCTTCAGGCAAGGCAATAATATATTTTCAGAGAGATGGTAAAATATTTAAAGTCTAGTAGGCCAAAAGGATTGTAAGTATGGGTAACCGAGTTAGATGGCCCTAAATAAGAGGCAAGCGCATGGGGTCAGAACACCCTTAGATGGACACTCGCCCCTCTACCACCAAGTTGGATGTTCATGGTGGGCTTTAGCTGTTTAATGTACAACGCCTCAAGAGTAGACAACTTCAAACTCTGGCGATTACGATCGATAATAGCAAATTTCTCAGCATTTCTAACTTAAGCACATTGATTGCACATCAGGAGGTGGTCGTACACAGCGCTAGCTCTTGTACAATGCTCCTTTACCCTTGTGTGTAGGTGCCTTTCGGTTTTACCTATGTAAAACCGGCGTTGGTCAGCAACACACGAGAATTTGTAGATAACTCCCGCACACAAGGTTTTCGGTACACTGCACTTGAGTCTTTGCACGTATTGCGACACCTTCGTAGTATAGAACACAGGGAAGACCTTAGTGTTCAGGTGAGTATGGCAGATGGCCGTTATTTTACGGCAGAACCTAAGGCTAGGCAGCCCGATGTATGGCACTTGAATGATATTGGAACGGGAAACTCTGTCGTTCTTAACGTTTTCCATGGTGTCAATTTTCTTGTTCATTTTCTTGTTCAAGAATTCCTTAATTTCAGAGTCAATCAGCTCGTCAGGATAGTTGTTGGATCTGAATATCTATTTGATCTGAGTCAGCTCTTTATGGAGCGTAAGCCATGAGCTGCACACACGGTAACATGTCGCGCGAAGATTGATCAATAAATTGTAATTTCTTAATTTCATATTATCAAAGATAAAATGCGAATGCTCGCCTTTGCTTTCATTTTCCTGACAATTCAGTACACTCTTCAATAAAGTGTTAAAAGCGGACGAGCGTCTCACGGTCTCCACACCAAGCTACTCGTTTAGAAGTCCATGCAGTATGAGATCGGAAAGCTTTACGCCAAACTGGTGACGTACAAATCGAATAATTCAGCAGTGACTGGGGAAAGGCACGCCAACCTGGTAAATTATTCAAGTGTCCGGCAGCTACGAGAATTCACCACGGTGACTTAGCGACCATTCAAGAATCAGCGGTCCCCAGCTGCACTTCAGACACAGTTTTTGGCGTCAAAACTCACCTCCTTGAAGTAGTCGGCCATCTCGAACTCGTTGGGCTGGTTGGCTAGGTCCGTCTTCACCTCGCTGTAGGTGTCGTTGATAATGGCCAGGAACATGTTGATGAGCACGAAAAACACGAAGAACACGTACAGCAGGAAGAACAGCGGCCCGAGGACGCGGTTGGCGCTCTCCAGCTGGTGGAAGTCGAAGTCGCCAAGAATGATTCGGAACAGCGTGAAAACGGAGTGGTGGAACTCGCGGAAGTCCTTGATCTGCGTGCCGAAGATGAGGTAGCCCAGCTGGGCGAATGCAAAGAACACGATGAAGAACATGACGGCAAAGCCCATGAGGTCCTTGGCGCATGCGCTGAGGGTGGAGCTCAGCTGTGTCATGGTCTTGTTGAAGCTGATGTACTTGAAGAACTTCACCCAGGCCAGGAAGAGGGTGAAGGCGATGGCGTTGTTGAACTGCTGCTGCCAGTAGGAGAGGAAGTCGAAGTCCGGGAAGCGGCTCTCGTCTTGCAGCAGCTCCTGCAGCTTCCTTCCAACGGTGACGGTTCGGTAGACATTGAAGCCTCCACAGATCAGGGACACAAGAATCACTATGATGTCCAGCCAGTTCCAGAAGGTCTTGAAGTAGTCCAGCTTGTTGCGCTTGATCTCGATGACCTCCTCCACGATGTAGTAGCAGATGAAGAGCATGAAGATTCCCTCGCAAACCAGCACGAAGTAGTCCTTGGGCTCGACGTAGCGCAGCAACTTCACGGTGCGGAAGTCGGACGATGGGATCGCACCGCCAGTGGCCGGCAGCTCCAGCACCAGCTTGACCACGCAGAAGAGATTGATGTTGGCGTTGTATACAGTGAAGTCAACGAACACGACGCGGGTGCCGCGATCGATCCACAGTCCGGTGAAGAGCTCGTTGAGCTGCGCAGTGGAGTCTTCCTTGTTGCGGCTCAGGTCAACATAGTAGCCGCTGCCGGGGTAGCTAGAGATCTCACCGGAAAAGCTGCGCCCGTCCAGCTGCTTCTCGGTGGAGTAGTTCCAGGCGCTTGAGTTCATATAGCCGAAGGGCCGCTTCTCCTCCACACCCGGACTGAAAGAGGAGTGGCAGAAGGTGATCTCGTCCTTGAAGTCGTCCGCCACCGTGCAGCTGTCGTTGCGAACCCGAAGCTGGCGAATCCGTGGCACGCCGAGCAGCTTGTTGTCGTAGTAGATGAAGTTCTTTTCCTTCGGGTCAGAGAAGTTGTCGCTGTTGTACCAGGACTCCCAGTACAGGCCGTCCATCAAAGGTCCCCTGGCGAACTGAAGAAGTCAAGGAGGTGGAATGCGATTCTTCGGATTCTTTTTCAGCCTGCCTGAATTGGATACGAGCAGAGCATTTAAATTGACGTTCATTTAACTTCCCGGTTCCCGAATCGACCTCCACCATTCTTTCCGGTTCCCGAATCGACCCCCACCATTATTTTTGGTTCCCGAATCGACCTCCATCCCCCTTCCCGTTCCCGAATCGACCCCCACCATTCTTTCCGGTTCCCGAATCGACCCCCACCATTCTTCTCGGTTCCCGAATCGGCCCCCACCATTATTCTTGGTTCCCGAATCGACCCCCACCATTCTTCTCGGTTCCCGAATCGGCCCCCACCATTATTCTTGGTTCCCGAATCGACCCCCACCATTCTTCTCGGTTCCCGAATCGACCCCCATAATTCTTCCCGGTTCCCGAATCGACCCCCACCATTCTTCTCGGTTCCCGAATCGACCCCCACCATTCTTCCCGGTTCCCGAATCGACCCCCACCATTCTTCTCGGTTCCCGAATCGGCCCCCACCATTATTCTCGGTTCCCGAATCGGCCCCCACCATTATTCTTGGTTCCCGAATCGACCCCCACCATTCTTCTCGGTTCCCGAATCGACCCCCACCATTATTCTCGGTTCCCGAATCGGCCCCCACCATTATTCTTGGTTCCCGAATCGACCCCCACCATTCTTCTCGGTTCCCGAATCGACCCCCACCATTCTTCTCGGTTCCCGAATCGACCCCACCATTCTTCCCGGTTCCCGAATCGACCCCCACCATTCTTTCCGGTTCCCGAATCGACCCCCACCATTCTTCCCGGTTCCCGAATCGACCCCCACCATTCTTCTCGGTTCCCGAATCGACCCCACCATTCTTCCCGGTTCCCGAATCGACACCACCATTCTTTCCGGTTCCCGAATCGACCCCCAACATTCTTCCCGGTTCCCGAATCGACCCCCACCATTATTCTCGGTTCCCGAATCGACCCCACCATTCTTCCCGGTTCCCGAATCGACACCACCATTCTTCCCGGTTCCCGAATCGACCCCCACCATTCTTCCCGGTTCCCGAATCGACCCCCATCATTCTTCCCGGTTCCCGAATCGACCCCCATCATTCTTCCCGGTTCCCGAATCGACCCCCATCATTCTTCCCGGTTCCCGAATCGACCCCCATCATTCTTCCCGGTTCCCGAATCGACCCCCACCATTCTTCCCGGTTCCCGAATCGACCCCCATCATTCTTCCCGGTTCCCGAATCGACCCCCATCATTCTTCCCGGTTCCCGAATCGACCCCCATCATTCTTCCCGGTTCCCGAATCGACCCCCATCATTCTTCCCGGTTCCCGAATCGACCCCCATCATTATTCCTGGTTCCCGAATCGACCACATCCACATTCACAGCACTATTCAATCGAGCTCATATCCGACGGTTGCCAACTCACGCTCCACCATCCGGGAATGCTGTTGATGCGGGTGAACGGAGTCTGGGTGTCGGCAGCCGGGGTGGCGGTGAACAGGCTGCTCAGGGCCTGGGTGTAGTAGAACATGTTGGTGCTGGTCATGCCCAGAGACACTGCGGGAGAAGTTTCCGTTAACGATATCGTCAAAGAACAGGATGAAACAAGGTTGAGAAGCGTCTTCTCATGGAGAAACGACAAAGTGAAAGTGAACTTACAAACCATGAGCACCGCCAGGAAGATGCAGTAGATGACCAGCTCGCGCAGAGTGGTCTTGATGTACAGCTCCCGGTTGGTCTTGGTGTCCTCGGTCATGTTGGTCCTCCAGATGGCTAGGTAGGAGTAGGACCGGGACGTTCGCTGCTCAGTTGGTGGCGCCATACCGATGCCCCACCGGCCCTCTGCTGTACTTGACTGCCCTCCAATTCTACCCAGGAGCGTCTCTTGTTCAATCCTCCTCCTCATGCCCTCTTCTGCTTTGCCGTTTCTGCTTTTATGAGCCCCAGGCTGGATCCCTTGCCCTTGGATTTTATGGCCTCAGGAGAGGAGAAAGGAGAGAGAGAGGGAGAGCGGAGGGTCGAGTTGCGGACCCCAATTTTGGACAGCTCCGAGAGCGGCGGCTCTTCACGTGGGCGCGCACCCCGGCAAAAGGCTGACTTTTGCCAACCTTAACAAGCCTGCAAGCATCCATGCAGCTTTCTCTGTATCTATCTGCGTGCTAGGGCTGTGCAATTGCGTGCTGCCACGACCTGTACTTTTGCACTCATTGCTCTCTTTCTCTCTCTCTCTCTTTGCCCCCTCACCAAACACTTGGCAAGGAAATATTACCGGGGTTTGAACATTGAAAATTTGATGAAGCCACTTGTGGGGGAAAACTGGTAACATTGGAATTCTACTAAGAGACATTGCGCTTAACTTTGTCAAGGAGGGCAAGAGACAAATGATAGATAAAGGACATATCATAGTTGACAAGTCTAATATACGCTCGAGTCCACAGTGACACGCAACCTAAGCATCTATGCGAAATTCTGAATTCTTTCTTAGAAGTACTAGAACCTTTCTTCGAAATCTCTGGATCTTTCTAGGAAATCCTGAAATGTTTCTTGGAAATCCTTAAATCTCTTTGAAATCCTAAAATCATAAATTCCAGTATCTTTCTTGGTAAGTATAGAATCTTTCTCTGGATTCCTAGAGTGTTTATAGGAAATCCCAAACTTACTTTCCTCAAAAACTCCAAAAGTTCAGCCATCTCAGCACCCTGCCCTGAAAGCTCACCCCGCACAGTCTTAACGAAGTTGGACCAGCAGCCTTCGCTGCTCTCGATCAGAACGGGGCCGCCAATGTCACCGCCGGAGACTTCGGACTTCTCCGACTGCGTCTGCAGCTCGCCGGCAGGCGGAGCGTCGGCCAGCGGCGGCTCGCTGACGGTTGACCAGGTCTGGCTGCCCTGCTGCAGCCCGGATGTCGAGGCGGTCGAGGCCGTCGTCGAAGATCGGGCTGCCGCCCGGGCTCGATTCCTGGAGCTGCTTGGCCGGCTGCTCGACATGGCGATTTTGGCGCGAATTCAAAAACTGCGGAATGACTGATTGGGGGGGAGGGGGGTGGAAAGCCTGGAGTCGCGCCTGGCTGATGGTGGTTTCCGGGTCAGTGAGTGAGTTTTGCACCTGGCTGATGGTGGGTTCCGGGTCAGTGAGCGAGATTTGCACCTGGCTGATGGTGGGTTCCGGGTCAGTGAGTGAGATTTGCACCTGGCTGATGGTGGGTTCCGGGTCAGTGAGTGAGTTTTGCACCTGGCTGATGGTGGGTTCCGGGTCAGTGAGTGAGTTTTGCACCTGGCTGATGGTGGGTTCCGGGTCAGTGAGCGAGATTTGCACCTGGCTGATGGTGGGTTCCGGGTCAGTGAGTGAGATTTGCACCTGGCTGATGGTGGGTTCCGGTCAGTGAGTGAGATTTGCACCTGGCTGATGGTGGGTTCCGGGTCAGTGAGTTAGATTTGCACCTGGCTGATGGTGGGTTCCGGGTCAGTGAGTGAGTTTTGCACCTGGGGAGGTTGTGTGTTTTGGGTCTCAGTTAGCGGACTTGCACCTGGGTTGTTTGGTTGTGGGTTTGTGTAATTCTTGATGCTGTAAGACTCGGCAGTGTGGCCTTGGCATGGTTGATGCAAAATAACTCAAGGGACAATTGCTAAAGAATAGTTCACTGCTCACCGTTCTCAAGTGCGCTGAGTCTCCTCTTCTCTCCTCGTTGCAATTCCAGCCTCAGAATTTCACGACTTTAAAAACCATCGCGCTGCCCCCATAGCACTGGCTTCTGTGGGCCCGTTGCTATGCAGTTGCCAAGGCTACAGCGGAACAACAGACAGTCAACAATGCAAGCTGGACAGCCTACTGCTGCTCATGAATCATTGATGGCAGCGCGTGCAGTCAACTTGTCGCAGAGCTGCCTCAGGTACTGCCTGCAGGTGGAGCTCTGGCCGGCCTACTGCTGCTCAGGTTGTAAATGTGCTGTCAAGCGTGCTCAGGTGAGCAGTATGGAGTCCGTTGGGAAGTCTTCACTAATGATGCGCTGGGTTGGGAGAGATGAAACCTGCTTCGTCTTACCTGATAGTGACCCTGGCTCGTAAAGATCCGAAACTTTTTATGAGGTAAGCAGCTTTCGATCTCAAAGAAGTCTTTGATCACACCAACTTCACGACCAAATAATTGAAGCTCCTGCGATCCAACGGCACTTTACAGTCCATTAAAGATACACTTCTCTCGCTACGGTTGTCCGTACAATCCTGTGAATGAATGTACAATCTAGTGAATGCATGTACAATCCAGTGAATGCATCTATAATCAAGTGAATGCATGTAAAATCCAGTAGACGCATGTACAATCCATTGAATGCATGTACAATCCAGTGAATGCATGTACAATCCATTGAATGCATGTACAATCATTGAATGCATGTACAATCCAGTGAATGCATCTATAATCAAGTGAATGCATGTAAAATCCAGTAGACGCATGTACAATCCATTGAATGCATGTACAATCCAGTGAATGCATGTACAATCCATTGAATGCATGTACAATCCAGTGAATGCATGTACAATCCAGTGGATGCATGTACCGTCCAGTGAATGCATGTACAATCCGGTGAATGTATGTACAATCCAGTGGATGCATGTACAGTCCAGTGAATGCATGTACAATCCAGTGGATGCACGTACAATCCTGTGAATGCATTTACAATTCAGTGAATGCACGACAATCCTGTGAAGCTATTAATCAAGGACCACTAGCGCTTCCGAGTGAAAACATCATCTTCATACGTGCAACTTATCAAAATTTACAGGGAAAAGAAAAATCTGCCTTCAACTATATTGCCACCATTTTAGAGTTTAGCGTCCTTCTAGTTAAGTAGTCCTTGCTATTAATAAAGTGAATCAAAATAGTCAGCAAAGAAGCAAATCACTCTACTCATAGTAGGCTCTCGGTGCCCGTCCGGTATCGCACACTTAGACAGACAGCAGAAGCGCGACGCCAATAAGTAATAAATCATTGCTTTCGCGTCGGCTGCAGCGGGGAGCTACGCTTGTAGAGGGGTTGCGCAATCCCTCGCATGCCAGTTCAGTGTATGACCGCCAGCTGCAACTGCTGTTCAAGCAGGCTGTGCAGTTGTCAGCCAGGAGCCAGTCAGATTATTGACGTCTGGGACAATGGGAGAGTGAATCACGCATCATTCTGGTGCGTTCAGTAGCTTCGAGATGTTCAGGTTCAGAATTAGAAGACTGGACTGCAGTGCTCAAATCATATTTGAGTGAGAGAGGGAGGGAAGGAGAGAAGGTGGTGAGAGAGGGAGAGAAGGGGTGAGAGAAGAGAGAAGGAGGTGAGAGAGGGAAGGAGAGAAGGGTAAAGAGAGGGAAAGAAGGGGTGAGAGAGGGAGGGAGAGAAGGGGTGAGAGAGGGAGAGAAGGGGTGAGAGAAGGAGGTGAGAGAGGGAGAGAAGGGGTGAGAGAGGGAGAGAAGGGGTGAGAGAGGGAGGGAGAGAAGGGGTGAGAGAGGGAGAGAAGGGGTGAGAGAAGGAGGTGAGAGAGGGAGAGAAGGGGTGAGAGAGGGAAGTGAGAGAGGGAGAGAAGTGGTGAGAGAGGGAGAGAAGTGGTGAGAGAGGGAGAGAGAAGGGGTGAGAGAGGGAGGTGAGAGAGGGAGAGAAGGGGTGAGAGAGGGAGAGAAGGGGTGAGAGAGAGAGAGAAGGGGTGAGAGAAGGAGGTGAGAGAGGGAGAGAAGGGGTGAGAGAGGGAGAGAAGGGGTGAGAGAGGGAGGTGAGAGAGGGAGAGAAGGGGTGAGAGAGGGAGGTGAGAGAGGGAGAGAAGAAGTGAGAGAAGGAGGTTAGAGAGGGGTAGACGGGGACGTGAGACAGAAGGGTGAGAGGGAAAGATGAGAAGTAACAGGATAATAAGTACACAGGACAGCGAGTGGAGTGAGACACAAACCGAAAGGCGCACTCATAATCGCATAAGTCGCACTCACAGCTCCTGGGTTGTAGCGAGCTCAGCAGAACTCAGCCGCCTGCTCCTTGGCTCTGCCTGCACTCTGTCAAGCAGCAGGGGCGAAGTATGGCCGCCGCCCTCTCCCCCCGCCTTGGCGATCGCCCCTCTTAATCATCGGCACAGGGACCCCGGGGGGATGCGGCAGGGAAAAGCAGTCCGGCCAGCGGTTTCCCAGAATGCCCGCCAGCGCCAGCCGTGACCTCCTGCCTGAGGCCCGCAGCGCGGGGCGGGATGCCCCGCTGCGAGACAGTTTTATGGCCTGGGCGCTCCATGCGGATGCCTTTGATTTATTGAGCAGGCAGAGAGGCTGCTGGGATTCTCATGGGCAACTAGATTCCTAATGAAATCGCAGGCCTAACGCTTGTCTGCCGCTAAGTCATGCGGGCTCCGCTTGAAAAGTTTGAAAAGCTGCGTTCGGCTGAACACCTGGAAATTACTTGCGATGGGAGAAAATAATTTGGAGAGCGTTTGACGGATTAGGAGGGGAAGAAATTGATAAAAGAGGATAAGAGGGAATGAGAGAAGGGTTTGAGAAGAGATGAGAGTAGGAGATGAGAGAAGGGGACGAAAGAGGGGGATTATAGAGGGTTATAAGAGTAGGGGATAAGAGTAGAAGATGAGAGTAGGGGATGAGAGTAGGGGATGAGAGTAGGGGATGAGAGTAGATGAGAGAAGGGGACGAAAGAGGGGGATTAGAGAGGGTTATAAGAGTAGGGGATAAGAGTAGGAGATGAGAGTAGGGGATGAGAATAGGGGATGAGAGTAGGGGATGAGAGTAGGGGATGAGAGTAGGATGAGAGTAAGGGATGAGAGAAGGGGGGTGTAGGGGATGAGAGTAGGAAATGAGAGTAGGGGATGAGAGTAGGGGATGAGAGTAGGAGATGAGAGTAGGGGATAAGAGTAGGAGATGAGAGTAGGGGATGAGAGTAGGGGATGAGAGTAGGGGATGAGAGTAGGGGATAAGAGTAAGGGATGAGAGTAAGGGATGAGAGTAGGGGATGAGAGTAGGGGATGAGAATTGGAGATGAGAGTAGGGGATGAGAGTAGGGGATGAGAGTAGGGGATGAGAGTAGGGGATGAGAGTAGGGGATGAGAGTAGGGGATGAGAATTGGAGATGAGAGTAGGGGATGAGAGTAGGGGATGAGAGTAGGGGATGAGAGTAGGGGATGAGAGTAGGGGATGAGAGTAAGGTATGAGAGTAAGGGATGAGAGTAGGGGATGAGAGTAGGGGATGAGAAAAGGGGATGAGAGAAGGGGATGAGAGAAGGGGATGAGAGTAGGGGATGAGAGTAGGAGATGAGAGAAGGGGATGAGATTAAGGGATGAGAGTAGGGGATGAGAGAAGGGAGAGAAGATGTGAAGGGGAGAGCTAAGGAAGGGAGCAGCAAGGAAGAGTGGCAACGGGGATTAGGTGAGATCTGAAATGGATTTAACCAAACTGCAGTCCAGACAGTGCAGGGCAGGGCAGGGCAGGTAACCGTGTGTGTTCATGGATGGGCAGGCAGACATCAAAGGGCGGAGCGGCCCCATCAGCGGCCCTTATCCTTATCTGGCGGGTATAAAGGGGCCCATAAAACGGCAAATGTTTTCCAAGCTCGCGCCCCGGTGGAGCCCTAGCTGTGAAAGAAGAAACGGCAAACAGCGTGCGCGTTCCGCGCGGACTCGTGATTTACGATGGGGCTTTTCTCCAGGCAAACAGGCGCACAAAGACCGCCTCTTTGTGTCTGCAGGAATCCTGCAGCTATCGATCCAAGGACTACTAAGTAGATATATACGAGCTACGTTACTTTAGTCGTCCTTGTATCGATATACTGTATGGGGCCGAAACACATGGTACCACAAAACCGAAAGTTCATTAGACAATTGTGATGTTTCGGTCATGTGATATTTCTGTCATGTGATATTTCGGTCATGTGATATTTCGGTCATGTGATATTTCGGTCATGCGATATTTCGGTCATGCGATATTTCGGTCATGCGATATTTCGGTCATATGATATTTCGGTCATGTGATATTTCGGTCATGTGATATTTCGGTCAGATGAAGGGCTGAATTGGACATCGGGTTGCCACTGTTGCTTCAGGTGTGATGAGTTGGACATCGGGTTGCCACTGTTGCTTCAGGTGTGATGAGTTGGACATCGGGTTGCCACTGTTGCTTCAGGTGTGATGAGTTGGACATCGGGTTGCCACTGTTGCTTCAGGTGTGATGAGTTGGACATCGGGTTGCCACTGTCACTTCGGTGTGCAGTGACGTAGCCAGGATTTCCTTCTGGGGGGGGGGTCACAGTCACCCCATGACCCCCCCCCTTGGCTACGCCCCTGTCGGTGTGATGAGTTGGCAGTCACTCAACAATGAGAGTCTCGCCTAAAAGAAAGGCAACAGCAAGGCACAATGCAAAGCCTGCAAGCAATCACACCTCAGATTTCTGTGTGAAGCATGCAGAATATGCAGAAGCAATCGTCTGCCGGATTCTTAGGATTCGCAAAGTACAGCCGCCAGCCACCCAGACAAGAGAAATAAAAAAATATTTCCGGAGAAGCCGTCCGGAATACACAAATGCTGATTTCCCACGGTTCACGCCTAAGCCTCTTGGCTAGGATAGAATTTCTGATATTTCTCAGAAAATACCATTGGCAGGCAGCTGCATCACAAGGGTCCAGATTCCAGCCAGCAAGACACTGCCTCATCGAATCTCGGACAGAATTACTTCGAAAATGCGAAAAAAAGCAGACGGGGAAGCCAAGCTCGAATGTAGCAAGCAGAACATGCAAATATTAGTGAATTCGCTTCTGCAAGCTGTTCTCCGAAAATTGCAACTTCTGCGGTGGCTGCAGCAGTTCTTCTTGTAGCCAAAACTTCTGTTTCTGGTCATAAATGGATTGCTTTACCTGCCTGTTGCTGCTACTTAATTACCCATCAAAATTGCAGCTGCTGCTATGCACAAATTGTAGCGAAGTGCTAAATGGCTGTTGGCGTTTTAAATTTCAAAAAATATATTGCTCTCTGCTATAGCTGCAGCCGTGCAGGTTCAGTTACAGGACAAAGTACGAGCTAGTTCCCGCCTCGGAACTTCCCCTGTTACCGAACCGATCCGATCTAGAACTGGCGCAACTCCGATCTAGAACTGGCGCCACTCCGATCTAGAACTGGCGCCACTCCGATCTAGAACTGGCGCCACTCCGATCTAGAACTGGCGCCACTCCGATCTAGAACTGGCGCCACTCCAATCTAGAACTGGCGCCACTCCGATCTAGAACTGGCGCCACACCGATCTTAGAACTGGCGCCACTCCGATCTAGAACTGGCGCCACACCGATCTAGAGCTGGCGCCACTCCGATCTTAGAACTGGCGCCACTCCAATCTAGAACTGGCGCCACTCCGATCTAGAACTGGCGCCACACCGATCTTAGAACTGGCGCCACTCCGATCTAGAACTGGCGCCACACCGATCTAGAGCTGGCGCCACTCCGATCTTAGAACTGGCGCCACTCCAATCTAGAACTGGCGCCACTCCGATCTATAACTGGCGCCACTCCGATCTAGAACTGGCGCCACTCCGATCTAGAACTGGCGCCACTCCGATCTTAGAGGCTTAGAATCTGAGGCCCAGAACTGAAGGCTGAAAAATTCCCAACTCGCGCTTCTGTCAGTTTGTGCTTTGTGCTTGCCACTTTCGCAACTGTCAGGCTGCTGTCAAAAATCCACACTTTCCAGGGCGAGCTTATAAAGCCCAGACAAACGCTGCAAAAGCATCTTGCATTGATTCCAGCTCCGAATCCTTACATGATTACACAGCTGGCTTGCTAAAGAAAGGTTAAGCATTCAAATTAGTGTCGATTTCGAAGCAATTTCACTTGCCCCACCCAACCATCAAGTCGAGTGTCGAATCGCACTGCTTAGGTCTTAGGTGTTTGGATTTTGAATGGAGCAAATATATGGCCTCGGAGTGGGGACTTCCAATTCCGATGCTTTAGCGCCCCTTGGCTGCCACCAACGCTTCAGAGCAATCTGCCTTCTTTGCCCCAAAAGTTTGGTGGTTTATTTGCCCAATTTCTTTTATGTTGGTTTATTTGCTCCACCCAGCGAGGGGCCGGGGGCTCTTTTTACAGTTTTACGGGCGGCGGCGGCGGCAGCGGGGACCAGCCTAAAGGCGGCTTCTTTTTGTTGTTCTGTTGGAGGGTTTCGCTTACGGTGGGGGAGCGATTGGGGGTATTCGGGGGAGGCGGGATTTACCGACCGCGACTTCCGACGTTGATTAATGACGGCCTGGGCTTGCCCAGGCCTTCTCTCTCACGCCTCAGGGGCCAGGCCAGTGGGGGGGTCAGGGGAGCCCCAGAGAAAATTACCCTGGGCCGAGGCATGCGCTTGGGCGTGGAAGAATTCTCCTGGTGTCACGCTGGGCTAAAACGAATGAGGGACTAGAATAAGGGGGTGGGTTGGGGGGCTGGCTGTTCAGCCAATAGCGGCAGGCCTGTCCCGCTCTGTGCGTACATTGCAATTTAGGAGCCCTGAACCAACCGCAACCCCCCAAGGCGGCCGGCCCTCCACGCACTCACTGTCTGAAATTATCTGAATTATATAGGCAAACGCAAACAAGACATTAAGAGCAAGAGTCAATGACACTCCCTCTAAGAAGTTATCCAGCCGCGAAACTGTGTCAGGCTGAAACTCCCTGATTTCCCTGCAACTGAAGTGCGAAACAAAGGCAATGCAGCTGCGTTGCCGCCTGCAGCCCCTGCTGCTACTGCTGCTACTATGCTGGCTGGTCCTCTGCCGGGCCCAGCTAGGCGACCTGCGCGGTGATCCAGAAGATCTGGGCCGACCGCCGCAGTGCAACCCAGTGGATATAACTGTGCCAATGTGCAAAGGCCTGAACTACAGCAGCACATCGGACCATTTGGCTCTGGGCACGCAGAACGATGTGGCCACTCTGCTGCACCAGTTCAGCGAACTGATCAAAGCGCGCTGCGCACCTTTCCTGCGCTTGTTCGTCTGCTCCATGCACCTGCCATTCTGCAACGAGCAGCAGCATCTGTTGGTGCGGCCGTGTCGCGAGTTCTGCTTCAGAATACGCGGTCTCTGCGAGCCGGTGATGCAGACCCACGGCTACGGCTGGCCTGACCGCCTGGCCTGCGAGCCGCTGCCGTCCAGCAAGTCCAAGCACCTCTGCCTGGTGCCGAAGCACGACGAATTCAACGCCGAGCTGGACAACTTGAAGCAGCGCAAGTACCCGTTCGGTGTCCACCATGTCGGCATGGAGGACCGGCCGAACCGGCCTCTGCCGCCGCCGCCGCCACCGCCGCCGCAGCAGCCGCCGCCGAAAAACCGCAGCGGCGCCGAGTCACCTTCGGGTGCCAGACAGTGCTCGGCCGCCGAGGTCCGGCTCGGCCAGGAGCCCAACAGCTCCTGTGCGCCGCGGTGCCACGCCAGCCTGCTGTTTTCTGCCGAGGACAAGCAGCTGGCCTCGGTGTGGATGACGCTGTGGGCCAGCCTCTGCCTGGCCTGCACCGGCATGGCCGTGGCCACCTTCCTGCTGGACAGCGACCGCTTCAAGTTCCCCGAGCGGCCCATCGTGTGGGTGGCGGTCTGCTACGCCGTGTACTCCGCAGCGCACCTGCTGCGGGCCTTCCTGGGCCCCGACCTGGCCTGCAGTAGCCACCGCTTGGACGGCCGAGACCGGCACTTGGTCAGCCAGTACGCCGGCCAATGGTGCGCCGCGGTGTTCCTCCTGCTGTACAGCAGCTGGCTGGCCGGCCTGCTGTGGTGGCTGGCCCTCACAATCTGCTGGTACCTGTGCGCGGTCAAGAAGTGGGCGCACGAGGCCCTGTCGGCCAAGTCGGTGTGGATGCACCTGGCGGCCTGGGGCCTCCCCCTGCTGCTCAGCGTGCTGCTGCTGGTGCTGCACCGCATCGAGGCCGACGAGCTCACCCACCTGTGCGTGGTGGACGGCTCGCAGCCCTTCAACCTGGTCGCCTTCGTCATCGGGCCGTGCGCCGGCGCCTTGCTGCTGGGCCTGGGCTTTCTGACCTGCGGCCTCTGCTCCTCCGTGACCGTCCGCGACAGCCTCAAATGGAGCGGCAACCTCGGCTTCCGCCGGCTGGAGAAGCTGATGACGAAGATCAGCCTGTTCTCCTTCTTGTTCGTCTTGCCCACCCTGTGCGTGCTGTCCGCGGCCTTCTACGAGCTGGCGGAGCGGCCCGGCTGGGCTGCCAGCCTGCGGGCCGTGCTGGCCAAGCCGCACTGCGCCGAGGCCTCCGGGCTGCGGCTGGACCTCGGCGCCGACTGCAGCCCCGAGCGCCGGCCCTCGTCTGCGCTGTACATGCTCAAGGTTGGTGCTCACTCAGGCCACATCGCCTCCTTAGGCGAATGATCCAAATCCCAAGATCCCCATTCAAACTTTAATGATTCCAACTGAACTATAATTTGCGTCAAATCGATCTCATTCCCGCAGGTGTTCATGTCGCTGGCTGCGGGCCTACCGGCCGGCTTGGTCGTCTGGGTCAACGGCAAGTCGCTGGACGCGTGGCGCCGCTGCTTCTGCCAGGTGCTGCTTCGCCGGAAGTCGTCTTTCGGAGGCGGCCGCCGAGGCGCCGGTGGCAGCGCTGGCGGCGTCCCCTATGCGTCGGTGGCGCGGCAAGGCGGCGGCGTCGGCGGCTTGCCGAATCAGCGGACACCCAGCTGTGGAGTCAGCGGCATCGGCAGCGGTGGCGGCTGCGGCTCCTCTAGGAAGGGCGGTCGGCTGACCGGCAGCTGCTCGGCGAGCAGCTCTCAGGTGTGACTTGGAGCGATTCGGACTTGGGGAGATGCCAAGTGCGTATATTGGACATGTATGTGCTGCTGAGTTCGAGCACAGCGACTCCCGATCCCCGGATTATCAGTGACCTTGACTCCTAATCCCCGGATTATCAGTGACCTTGATTACTAATCCCCGGATTATCAGTGACCTTGATTACTAATCCCCGGATTATCAGTGACCTTGATTCCTAATCCCCGGATTATCAGCGACCTTGATTACTAATCCCTGGATTATCAGTGACCTTGATTACTAATCCCCGGATTATCAGTGACCTTGATTCCCGATCCCCGGATTATCAGTGACCTTGATTCCCGATCCCCGGATTATCAGTGACCTTGATTCCTAATCCCCGGATTATCAGTGACCTTGATTCCTAATCCCCGGATTATCAGTGACCTTGATTCCTAATCCCCGGATTATCAGTGACCTTGATTCTCGATCCCCGGATTATCAGTGACCTTGATTCTCGATCCCCGGATTATCAGTGACCTTGATTCCTAATCCCCGGATTATCAGCGACCTTTATTCCTAATCCCCGGATTATCAGCGACCTTGATTTCTAATCTCCGGATTATCAGTGACCTTAAAGTTTGATTCCTAATCCCCGGATTATCAGCGACCTTGATTCCCGATCCCCGGATTATCAATGACCTTAAAAGGTTATTCCTAATCCCCGGATTATCAGTGACCTTGAGAGTTTATTCCTAATCCCAGGATTATCAGTGACTTGAGAATTTATTCCTAATCCCCGGATTATCAATGACCGGAAACCGCAATGCCTCACAGCAATACACAAAGACTTCGTGTTAATTCATGGAATTATTGCAAACTCTACATGAGAAGTTATTTTTTTCGGACCACACGTGCGCACACCACACTCTGGCTTTTGCCTGGCTTTGCTGAAGAAAATATATATAATTTTTGCTAGCTAAATCTGCATCCTCAAATCTGTATTTAATCTGCTTTCGCAAACGTCTGTGTACAATTCGCTCACCCGCTAACTGCCGCTGGCCTCTTCAATTTTAATATGCATTTTTGGTGGTCCTTGTTCATAACTGCAATTTTCATACCGTACAAACTATGCAAGGCACTGCCCGCCTGCCGGCCTGAGTCTCTGTTTTTAGCATTGAAAAAACCTGTTTTGCAATTTCAGTCTAAATAGTTGAAAACAAACAATATTTGAAAATTTAAAGTGCATCAGTCTTGAAGCTGGCAGCAACTCTGCTGTCTGCGCTTTGCTACGAAAAATTATTATTCAAATGATTCTTTTTCTTGTTTTTTTTCAAGCAGGGGTGCATCCAAAGTTAATCCACAGATCGTCTGGATCTGTAACTGATTTCGAGTAATAAGTCATGTCTGCCTGCTCTCCTCTCCGATTACATGTCTCTGTCTGTCTCTGTCTGACTGTGTCTGTGTCTGTCTCTGTCCGACTGTGTCTGTGTCTGTCTCTGTCCGACTGTGTCTGTGTCTGTCTGTCTGTCTGTCTGTCTGTCTGTGTGTGTCTGTCTGTCTGTCTGTCTGTCTGTCTGTCTGTCTGTCTGTCTGTCTGTCTGTCTGTCTGTCTGTCTGTCTGTCTGTCTGTCTGTCTGTCTGTCTGTCTGTCTGTCTGTCTGTCTGTCTGTCTGTCTGTCTCTCTGTCTGTCTGCCTGTCTGTCTGTCTGTCCACCCATCTCCAAAGCTGGCCGCTCAGAGCCGCCAGTCCGCGGGCCAGTTTCCATGCCAGCCAATGCCGAGCAGCCCCCAGCACTGATTATCAATTCAATTCTCATATCGAATTTCGCACGCGCGCGCAGCCGCGCAAAAGCCTAATTTTCGACTCGAACTCGCACAGAACTCGGCAAGGCCGGAGCCGCAAGGCGGGGAGTCGCAGACTGCGCAGATCGGCCTGCCAGGCAGTTGCGGGGACAGCCGGATTAGCAATAATTGCGCAAATTGATAGCGCATTGCTGTAAACACGGGCAAACAAACACAGGCCGCGAGCGCCGCCGCAGTCACAGAAAGGCGCTCCGGAAAATATCAGAGGGAAAGCAAAAATCATTCGCAGAGCAAAAGGAAGTTTTTAAGCCATAAAAAATGCCTACAGGCCGCAAGTGTTTACGCTGGCCTACCGCTGTTTCTCTGCGCATCGGCCTCCCCTTTCGCTGATTTTGGATCATCAATTGGCTGTAATCGCACATCGCGCCAGCGGCAGAGCTGCCTGCCGCAATCCAACATTTGCAAGCCCTTATCGCACAGATGCACGGATAGCCGCGGCTCGGACTGGGCCCGCTTTAATATAAAAATCTGAGGCTGTCTCTTTGCGTTGGCTGCAGCCGCGTCTGCTTTTTCTTCAATTGGCTTCTTCTATGATACATTACAGAGTGCTTGACTGCCGCAGAGTGCGCGAGTGCTTTTTCTTATCAGCCCCCCCCCCCCACACCACTCGGGCACATACGAGCGGGCGAGCTCTCTGTGTGGTGCCATTTTTGCAACAAGCGGCTTTGAGGCAGGCCGAGCGGGATCGAGAGAGAGAGAGAGGGAGAGAGAGCAATCGCTATGTATGCAGGGGCTGCTGACAAATGCTTGCCTGCTGCTAACTAGCTGCTGCTGCTGCTGCTGCCGGCACTGCAATCAATCAGAGCACCGCTGCTCTTATCTATTATTAAAGCACCAGTGCAGCGGCAGGCAAGAAGTCCTCGCTGACGGGTTTATTGCTCGGTTTTTTAGCTGCACGCACCAACAAGCGCTTGGAGACTGCGGAGTTGGCAACCCCCCCCCCCCCCCAGATATTCGACTCTATCGGACTCTAACTGGCTACTGTGTGTAGCTGCACTCAACCCTGGCTTGAGTCTCTGGCTAAATGTGTGCTCAGCGAGCCAGGCTGACCTGAACTTGTTAATTAGCTACTTGTGCAGCAATCTGCTTCACCATGCCACACTGCAAGCATTTTTGGCTGTCGTGCAGGACTGTGGAGTGCAACATTCGATCGTGTAGCGCGAACTTACTCGAACCAATTCACAGTGCACAGAAGCAATGCTACCATAATAAAATAATAATTGGTTACACCTTGCCTCAATTGGGCCAGATGTAAAACCGACAGCTCAGCCGCAGCCATTGCGCGGCGCATCTGAAGGCTGCGTACGGCTGTTCAGTCCAAGGACTGGGGAGTCACCACACACACCCTCAATTACCCCCCCCCCCAGCTAATGCTGATACCCATTTTGCAGCTGGGTGAACTGAAGCAATGTAGAGTTAAGTGTCTTGCTCAAGGACACAAATTGTTCCGGTGGGATCGGGAATCGAACCCCTGCCCTTCAAGTCGTGAGTCCCACGCTCTAACCACTAGGCTACAACCCCCAAACAGCAAAACCACAAGAACTCCAGAAGCAATTCCATAAATTGAGGTGCCCCCAGAAGTCTACCTAGGATAAAACTTGATGCAATTTTAACTGCACGAGAGCACATCTGGCACCGCAAATTGGCAGACTGGCATTTTGGCAGGCCCTCAATGCCGGCATAAACAAGCTGCAAACCGTAGCTCGTATAGACAGACAAACACAAGGTCTGTCTGTGCTGAATAAAACAGTGCAGAGAGAAGGAAGTTCAAAGCTTTTTGTTCTCGATTCTTCCTATCACAGCGACCGGAATCGGGAACTTCGATCTCGATACCACCGTCTGGGGCACCGGCTCCCAGACCTGTGCTGGCCCCCGAATTCGCCCACATTCTGGACAGTTTACAGTTCAGCCGGGCTGGTGGTGAACCAGTTTCTGGAGACCGAATTCTGCACGGATCCCCCTGAGCTCGTTGTACACTCCTGCATTGCGGCGGTCTGGCGCGAGTCACTGACCCCCCCCCGGAGACCCCAATCGCAATGCGCTATTATTGTGCCTCTCGTAGAGAAAATTTACAAATTTACGACCCGAACCCCCGTCACAGTATTGCATATAAACAAATGCCTGCTATATACAGCTTCGATTTCGATTGACGATCGAGCATCTTGACTTACTTGACTTAGCTGCAGGGGGCGTCCGGCGGATGCAGCGAGGAGGCGGAGGAGACCGCCCATTCCGCTAGCCCCTGGCGACCAACGACTTCCGTTGAAGTGGTGTCGCTCAGGGGGACCCGTCGGTCTCGCCTGCAGCGCGGTCCTCCTCACCGACGGTGGGGAAGAAATCAGCTCGTCCGGTGTCCCTGAGGTACCGGGCGAGCAGTGGGATGCTCTCGGGCCTGCAAACGTCGGAGAGAACCGGGTTTGGCCCGAGGTGAGTAAGCCTGGCCCTGGTGAAAACCGGGCAGTGGCAGATAAAATGCTCGGCGTTTTCACTGCCTGAGCGGCAGAAGGGGCACCGCTCCTCGGGTACTTGGCCCTGAAGGAAGCGGTGGCGAGAGAAGCAGCCATGCCCGGAGAGGGCCATGCTAACTGCTCTGAGGTCTCTGCGGTTGAGCCTGAGGAGGGCTCTACGCAGGAGAGGAGAGGGACAGGGGACGGCAGCACGGGATTGCCTACAATTCCGGGTGTCGTGCCACCTGCGGAGATGCTCGGAGTCAGCCCAGCGCTTAACGCGGGAATTGATCACCGAGGCGGGGATGGGGGCACCCGGGCCCGGCCCCAATAGCGCGCCGGCGGAGCCAGCCTTGGCCAGCAGGTCAGCGCGCTCGTTGCCGAGGAAGCCGGCGTGGCCCGGGATCCATCTGAGCTCCACCTGGTTGCCTAGCGCAAGCCCGTTGAGCTGGGTGTTGCAGTCCAGGACGGACCTGGAGCTGGCGGTGCTGCGGCAGAGGGCCCGAAGGGCTGCTTGGCTGTCAGAGTGAAAAATAAATTTCCGGCCGCTAAGCTGCCTTCGGCGCAGCTCTGCCGCGCAGGAGCTGATGGCAAGCACCTCGCTCTGAAAAACACTGGAGTTGAGCCCAGTGTGCTGGGAGTAGCTCCACACCACTTCTCCCTTGAAAGCATCAGGCTCGACTCGATTGCGCTTCAGCCTCTTGCGAGCATAAGTGGCTAGCAACAATTATTGGCAGTGCAGCAATGTTGCCCATCAGAGGGACTGGATTCATGCACGCCTGGATAATCCTACTTTAATGTGTATTTATTTCGATCTAAGCTAGACAGTAAAAGCATTCGAAAACTTATACAGGATTAAAGATAGGTAATGATAATAATAATTGATTGCACCTGCCCCAGTTGGGCCAGATGTGCAACCGACAGCTCAGCCGCAGCTATTGCACGGCACACCTGAAGGCTGCGGACGGCTGTTCAGTCCAAGGACTGGGGGGGGGGGTCGCCGCACACCCTCAATTATCCCAGCTAATGCTGGGTGAACTGAAGCAATGCAGAGTTAAGTGTCTTGCTCAATCAAGGACACAAATTGTTCCGAGTTGGTCGAGAATCGAACCCGGACCTTTCAGCCGTGAGTCCGACGCTCTAACCACTAGGCTACAAGGATTCCCGGCTCTTAATAAGCGAAATTTAGGCTGCTTCATTCGTTTAAATGCACCCGACTCGGATAAACTCTGACACCTGTGAATTCGAGATGATTGCTCACTTTTCCTGCCTGAGAAAATCGGATTAGCAAGCAACCGATGCAGATGAACATTCGCCTCGAAAATCAATAAATCTCCCCGCGGCCAAACCCCGCCGAAGATCTTCGCGCGGAAATCGCGGAATCAAATAATTTATGGACTCGATTGCGAGGGCCCCGAACTCGGTCGGGCCCTGCGATTTTATGGCGCGGTGCGCGGCTCAAAGCCAGCCACTCAGTCAGAAAAACGACTCCCCAGCGGCTGCCGCATCATGAGCAGATGGAGCAGCTCGGGCAGCAGATGGGATCATTACAAATTATGACCGCCATCACCTCGGCTGGGAGGTCATGAAAACGCCGAGCTCGGTGCACTCAAGCACCTGGCTCTCCGCACTGCTCAGAGAGTGAGCATTGCGCTTTATAGCGCAAGGAGCTCACAAATGGCGCATAAAATATGAAAGAAATGATGGGGATCGGATGCCGTTCCGTGACTCATCCCGTCAAATCCCCCAACCTGAGTGCCCGCGTTTTCGGATGAATCCAGCGAATCTTTAGCGATCAAACTCGCTTAGCCAGTGAATGGGACAGCAACAGACTCGCTTAGCCAGTGAATGGGACAGCAACAGACTCGCTTAGCCAGTGAATGGGACAGCAACAGACTCGCTTAGCCAGTGAATGGGACAGCAACAGACTCGCTTAGCCAGTGAATGGGACAGCAACAGACTCGCTTAGCCAGTGAATGGGACAGCAACAGACTCGCTTAGCCAGTGAATGGGACAGCAACAGACTCGCTTAGCCAGTGAATGGGACAGCAACAGACTCGCTTAGCCAGTGAATGGGACAGCAACAGACTCGCTTAGCCAGTGAATGGGACAGCAACAGACTCGCTTAGCCAGTGAATGGGACAGCAACAGACTCGCTTAGCCAGTGAATGGGACAGCAACAGACTTGCTTAGCCAGTGAATGGATTGCGGTAAAACATACATAAGTATTGAGCCCTACAATTAATGGCTCAGCAACACAACAGCGAATTCTCTGTATTTGTGAATGAATTATATTAAGCAGGAGACAGGCGCGCAACACTTGAGTATAATAGAAATTTTCGGCGGGACAAAAAGAGCAAAAATGCTTTTGAAGCACAGCACATGACATTTGTTGAGTCGCATAGCATTTGAATGAATTGTAATAGTAATTTAGCATAGCATTGCCCAAGTATTCATTCTTAACCAAGGTGTAATTTAAACCATCTAGACGGTCAAATGTTTGTCTCCATTGCCCCATTGTGCCAATTTGACAAGTGACAATTTGTCCAGCATTTCTTGCCCCTGTCTTGGGCCTTCAATTCTACATGACTAAATTCCTACATTATTTTGGGAATCGGTTGTTACCGATGAACTGGTAAATGAACAGGATGCTAATTATAGAACTCCCTGCTAAATTCGGAGAGACGGTAGTAGTCTATGGTGAAAAGCCAGGCTCAGATGCTAATTTTAGAACTCCCTGCTGGATTCGGAGAGACGGTAGTAGTCTATGGTGAAAAGCCAGGCTTAGATGAGGCAAGATATGCTATAGTAAACAACCTAATGAAGTGCACACGGTTAACTTAAACCAGTCAATGTTCAGTCCCTATGATGAAACTTCTGAGACTCTCTGCTCAGAGTGAGCTAGCAGACAGCTCACATGCCATCAGACTGCTTGCGCAGCAGCACGTACAGGCGCTCCTTGATCCAGTCTTTGTTGTGGGGCACGTAGGTTCCGCTGGGCCGGTTGAGCACAAGGCAGCTGAGGTCGCCCAGGCTTTCAATGAAATCAAACAGCTGGGCAATGTCATACGTGATGGTGGGCGCCTGCGGGTTGCTCGTCTTCAGGTGCTCCTCAAAGACGCGGCAAACGCCGTCCAGACAGGCTTCGATGCTGTCGTAGTCGGCCCAGATGCGACCGTCCAGATAGCGAAGGTCGGGCTGGATGAGCAGGATGGAGTGCGACATGGCGGCTGCGGGCGGCAACGGGGGATCGGCTGCAGTTGGAGGCGGCAAGGTTACAGGGGACTGACCCGATTGCTGCAGTTGGAGCCGGCAAGGCTACAGGGGACTGACCCGATTGCTGCAGTTGGAGCCGGCAAGGTTACAGGGGACTGACCCGATTGCTGCAGTTGGAGCCGGCAAGGCTACAGGGGACTGACCCGATTGCTGCAGTTGGAGCCGGCAAGGCTACAGGGGACTGACCCGATTGCTGCAGTTGGAGCCGGCAAGGTTACAGGGGACTGACCCGATTGCTGCAGTTGGAGCCGGCAAGGTTACAGGGGACTGACCCGATTGCTGCAGTTGGAGCCGGCAAGGTTACAGGGGACTGACCCGATTGCTGCAGTTGGAGCCGGCAAGGCTACAGGGGACTGACCCGATTGCTGCAGTTGGAGCCGGCAAGGTTACAGGGGACTGACCCGATTGCTGCAGTTGGAGCCGGCAAGGTTACAGGGGACTGACCCGATTGCTGCAGTTGGAGCCGGCAAGGCTACAGGGGACTGACCCGATTGCTGCAGTTGGAGCCGGCAAGGTTACAGGGGACTGACCCGATTGCTGCAGTTGGAGCCGGCAAGGTTACAGGGGACTGACCCGATTGCTGCAGTTGGAGCCGGCAAGGTTACAGGGGACTGACCCGATTGCTGCAGTTGGAGCCGGCAAGGTTACAGGGGACTGACCGATTGCTGCAGTTGGAGCCGGCAAGGTTACAGGGGACTGACCCGATTGCTGCAGTTGGAGCCGGCAAGGTTACAGGGGACTGACCCGATTGCTGCAGTTGGAGCCGGCAAGGTTACAGGGGACTGACCCGATTGCTGCAGTTGGAGCCGGCAAGGCTACAGGGGACTGACCCGATTGCTGCAGTTGGAGCCGGCAAGGTTACAGGGGACTGACCCGATTGCTGCAGTTGGAGCCGGCAAGGTTACAGGGGACTGACCCGATTGCTGCAGTCGGAGGCTAACAGTTTGATCTGGCATCATTCCACACTACTAAAAGTAGCATTTGCGGGGAGTTCAAGGACAAAAATTTTGTTACTACCGAAAATCCCATTTCAATAGCACACAATTATGGTCATGTTTGTATTTCAGGTGAGCTGGATGAGCAGAAAAAAATGTTGCAAATATGAATAGCGCTGACTGAATGATGAGCACTGTACAAAAGTTTAGCTATGCCAGCCCAGATTCCCACCCACTTCAAGCCTTTGAGTTTGAGGCTGGAACACACTAAATAGCAATTTACATGTTCACCGGGCAAACATTGTTACATTTTGTTGATAATAAAAACAATAACATGCAATTTCCCCTTCCAAGCACTCTATTATTAAGGCGACGAGGCATTTAGCGATGTAAAAACTGGCTAGTTACTCCCCCCGTTTACCCGCAAGCCCAACAAACATAGTTACACATAAAGGTCAAAGTCAATCCTGGCGGACGAGTAAAACGGCGCGTCCGGAGCGGCGTCCCGTTTCCGAACAAAGACTGTCCGGTGGCCGCCCGGCCAGCCCGTGTCCGACTCCGCCCACTCCAGCATCCGCTGCGAGCTGAACGGCCCCATCAGTTCGGCATTCGGATCGTCAGAAACTCGATAGTACCAGAACACCCCGCCCTCCTCGGCCATCTCGGAGTCTTTGTTCTCGGTCTTTGTCTGGTCGTCTTTGTTATTGGTATCGGCGGGTCCGCCAGTTGGCTCGTCCTCCGCAAACATGTCGACGCCGCCTGCGGATTGCGATAGAGGTCAGGGGTTCCGGTGTCAGCTGTGTCTGATCTACATGGGTGCCAGTGTCAGCTGTGCCTGATCTACATGGGTGCCAGAGTCAGCTGTGCCTGATCCCCCAGGGGTGCCGGTGTCAGCTGTGCCTGATCCCCAGGGGTGCCAGAGTCAGCTGTGCCTGATCTACAGGGGTGCCGGTGTCAGCTGTGTCTGATCTAAATGGGTGCCGGTGTCATCTGTGCCTGATCCCCAGGGGCGCCAGTGTCAGCTGTGCCTGATCCCCAGGGGTGCCGGTGTCAGCTGTGCCTGATCTACAGGGGTGCCGGTGTCAGCTGTGCCTGATCTACATGGGTGCCAGAGTCAGCTGTGTCTGATCTAAATGGGTGCCGGTGTCAGCTGTGCCTGATCCCCAGGGGTGCCGGTGTCAGCTGTGCCTGATCTACATGGGTGCCAGAGTCAGCTGTGCCTGATCTACAGGGGTGCCAGAGTCAGCTGTGCCTGATCTACAGGGGTGCCAGAGTCAGCTGTGCCTGATCTACAGGGGTGCCAGAGTCAGCTGTGTCTGATCTAAATGGGTGCCGGTGTCATCTGTGCCTGTCCCTGATCCCCAGGGGTGCCGGTGTCAGCTGTGCCTGATCTAAATGGGTGCCGGTGTCAGCTGTGCCTGTCCCTGATCCCCAGGGTGCCGGTGTCAGCTGTGCCTGTCCCTGATCCCCAGGGGTGCCGGTGTCAGCTGTGCCTGATTCCCAGGGGTGCCAGAGTCATCTGTGCCTGATCTAAATGGGTGCCGGTGTCAGCTGTGCCTGTCCCTGATCCCCAGGGTGCCGGTGTCAGCTGTGCCTGTCCCTGATCCCCAGGGGTGCCAGAGTTAGCTGTGCCTGATCCCCAGGGGTGCCAGAGTTAGCTGTGCCTGATCCCCAGGGGTGCCAGAGTTAGGCTTATTTTACCTGTCGTAGCCGCGGCCGCCTCGGCGTCGCCGACCCCGCCCAGCCTGGCAAGCTGCCCGGCGTCCATCTGGTAGGCGGTCATGTGACCCGCGGACACGAGCCGGCCGGCCAGATCGGACAGCGTTAGCATCCGCTCGCGATTGGCCGCGGCGGCGGCCGCCTCCTCCTTAGATGTTCCGGCGGCGCCGCCCGCCTTCTTCAAGCGCAGGCGCTGCGAGGCGCTCAGCGCCCGATTGGCGCCGCCGCCGAGCCGCTTGATGGCGCCGGCCACGGTCTCGCCGGGCTGGAGGAAGCCGCGGACGGCCGCGCACAGGTCGGATAGCTGCGAGAGTCCGAGCTCGTCCGAGCCGCTGTCCGAGTCGCCGCCGCCGTCCGGGTCGCTGTCTTCGTTGTCCTTGTCGCTGCTGGCGTCCTTCTTAGCGGCGGAGGAGGACGCGGCTGTCGGCGCGGCCTTGCGCTTGACGGACTCCCAGTCCACGGACTCGAGCCAGCTGTCGTGGATCTCCTTGTCCTGAGGGAGAGAGAATGGGGATATATAATGGCTTCATTTAATGGGCCGCTGCATCCTGCATGATTCAGTGCTGAGTGTAATTCAGCGGTCGCTCTGAATTAGCCCGGATTAGTGAGGAGACAAGCAGCTGACCCCTGAACACGCACACGCTCACACAAGGTGTACAGCGGCTGACTTTCTACGAAGTACGCAGAGTCCGAATCCATCTGACCGTGCAAGGAATCGAACTTTAGGGAACCACATCAGGGAACCAATGCGCAGTCAGATGCATGACCGCAGTTACTTACTTAGCCCTAGTTCCTGCAGAACACAATGGTAATACAGCGGCCCCAAGAGAACTAATTGGTCCTACAGCGACCCCTAGAGAAATCAATGGTCCTACAGCGGCCCCTAGAGAACCCATTGGTCCTACAGCGGCACCTAGAGAACTCAATGGTCCTACACCGGCCCCTAGAGAACCCATTGGTCCTACAGCGGCCCCTAGAGAACTCAATGGTCCTACAGCGACCCCTAGAGAACTCAATGGTCCTACAGCGACCCCTAGAGAACTCAATGGTCCTACAGCGGCCCCTAGAGAACAAAATGGTCCTACAGCGGCCCCTAGAGAACTCAATGGTCCTACAGCGGCCCCTAGAAAACCCATTGGTCCTACAGCGATCCCTAGAGAACTCAATGGTCCTACAGCAGCCCCCGTAGAACCGGATGGCCCTTCAGCCTCCCAGCGCACCTCCTTGTTGAAGATGTAGCAGCCAGCCGAGTCGAAGTAGCCCTCGCGCATTTCCTCCCGCATGTTGAACGGCGTGATGGCAATGCCGTCATCATTAGTGATGGTGGCCTCCTCCTGGCCCTCAATGTCCTCTTCCCGCAGGCGGTCGGGCTCCTCGCCTTTGCCAGCCGCCGACTCGTCGCCGTCCTCCTCGTCGCTGTCCAGCGTGTGGCGGCTGCCAGCCGGCCGCCTGGGCGGCGGCTCCTCGGCAACAACGGCGGCCTCGGCAAAGCGGACTCGCTTGGCAGGTGGGGGAGACGACATCGCCGGAGCTCAGGGGTCTCGGAATCGGGCAATGAAAAGCTGGAAATGCAGGCAATAATTTCGCAAATAGAAGGCAATTAATTAGTCGCAGAGGTAAGGTACCACATACACCAAGGTATTATTATATGTATGAATAATAAAATAGACCTTTATGAAAAAATGAATATCTACACGTAGCTATGCTTATCCTGAGACTATAGAATTGTAATTTGATGATGTAAACAAAAGGGCCTGTCAACTTAAGCTCATAAAGTGGAGCCTGAGTAACCTATGTACACAAATGATACATCATTCTGCTCACAGTAACACCAGGAGCTGGATTTGACAAAAAGATTTACAAAAATTGGACCTGGGATAGGAGAGAACAAGTAAGGGGACAATTAGCGACTATTATATAAACTTAAGCTCATAAGGTGGAGTCACACTTGGCACAGTGCTTAGAATCCATGTCAAAATGTCAAAAGTTAACAAAGTTATTTTGTATGCTTTGCATAGCAGTGCTATTTTATTGGAATGCTACCACTGCTAGAGCAATGCAGAGTGCCAAAAAGATTTTTGTTGTTGCAACACCTCCCAGGCCCCCAGTGCATACTTAATAACCCCTAGACATAGCCCATGTACCTTGGAGAGTGACCCCTAGGCATATTTTTGCTGGACCCTTGATATGCATCTGTGCAATTTTAGAATTTATTCCAATAGGGCATGCTAGTTAACACATACTTTCTCTACATGGCCTTGCAGCTTAGCTTAAGCTTCAATTTTCATATTGGCAAGCTAGTTACTTAATGATAAACTATAGCATAGTGAGGCTTGGGATATGAATTTGTTTTCTAACACAATTTTGGAACAGCAATTTTTGGTTGTTTAAAATTCAATTATTGCATTTCTTTGGCTCCCTAATAGGGGGCGTAGATTGCTAGTTGTGTTAGCTAAACTCTTGCACATTTGATAAATTATAACTAGTCTAAGAATAAAAAATATATATCCTAATCCAAACACCATATAAAACTAATAAGACTATATAACAAACTACATATTAAGCATTTTATTATATAAATGGTCCATTATAGACTATTTACGAATTAAAAGATGGGCTTATAGATACAAATGCAAAGGATTATGATATTGCAAAAAAATATTTCTGACAAACAAAAGTCTCATAAATAATAGTTTAATTTCCTTATATAATAATTTATTTTATTTGTTACTTCTATAATTAAATAGATAAAGTATAGTATAGCATAGTAGTATATATTTTGCCTTTTGTTAGTTGCCTAGACCTATAGGCTTACCCTATAGTAAGAAGGTAGCCTTAGCCATAGAAAATCAATCTTCCTTTTCACTCAATCTTCCATAATGCTGCTCTAGTTTTATCAATCTTCTTCAAATTTGAAAGACAATCTTTAACTACAAGGGGTGTCCCAACAGTCGGTGCACTTTTTTCACTACAGCCTTTTCTGAACGATCAGAAATATTAAGTCTGTTGCAGTTGAAAAGAGAATTATCTGCCCATTAAAATGACTTTCTGTTTACTTCTGTATCTGCTGGCATTCTTGAGATATGAGCACTTTTCTGCCCCACCCCCTGTGCTACTTTACGAATTGCCATAGACCAAAGCTTTGTACCTGCGGACAGAAGTGTGCAGCGCACCCAGTGGTGACTATGTGGAGAAGCCTCAGGACAATGTTGATTAACTTTTAACTGTTCTTTCCTCAGCTTTCATGTTGCAGATGTTTTGTTGATTTGTTGAATGTTTTGTTGTTTGGTGCATCAGGTACAAAGCTTTGGTCTATGGCAATTTGTAAAAGTAGCACAGGGGGTGGGGCAGAAAAGTGCTCATATCTCAAGAATGCCAGCAGATACAGAAATAAACAGAAAGTCATTTTAATGGGCAGATAATTCTCTTTTCAACTGCAACAGACTTAATATTTCTGATCAGTCAGAAAAGGCTTTAGTAAAGAAAGTGCACCAACTTTTGGGACACCCCTTGTATTTTGACACAATTATGTAAAATGTTGAGTCTCAACATTCATACTAAATGGTGCTGTGCACTTGTTTGCTCCATATAAAGCAATTGACATAAAACTTGACACAATTTTTCATTGATTTATTTTCTATCTAAATGTGGTGTATCACACACTGAGATGCACTATAGTTTATATAAGTTCAAGTTCGTTATTCAATGCCATTTGTTTGCACTAATCGCCTCTAAGCATTCTATCGCTACAGTTTCTTCTATGGTAATTAACCCAGCCCAAAGTTTCTAGAGCTCACCCTTGTGATCTCTTTCAAATAAGAAATATAAAGAATCTTAAGCTCATGGGTTAAATACTTCAGCCGGAGTTCAATTCACAACACTAAATAACCTTCCCCCTTTAAGTCTCAACTCAATACCTTAATTAGGACAGAAACTATATTATAAGCATATGAATTTTTTTGTTGTTTTCTGCTATTTATACCACTTAGGCCTACTCACTTTGGCAATATACACATACATGCGCAACAGTTGGCCAAGTCAGCCGATCCGGCCAACCGATTTGGCAGCCAATCAAGGAAGTCGCAAAAATGCCCACCTGAAAAAATACAAAAGTAGTATTACTAAGTAGCTGACGAGGCATTTTGACCTAAAAGGACAGGCATAGTTACTCCTGCCGTTTACTCAATGTTGCGTTAATTTTGCTTTATGGTTTTTATTACATATAAGTTGCATTTTTGGCCAAAAACTACGTCGCATTTTTGTTAAAACTAAGTCGCATGGCCGACCGAATTTTGGAGGTTGCGCATGTATGAATATACAAGTTGGGTTGTTTAAGAATTGAAAATTTATTTATTAGGCCTACATTGGCTCTGAATTTTAATATGACCTATTTATAAAATTTTTATGCTAGAAATCAATACTAGATAATTCACAAAAAAAACTTTTTTACTGAAAGTCAATTCACCAAATACCTTTTTGCCAAAAACCTAATTGGGAAACTGATATCCACCAATTCAAACAGTGCTCTTGGCAATCTTTCAAGTCCTCCATTCCATCCAATATACTAAAAATGAGTTGTCTGTGGGTATGCGATAGATTTCAGAAAAAAATGGCTCAACCGATTTTTTTCAAACTTGCACCATTCAATCAGAAATTTTCCTGGGACGGTACATACACCTTGGCTAAGAAATTGCTCAATGTTAAAGAGATTAAATATTCAAAAAACATGCTTTTTTGCAAAGGTCAAGTTAATTTTTTGACTTGAAATGCATTGGAAGAATGCTAGAAAAAACACTGACTGACTGAAATTTGATTCTGATAAAGATTGCATCACAACAAGTTGAAAACAGTGTCAAAGAAATGCGCACAAGACTTGAATAAAATTGCGTAACTGTATTGCTAACTTAAACTGAGACTCCTCTCTACCCTATCTCCCAACCTTCTCTTCCCTACCCTCTTTTCCTCTTCACTCTCTCCGCTACCTTCTCCCCCCTCTACCCTCTTTCTCTTCCATTTTAAGAGTGAATACACACTAAGTTGATGGAATGCAGAATATAGGGCATAAACTTACCACTCAAACACAGTTGATGGAACCAATGTTTGCACTTATCACAATTTAATGCAGGCTCCTTGTCAGTTACTGCTCTGACACACGCTGGACAGACATCTTCTTTGACTTCCATCAGACAATTAGTTAAGGAGCTGGTATGCTTTAGCTAGCTAGTTGCTTTTTAGATGCAGGGAAGATATTAAGTTGATATTCTTGAGTGTTAAAGAGTAAATATATAGTGTGCAGACCGGAAGCTATATGGATCTTGCTTTCAATTGCTTCTGTACAAGTATGGATATAGGACGCATGCTGTGTTGCTGAATGAACAAATAAGTGTTATCTAAATATACTACCAGTAAATCTCTTCATTTACTAAATGTAGAAGACCAAGTTTTGTTTGACTTTACACTTATACACATGTGTTTATGTTGCCATGGTCACGAGCCACGACTATAAGTTTGCAGTACACGCACAGGACAGTTGTCAATAAGCGCCAAAATTAATTACAAGATAAATTTCAAGCCAACTCACCTATAATCTATACTCTGAGGTGCACATATAGTAGCGGATCTAGAATTTCATTTGGGGGCCGAAGGGGAGGGGCATCAATCCAAGTTTTGGGTGCCAACATGAGTATGAAGGGTGCCAAAATGCGTAGGAGGCAAAAAATCTAGTTTAAAGGGTGCAAACTTAGGTTTTTGGGGCTCAATAAGTTCTATCAAGCTCTATCCGCGGGTCCGCCCCTATTGGCGCCCTTTGTCTTAATAGTCCTTAAATTAGCACATAACATATGTATAGTCATAAGCTATGCTATAGGTATACAGTTGTTTTCTAAACTTGTTCAATGGCTTTTAAGATGTACATTTACATCTATAATACATGTACATGTAGATGTAGTACAAAAAATCTAATAATCAATTGTCGTTGACTTGGGTTGAAAAATGTAAATATGGATAAAATTAAGTGCACACTATAAATGTTATGCCTCGAAATGCACTCAAACAAAATGATAATTGCAGATAGCATATAAACCTTTATTACTTTAATAAGAGTTTATATTAATAGCTATATATTTTAATATTTAACAACAAAAAATAGGCAAATCAAGTCTAAAAAGCTTGTCACTGAATTGACCACTGGTGTCACCGAAATGTGCCAAGTTGTCACCGAAGTTGTTGTCACCATAATGTCTTGTCACCGAATTGACCTGGGACCAGCTCTAGCACCGAAACCAGTTAAGATTCAGTAGTATACTCCAAACCAGGACTTTGATGTCTGGATCCAAGCTCTTAAGGAGCATTGTGAACTCAATGGGATTGCAGATGACAGACAAAAGAAAGCAGAATTCCACGTAAATTTGGACATTGCCATAATGTATACTACAATTATTAGAATGGAACTGCTAAACAATCTAACATTTGGCAAATTCAAGTAGAGGTTGTCCGAGCACTTTACACACATGGCTGACATACTGGAGTATCATGAACAATACCAATGCTGCCAGCCAGCAAGGCAAGAATAAGTGTTGACAATTATGGCAACCAAATAATTGCTTTGGCCAATAGAGCATTTTTGCATTTCATCCTAGTTCAGAAGAAGGTTAAGCTGGTTGACCAGTTCACTGTGGGAGTGCAAATTGCCTAGTCAGCCAGAGAACAGTTAATCTGAATCTGACTGCAGCTAAAAGGGCCGTGCTACACCTAGACAGCAGCTAGCTTGGCTCAACAAGTAGCACCATTGCCAGCAGCAAGACATTCTCATTTTCAGTGAAACTTTCTAGCTTTACGAGTGCCAAGATAATGAAGGCAAGAATTCAAAGTTCTAGAAACTGCCCAACCACCCCAAAATTTTCTTTTCTCTGCCCCTACCTCAGGCAGGGCTGCTAGTGGCAGATCCAGAGGGAATGGGGGCAGCTGTCCCCCTCTTTTTCCATGGCTGAACGTCTGTACCTGTAGCCATCACATCCATCACTAGCTAATAGATTATTGTATCTATTAGGGGGATATAGCAATTTTTGGCTTATTTAGAGGCGAAATCCAAAAACGTGGGATAAAACGGTAAAACAAATCTGCGGACATTCGATGGAAAGTAATGTATCTAAAAAAGGTTTTTGAAAGATAGATATGTCTTTAGAAAATAGTTCTGGATAAAAACTATTGTTTTCATGCTTTGTATTGTTGAATAAATAAGAAAAAACCACAAAAAAGCATTTTGAAAGTCCGAGTTGACCGATTTGCAATTTTTTGTTTCACTTTTTTTCATTATTAAACAATTAATTTTAAGACTTGTAGGCCTTAGAGAAGGCTAATTTTTTTACTAATTACAAAACAGAAAGTAATCTGTGTTTTACTTTTTATTCAATTCAAAAAGATGAAGTATTTCTAAGGATTTCAAAGTTTTTCTAAAACCATATAAACTCGCAAAAATTCATACTAATATAAAGTGCAAAGTTTGCCAGCAAACATCTTTTTCTAAAAGTAAATATATCGCTAATTCCTTGTTGCAAAATAATCTTTAAGTTGTTTTCTTTCATTTAAATATCAACTTATTTGTAATAGTATTTGTAATATGCCTATATTTAGACTTAAAAATTTTGGGTAAAAAATGGTACCACAAGATGTGAACCCGGCATCCAAATCAGATGCTTACTGTATGCTCATTAAGCGACGAAGAACAATGAAATTACACTAAAACATGTATCATCGCGGCGTGTATGCAGGAAAAAAAGAATTTTCCAAATCGCTTCAGTAGAAGCTGAGTAAAATGCAATTTTCCAATCCTTATGGAATTCCAATGTGTTACCCGGCTTCCAAATCAGATGCTTACTGTATGCTTATTAAGCGACGAAGAACAATGAAATTACACTAAGACATGTATCATCGCGGCGTGTATGCAGGAAAAAAAGAATTTTCCAAATCGCTTCAGTAGAAGCTGAGTAAAATGCAATTTTCCAATCCTTATGGGAATTCCAATGTGTTACCCGGCTTCCAAATCAGATGCTTACTGTATGCTTATTAAGCGACGAAGAACAATGAAATTACACTAAAACATGTATCATCGCGGCGTGTATGCAGGAAAAAAAGAATTTTCCAAATCGCTTTAGTAGAAGCTGAGTAAAATGCAATTTTCCGATCCTTACGGGAATTTGTATGTTTAAATAATAAACTTACGTTGAATACAATTTATTGCAAACGAACTCTACAAAATACACGTTGTCAAGAGTAACGAAAGTGATAAACAAATAAAACCTTAAAATAATGTTAAATATGTTGTAGAATTATAAAGTGTAACATTATAAGATAGTTAAAGTTAATAAAATACATTATTATAGCTTTTTAATCATTTTCATTAGACTCATTTTAGGTCGTAATTAAACTTACCGTTTTAAGAAATCATTTTATTAAAAATAAAGCTATACGAAAATAATTTGTGCTTTAATAGACTTTTTTACTTTTTAAAAACATGAATAAATTTATTTTATAGCTTTATTGCTTTCAAATTGCCAAAAAACGAATTTTCATAAAACTTGCCCCCGATTTTTGGATTTCCCCTAGAGCTTATTTTAGGCCAACCCAAAAAGTTAGGCCAATCTACCCAGGACTACCACCCCCCTACTTTAAAAATCCTGGATCCTAATGCAGCTCTAATGCATAAAGTATATAAATTGAGTTACTTGAATTTTTATAAGCCTAGAATTGCATAAAAACTGTTTTAAAAATGCATGTATAGGCCTACTGTATGCTTAATAGTAAAAATACTGCTTTATAGTTACACATAAAAACCTAAAAAGATAATAAGCATAGACAGTGAATTTTGAAACATAAATAATGACCTAAAGTGGGTGTGATACTTCTTA
>NIVC01000939.1:412500-551215 GCA_002269645.1 Macrostomum lignano | reverse complement strand
TAGCTTACTCTTAATTAAGGATGTTGACGCTGAATTCGAAGCACACAGCAATGGGCGTGCGACATGCGAGTGCATGACACGAACAGTGTACTACTTACTGTACGCACCTGTTAAAATACTAGGCATATAAACTCTTGCACTGTGCTACATCTGCGTTGCCTTTAATATTAAAGCGGCACATGTGTCAGTTCAGTTAATTGTTCGGCAGACTTCAGTTCGTACAGGTAAAGTTTCAGGTAAAGTCAGCGGAATGGGAAGAATTGCCATACCACTACCGCTACGGCTCGTAGTTGAGACCCGATGAAGCCAAAGTCGTTGCATCAGGCTGTTGTGAACATTCATTATATCAGTCCAAATTTACACACAGATTCTTGAGGCTTGCACTCAGCATGATTTCCAGCATGATTTACTCGCACCTCCAATCGCTTCAGTTAGTGCCTATTCAATTATTTGTCTTTTTAATGTCATATTTTACACCATATTTTGCAGGCAAAAGCATTCTCAAAGCTGTGCTTTTGAGCATGTCAGAGGAGAACCCCCAGTCAGGACGAGTGCTGTCGCACGCCGACTGCAGTTGCCTGTGAGTCCTGAGCAAAAACTCTGCGTTACAATATTAACATTGCGAATGCCCACTCTGTGTACATCAGGCTCCATCAGGCGTGGGAGTTCGCAGTTCTTTTTATACTGTAGTATTTCCTGTCTTTCCACTGGGGCTTGTTTGTCTGTTCTTATTTTTCTGTGAATTTTATGCACGCTCGTACGAATGTTCGTACGCACTGAGTCTCTACTTTTTTGGCTCAAAGCTTGGGGTTGTAAGCTATTCTGCAAGCCCCTACTTATTTGCCTGGCCACCATTCTCTGTCTGCAATGGAATTCCGTCTGAACTAATCAGTGCTCCGAACTTGCAGCTCGCCCCAGGAGTTCAATCGCCCCAGACCGGAAGTGCCGATGAAAGACGATACGGAATTGTTTCCGACGCAGCGCAGGACCGCTCTTCCGCTGACAGCGGGGTCGAGCTGCTAGAAGAAGCGGCCGAGCCCCATCCAGACTTGGCCGGCGTCCAGCCGAGGTCGCCCCGCAGCGCTCGGGACAGCCCGGCCGGCGGCACGTCACCGCGGATCGGACTGAGGGATTCGCTGGAGGTTGAGGACTGAAGGACTCGCTGGAGGTTGAGGACTAAAGGACTCGCTGGAGGTTGAGGACTGAAGGACTCGCTGGAGGTTGAGGACTGAAGGACTCGCTGGAGGTTGAGGACTGAAGGACTCGCTGGAGGTTGAGGACTGAGGACTGAGGGACTCGCTGGAGGTTGAGGACTGAAGGACTCGCTGGAGGTTGAGGACTGAGGGTTGATGACTGAGGGACTCGCTGGAGGCTGAGGACTGAGGGACTCGCTGGAGGCTGAGGACTGAGGGACTCGCTGGAGGCTGAGGACTGAGGGACTCGCTGGAGGCTGAGGACTGAGGGACTCGCTGGAGGCTGAGGACTGAGGGACTCGCTGGAGGCTGAGGACTGAGGGACTCGCTGGAGGCTGAGGACTGAGGGACTCGCTGGAGGCTGAGGACTGAGGGACTCGCTGGAGGCTGAGGACTGAGGACTGAAGGACTCGCTGGAAGTTGAGGACTGAGGGACTCGCTGGAGGCTGAGGACTGAGGGACTGAGGGACTCGCTGGAGGCTGAGGACTGAGGACTCGCTGGAGGCTGAGGACTGAGGGACTCGCTGGAGGCTGAGGACTGAGGGACTCGCTGGAGGCTGAGGACTGAGGGACTCGCTGGAGGCTGAGGACTGAGGGACTCGCTGGAGGCTGAGGACTGAGGGACTCGCTGGAGGTTGAGGACTGAAGGACTCGCTGGAGGTTGAGGACTGAAGGACTCGCTGGAGGTTGAGGACTGAAGGACTCGCTGGAGGTTGAGGACTGAGGACTGAGGGACTCGCTGGAGGTTGAGGACTGAAGGACTCGCTGGAGGTTGAGGACTGAGGGTTGATGACTGAGGGACTCGCTGGAGGCTGAGGACTGAGGGACTCGCTGGAGGCTGAGGACTGAGGGACTCGCTGGAGGCTGAGGACTGAGGGACTCGCTGGAGGCTGAGGACTGAGGACTGAAGGACTCGCTGGAAGTTGAGGACTGAGGGACTCGCTGGAGGCTGAGGACTGAGGGACTGAGGGACTCGCTGGAGGCTGAGGACTGAGGACTCGCTGGAGGCTGAGGACTGAGGGACTCGCTGGAGGCTGAGGACTGAGGGACTCGCTGGAGGCTGAGGACTGAGGGACTCGCTGGAGGCTGTGGACTGAGGGACTCGCTGGAGGCTGAGGACTGAGGGACTCGCTGGAGGCTGAGGACTGAGGGACTCGCTGGAGGCTGAGGACTGAGGGACTCGCTGGAGGCTGAGGACTGAGGGACTCGCTGGAGGTTGAGGACTGAGGACTGAGGGACTCGCTGGAGGTTGAGGACTGAGGACTGAGGGACTCGCTGGAGGTTGAGGACTGAGGACTGAGGGACTCGCTGGAGGCTGAGGACTGAGGAACTCGCTGGAGGTTGAGGACTGAGGGACTCGCTGGTTGGACTGGGTAACGGAGAGGCTTATTAATCTCTACATTAGATAATTATTCGAGTTTAAGGCGACTTTTATTCAGAGAAACGATGGTCTTATCTAATCTCCATTGATTTTGGACCATCACGTCCTTATTGCTCTAAAGTAAGCCACGGCAATTACTTTACCAAAATTATTCGAATATACTTTTTGCGGTGCAATTCAGTCCAGGGCACGCGACTCACTTGATTTATTATTTATTTATCGTGAATTTTGTGCTGTGCTCTTAAATGAATAGCCTACGAGAACTTTGCTTGATTTTCTGCAACACGCGCAAAATTGTTATCGAATGGAGTCCTCCAGTGGAGTCTGTTATCTTCGCGGAGTTGAGGAAGTTGCATGTAAAAAAAGTTAATGTAAAATTTGTTTAAATACTCAAATTTTCAATGCGTTTCTCAGTTCGAAATAATTTTTTATCACCTCGTGACGCGGCCCCAGAGTCTCTTATAGGCTGGTTGCCAGGGTGTCGACACCAATAACGCAGAGTCTCCAGTGGGAGTTTAAGAAGAGTTAAAAGGATTCTTGAGTTGCTGAAGCTGTCTTGGTTTCGAGGGTTTGGCAATTTAGTTTGCTTAGTCCTTTCTGTCATACCTTGTAAAAGATAAAACCCTGTATTTCATAAATGGCGAGAGACGTTGGGCAGCCTGCGCAAGTCTGCACAGTCACAAGGCGTACGTTATTTTCCAGCGAGTGTGCATCGCTCGTACATGTAAAAAATAGATATGCAGCTGCACTTTGCCCCTCGTACGTCCGGTAGCAAAGGACTGCGATTGGTAGCTTGCACCCCTCTCTCTACCCAGCCTAAAATTACCACTGACAAGCAAAAAATTTCTTTTTTCGAGTATATATCTTAGAATATACTTAGTGGTCTATATACCTAGTTCCAAGTTTAAAATCAGTTTGAATTCTAAGCCTTTTACAGAAAAGCTAATCAGTTTTAGCCGCTAAGTAATTCCATACAACCGAGACGCTGAACTGCCAAGCAAGACGCCATCATTTCCACCTGCCCCTTGTCAACATGTCAGATGAGCAAAGCGACGAGGAGGCAGTGGTGAGAGCGTCTATATGGACTCTGCTGAGCCGAGCCGATATTTGCAGCAGTCAATTCGTTAGCTGATTGACTATGGGCGTTGGAAATGCTTCAAAGATCGAAGATCGTACTTATTAAGGCGAATTAAAGTATTACGATTACAAAATCACAATTTCTCATTGAAAAATCAGATCATACTTCATTTTAAAGTGAAAATAAAAATATTTACTGACTGCCCTCACAGGCGGTCGCGAGGGCGCACACCGCCCACTGTACGCCCCACTTAGTTGTCCCACTGGGTACTTCAGTGCGAGAGTCAGATGCAGGAATCGAACCCCCAAGATATTTCAGTGCGAGAGTCAGATGCAGGAATCGAACCCCCAAGATATTTCAGTGCGAGAGTCAGATGCAGGAATCGAACCCCCAAGATATTTCAGTGCGAGAGTCAGATGCAGGAATCGAACCCCAAGATACTTCAGTGCGAGAGTCAGAAGCAGGAATCGAACACAAAATACTGTTTCAGACGCATCAACCAAGCGATGTACAGAACGGAACTGAGAGTGACCGTCGCCACGGCATGGTGTTTTCTGAATTTCCAGTTAATCAGCACCCTCAGAACCGGGAAGCTGCAATTCTTGACCCGAGATTGGCCGACAGCGGACGCGATTCGGCCCAGGATAATGAAAGTCAGCCAGTGACATCTGCTGCGCAAGCTGAAGCTGCAAGTGGCACCGCTCAGGATATACAGAGTGCGTTTGTCAGGGGCTGGTATGGGGCTGGCTTCCGGTATGAGACTGGCTTCCGGTATGGGGCTGGCTTCCGGTATGGGACTGGCTTCCGGTATGGGGCTGGCTTCCGGTATGGGCCTGGCTTCCGGTATGGGCCTGGCTTCCGGTATGGGGCTGGCTTCCGGTATGGGACTGGCTTCCGGTATGGGGCTGGCTTCCGGTATGGGGCTAGCTTCCGGTATAGGCCTGGCTTCCGGTATGGGCCTGGCTTCCGGTATAGGCCTGGCTTCCGGTTTGGGCCTGGCTTCCGGTATGGGTCTGGCTTCCGGTATGGGGCCTCAATCTTCAGTCTGAGTCTCAGTTTCAGAGAGTTTGAGTCTTTTTGCAACTCATAAAACCCACAACAGAAGCTCCACCCAAACGCAACCCCAGGTCGGTCAGGCAGCCGACGCGGCGACGCTGCTAACCGCGTGGCGATTCTCGTCCCGGCGGAGGACAGCGGGCACATCAGCGAATCTTTTCCAGACAGCAGCCCACTGGGCACCAATCCTAGAAGCTCCCAGAGTGCCAGGGACGACCGCAGCCCTCCGGGGACGCCGCCGAAAAGCTCAAGGGAGGTCCAGGACACCTGAGCGGGCCGTTAGATCGCAAAGTGAAGTAAATTAATATTTCTATTGGTTCAGCTACTTGTGCGAGCGCATAGTCAGCAAAGCGACACAAAGCGTGTTCCAGATTCACCAAACTGAAGCAAACTGGAACAGGTGCTACTGGTATGAGTAGCTTATGAACCCATAAGAACACACAATACATGGGAAATTATGATAAAAGTGCTGAACCTCCATTGCCGCTCCTGCTCAGCCTGCTTTTCTCGCATGATTAATCATTTATCTCAGGTAATCACTATGCAAACCTTTTTGTAATAAATCAACTTATTTTTTATAAAGTACTATTGAACGAAATAAAATAGTTCGATAATTTTGATTGTTATTCGAGATGTCATCGAAATTATCCAGTTTTGGTTATTGCTTCGTTAATAAAAGAAATCCGGTGTTCACCAGCGTGCTGCGCGCCGCCTTCAAAATCGGCTACCAGCGAGTCACCAATGCGGCACTCAATCGCCGCAACGGCCTGTCCCGTCCCATCGAACTGCTGCACCGTCGGCGACTCCAGCTGGCAGCCCATTTCATCCGAGCCGAGTCACACTGCTCGCAGCCGGTGCAGGAGGTGCTGCTGCTGCTGACGCTGCAGGCACCCTACCGGCGGGGACAGGCGCGCACTCGGCGTTTCATCGACTGCCCTGCTATCTGATGCCGGCGTCCCGGACACTGCTGGCGTGCGGTCTACGTTCGCGCCCAGGCCTTAAAACGCGCCCTGTGACATTGTCTGCTGACTGACTGACGTGTTGTTGTTGTTGTTGTTGTTGTTGTTGTTGTTGTTGTTGCTATTGTTGTTGTTGTTGTTGTTGTTGTTGTTGTTGTTGTTGCTGTTGTTGTTGTTGTTGTTGTTGTTGTTGTTGTTGTTGCTGTTGTTGTTGTTGTTGGTGTTCACAATGAAGCCAGTGCAGGACTCGCGAAGGGCATCAAGAGCTGTGTTCATGTCCGCTCTTTTGACTGTTCAAGTTAGATAAAAGCCAATTAGATAAAGAGGTTGTGGCGTAGCCATCGCATTTGTCTCGCCTCAGGTACCAATGTAGCATGGAGTTCTAAAATTAGCATCTGGAGAGGAATCCCAAAGCCTTTAAAAACAAGCACTTTTTGACGATCATAGTCTTATCAATCTTTCCGCTGCACAATTCTCTGTGCAAGGTTGTTTCCAAAGCAGGTACTACTGTAGGGCGTGGCTGTGACGACTGTGACAACTAGATTGTCAGCATGACATTTTCTAATGCTTTCCAGGTATCATAAATATTTGTAGCCGACCCAACAAATGCACGCTTTTACGAATACGAGCGTAGAGCTTTTCGCCCCCCCCCTGTGGCGAATTCGTCAAAAATAATTTGTCTAGCTCCAGTCCAGATGCTATTTTTATTAGAACTCCATGCTCAGCTCATCGTTGTCCATACACTTACCAACAATTTCTACAAGCAAAATCGTGAGGCCTTCATAATTTTATTCTATGCTCTGATAACCTATGCATATTGCTTTTAGGAATACAAGGAAAAGCTTACCTGTGGCAACCAACTACCAAAAATCTCCAAGTCCATACTATTCCTTCTTCAAATGGACCCATCTCTGTACATTGGGGACGGTTGGCATTGCAGAGATAGGAGGTCCATCTCTGTACATTGGGGACGGCTAGCACTGCACAGATAGAAGGTCCATCTCTGTACATTGGGGACGGCTAGCACTGCACAGATAGAAGGTCCATCTCTGTACATTGGGGACGGCTAGCACTGCACAGATAGAAGGTCCATCTCTGTACATTGGGGACGGCTAGCACTGCACAGATAGAAGGTCCATCTCTGTACATTGGGGACGGCTAGCACTGCACAGATAGAAGGTCCATCTCTGTACATTGGGGACGGCTAGCACTGCACAGATAGAAGGTCCATCTCTGTACATTGGGGACGGCTAGCACTGCACAGATAGAAGGTCCATTTCTTGTACATTGGGGACGGCTAGCACTGCACAGATAGAAGGTCCATCTCTGTACATTGGGGACGGCTAGCACTGCACAGATAGAAGGTCCATCTCTGTACATTGGGGACGGCTAGCACTGCACAGATAGAAGGTCCATCTCTGTACATTGGGGACGGCTAGCACTGCACAGATAGAAGGTCCATCTCTGTACATTGGGGACGGCTAGCACTGCACAGATAGGAGGTCCATCTCTGTACATTGGGGACGGCTAGCACTGCACAGATAGGAGGCCCATCTCTGTACATTGGGGACGGCTAGCACTGCACAGATAGAAGGTCCATCTCTGTACATTGGGGACGGCTAGCATTGCACAGATACGAGGCCCTCTCATTTTAAAGTAGGAGTTCAAGCCTGAAGTGTTGCTTGCCTCGGCTAAAAATATTTTCTGTAAAGAATAAAAATATTCAATATACAGCGCTAAGTTAGCTAAAATAGCAACGGCCTGCAGCGCGAAGGTGCCATTTGCAGGTGTCGCTTGCAACAGGGAGTGCTCAAAGCCGGAATCCTGTAATTACCGGCTGGCGTTCAAAGTCTTGCATGATAATCATGGAATCTCTGCTTGATCCGCAGCATCAGCGGCTCGGTCCCACTGGAAATCATAATTAACACCGAGCTGTCTTCTTCATTTTTAATCACTGCCTTCTGTGCCCGCAGGAGACCTGCTGTGGGGCTAAAAACAAATTCATATTTTTTGGGTCCTGCTCAGATTTGCCAGGCTGAAGCAGATTCCCCCGTGCTTGCAATCATTCTGCTCAGATGTCTCATTTGCATCTGTTGAGTTGAGTTATAAAAAAAATTTCTATATCCAGCCATGTTGTCAGAGCGCTGCAGACGGCACTAGCATTGATAGGATGCCTCATCGGAGGCTGCTAATTTCACCGTCACCGCCTCCCTCTCTGCATGCCCGGCATCGGTTGACAAATCCTAAAATCTGCCGAGAGAGCTCAGGCTCCAGTCTGACTTAGGTTAGGTTAGTCTGATCTGGCTTAGGACAAATCCCGGGCTTGGGGATCTGGCTTAGGATTAATAAAATAGAGGTCGACTCGAACAGCTTCGGAACTTCGCAGGGACCGATTTGCAATTAGATTTCCCATCGCTACGAGTCTACCTGAACTTCCCCAACTCAGCTGGAGACTTAATAACTGCTAAATGGCCAAGAATAACTTATTTATTCAACCTCGTGTGGTGCTCTATCTACGGGTATAGAATGGTCTGATGCCCTTCATTTATTATTATGTTGTTGTAGCAATGATTCTCTATGATAGAAAAACACGACAATGCACAGGGATAGAGAAGGGGGTAGAGCAGAGAGGAGCAGCTAATTAGGCTGGGCCGTGCATAACTGGGGAAGAAACAATGGGGAGGTGAGTGCAGCTGGGGAGCAGCCAGAGAGGGGCAGCCAATCAGGCTGAGCCGCGCATAACTGGGGCAGAAAGAATGAGGAGGTGGGTGCAGCTGGGGAGCAGCCAGAGAGAAGCAGCCAATCAGGCTGAGCCGCGCATAACTGGGGAAGAAACAATGGGGAGGTGGGTGCAGCTGTGGAGCAGCCAGAGAGGGGCAGCCAATCAGGCTGAGCCGCGCATAATTGTGGCAGAAAGAAGGAGGAGGTGGGTGCAGCTGGGGAGCAGCCAGAGAGGGGCAGCCAATCAGGCTGAGCCGCGCATAACTGGGGCAGAAAGAAGGAGGAGGTGGGTGCAGCTGGGGAGCAGCCAGAGAGGGGCAGCCAATCAGGCTGAGCCGCGCATAACTGTGGCAGAAAGAAGGAGGAGGTGAGTGCAGCTGGGGAGCAGCCAGAGAGGGGCAGCCAATCAGGCTGAGCCGCGCATAACTGGGGAAGAAACAATGGGGAGGTGGGTGCAGCTGGGGCACAGCAATGTACCTCAGCTTTGTGAACAGAACTGAAATTAATAAGCTGTCCTATTTAGCTTCCGGAGTGGCGCAATCAGCTGGTTCATCTGCATGCTGACCTGCCAACTCTGGCTAAACTAGCAATATGCAAGTGGCCCAGAAAAAAACCCAGAAAAATCCGCAATGTTGCAGCCGCTGTCTGGAGCGGTTCAAAAGTACTCGCTGTCAATTAAATCTCTGACTCTCGGGCGCTTCGCTGCAGCAGCCCCGACTGCCGCGGCCCCAATTAGCTGCTTCCGAGAGCCGAAGTCGGCTCCTCGAAATGCAGAGGGAGGGAGGTAAAAAAGCGCCTCCGCCGCCCTCAGCTGCGACAAAGTCGCTTTTACCCTCCGAGCACCAGGCAGCTGCTCCAGTGGGCGGGCTGTTGAGCGGAGCTGCTCACAGACCGGAGACAAGCCGCAATTACGCGAAGTATCAGATGCCCCGGTCCTGATTAGTGGCGATGCAGCAGCGATCGATTGCCCATGAGCCCAGCTTCCCTGCCTGCTCGGGGAGGCTTCTGCTAACAAGGCCCCCCTGCCTTTGTGCTACGTTTCACTCTGCTATCTTTCTAGACATTTCTCGCGTGGCAGTAAATAATAAGTACACATGCATGTAGTTCTCAAAGGGGGGAGCAAAGTGACAGCCGACAGAGAAGACAAGCAGACATGTGTATTCCGCTGACCCCTGAGCACGCATATGCACACACGGGGAAAAGTGGAGGCTAAGTATAAAATATCTCCTGTTTATTCATTTATCCATGACACTCTGGGCCTTGGGCGTTGGCCCTCGCTGGCATGCCGCTGAGCACTGCCCCCCTCGCCGCAGTAATATTTCTTGTAAAACGGAGATGTTGTCAGAAAAAAGATTATCTGATTTATCTCTTGTATTTTTAACAATGCATGCTTACTAGTATATTTTGTCAATAGTTTTGGAGTTACACAATGCGCTTTTAGGTGTGCTACTGGTTTAGCTAGCTTGGCTAATTTATCCGCAGCTCGTGCAAAATGGCCAAATTAAACACAATGAAGCTCGCAAAAGTTTAATAGATCCAACCTAACCCAGGTACACACATACCTGCACTCGTGGAGTCATTGAGTTGCGCAATAATACTTATTGAAAATCTGAGTTCAGTCAATAAATTCGAGACTGGCAGAGCCAGCATTCGTCACGTCGGCTCGCCCAGCGAAGAACGTCGCCAGACCTAGCGGGCCTCAAACAGCAGCCGGTAGTCGCCGGGAATTCTCAAAATGCCCAGACTGCCGCGCAGGATGTCCTCCCGCTTGCTCAGATACTCATCCGCCATGCGAACTTTGAACAGCTTCATTACGGCTGAGAAGATAAGGAAGACCTCCATGCGACCCAGCGACTCGCCAACGCACACTCGACGGCCCATGGAGAACGGGATGTTCTTGCCGGAACCTGCGAAGCTGCCGTCCGGCCGCAGGAAGTGCTCCGGGTGAAACTCATTCGGTCGAGCCCACACCTTGGGATCTCGCGACATGCCGTAGGTGAACGGGAAAACCAGCGCATCCGTCGGGAAGCTGTAGCCGTGAAAGACTGTGTCCTGCTGCGTCGCGCGGTGGAACAGCGCAAACGGGGTCAGCGACACGATGCGGTAAGTCTCTTCGATGACGGCGCAGGTGAGCGGCAGCTGGTCCCTGTCTCTCATGGACGGCCTGCGCTCGCCGTCAATGACTCTGTCAAGTTCGGCTTGCACCCGGGATTGCCAGTCCTGCTCGAACGTCATGTAGAGCAGCAGCCACTCCAGACTGCGGGCCGTGGTGTCCGTGCCGGCCATGAACAGCTCCATCACCACGCGGAGAACCTGCAGGATGTTGGATTTTTTTGAGAGATACGAGAGACTGCATAGTTCAAATGGACTGAAAGCACAAACCTGCATGTCCTTGAAGCTTTCGAAGTCTCCAGCTGCCTCGGCCTTCTGCCTCTCTTTGATGTACACATCGCAGAGGCACTCGGGCTCAAATCCTTCTATGTCGGCACCCATGAGTTTCAGGCGCTCCTGCACCTGGCGCTGGATGAACTCGAGAATCTCCATGTTGACGAGGTTCAGCTCGTTCGAGGTCGGGAACAGCCGCACGATGTAGTCGGTCCAGGGGAACAGAAACGGCAGGTTCTGCAGCGGCCTGCCCGTGAACAGGCGGCGGGCAGCTGTTCGCACGAATTCGAGCTCCGGGTCGCCACGCCTGAACTGTCTGCCCAGAGTCAGCGTGGCGATGACGGCGTTGGTGGCCTCGGTGAATGCGTCCAGGATGTTCAACGGACGCGCTGACTCGCTGGCGTCGCGCAGGTCAGTCAGGATGTCGTCCAGCTGGATGTTGACCATCTCCACAGATCGGTCTTTAGCGAAGCCGAAGTCCCGCAGGGTCTTCAGCGCCAGTCGCCGGTGCTGCTTCCAGAGCGAGCCCTCGCTGAACAGTAGGCCGCAGCCGCCAGTCTGCCGTTGGATCACCACCGACCGCGAGCGCCCAGTGAAATTTTCATCGTCCAGAAGCTCCTTGGCCAAGTCGTAGTCGTTGATGACGATGAAGAGCTGGGAGCCGAGCCTGTAGGAGATGATCGGGCCGAACGTCTTGCAGAGCTCCAGCACAGACTCGTGCGACCTTTTCGGATCCATGTTGGGCAGGGAGCCCAGGAGCGGCCATCCGCGAGGTCCAGGGGGGAGAGGAGGTTTCTGACGGCTGCCTGAGGTCGACCAGGCCCTGACAAGCCACAGGGTGCCGGCTGCAGCGGCTGTCGTGGCCGCAAGTGTTGCCAGAGTTCCTGGCTGCTGCTGGCTGAGCAGATCAGACAGTCGCTGCATTATTGCCGTCTTTCACCTTGATTTGTGCTCTCTTGTGCTGCCTTTCTTTCAGAGAGCTTTTCTATTTGCTTTTGTTCGAGGTCACGACTTTCTAGACTCTTAGATAATGTAGGGGTCGGGGGGGGGGGTAGATTCCAGTCCATGGTTTGCTGTGCACACTCAGTTTTCTGCGCTGGTGTACAGTTAGTGAAAGCTCCTCGCTCCAGTACGGACCTTTCTGTACGCCTGCGGTCGTAGGCTGGTCTTCAGGTTTGGGGCTTGGAAGACTGACAGGCTAAATGAAGAGTCATACACAAAGACGAATTAGAAATTCAGTGTGAGGCGGGCGGACAGTCTGCACAGGTAGAATTTTATGCCGCTCTGTACTCGTAAACTGTTGCTTCATAACCGCACCATTTGCTCATGGCAGCGTTGAGGCCAGAAAAGCATTTAGAAAGGGCTGTTTTACTATTTTATCAAAGCAATATGTTGCTCAAAATACTTTATCAGGGTGCAAAGCTCAAAGAGAGACATGGTAGCTCGTAAAATGTACTTTAATCTACAATAATAGCATTCATTGTCATTAAGCGTACAGCTCTCAAGTCACCCGTGAACGTACCCGCGAGTGAAAGCTTGCTAACAGACCAATACGGCTGGCATTTCGGTCCGCAAGCCTGACCTGATGACAGCAGCTGTTTTGACTGCTACTTGAAGCTGTGACCGAAATCTTTGAGTAGAGATTCACAAGCTGCAGAATTCCAACTCAATCATACTTTAGCACCTTTAGCACTTTAGCACTTTAGCAAGGTTCTTTAGCACTAGGTTCTTCAGCACCAGGAGCTTTAGCATCAGGAGCTTTAGCACCCGGTTCTTTAGCACGAGGGGTTTTAGCACCAGGGGCATTAGCAACAAGGGCTTTAGCACCGGGGGCTTTAGCACCGGGGGCTTTAGAATCGGAGCTTTAGCACCAGGGGCTTTAGCAACAGGGGCTTTAGCAACAGGGGCTTTAGCAACAGGGGCTTTAGCAACAGGGGCTTTAGCAACAGGGGCTTTAGCACCAGGAGCTTTAGCACCAGGAGCTTTAGCATCAGGGGCTTTAGCACCAGGGGCTTTAGCAACAGGGGCTTTAGCAACAGGGGCTTTAGCAACAGGGGCTTTAGCAACAGGGGCTTTAGCAACAGGGGCTTTAGCAACAGGGGCTTTAGCAACAGGGGCTTTAGCAACAGGGGCTTTAGCACCAGGGGCTTTAGCAACAGGGGCTTTAGCAACAGGGGCTTTAGCACCAGGGGCTTTAGCACCAGGGGCTTTAGCACCAGGGGCTTTAGCAACATGGCTTTAGCACCAGGGGCTTTAGCAACAGGGGCTTTAGCAACATGGCTTTAGCACCAAGGGCTTTAGCACCAGGAGCTTTAGCACCAGGAGCATTAGCATCAGGGGCTTTAGCAACAGGGGCTTTAGCACCAGGGGCTTTAGCATCAGGGGCTTTAGCAACAGGGGCTTTAGCATCAGGGGCTTTAGCAACAGGGGCTTTAGCACCAGGGGCTTTAGCACCAGGGGCTTTAGCAACAGGGGCTTTAGCATCAGGGGCTTTAGCATCAGGGGCTTTAGCACCAGGGGCTTTAGCAACATGGCTTTAGCATCAGGGGCTTTAGCATCAGGGGCTTTAGCAACAGGGGCTTTAGCATCAGGGGCTTTAGCACCAGGGGCTTTAGCACCAGGGGCTTTAGCATCAGGGGCTTTAGCACCAGGGGCTTTAGCAACAGGGGCTTTAGCACCAGGGGCTTTAGCAACATGGCTTTAGCAACAGGGGCTTTGGCACCAGGGGCTTTAGCAACAGGGGCTTTAGCATCAGGGGCTTTAGCACCAGGGGCTTTAGCAACAGGGGCTTTAGCACCAGGGGCTTTAGCAACATGGCTTTAGCAACAGGGGCTTTGGCACCAGGGGCTTTAGCAACAGGGGCTTTAGCACCAGGGGCTTTTTAACCATAGATTTTTTACCAAGGCGTTATAAAATTGGCTCCAGGGGCGGCAGACTTCGTCATGCATGTCCGAGGCTCTACTCGTACATATAATCTAAAAATTCGTATACATTATACAGCAATCCGTAGTGACCGCAGGGCACCCATAAAGGTAAGTGTGTCGGATATATCCGGCACATCACCGCTACAGACTTGTAGGAATCCATGCCGACCCTGGATTCCCCCCGTTGGAGTTGTTTAATTAGGCGGACAGATGGCACGAAGGCGGCACAATTGACTCAGCGTCCTGCCCTCTGGGCCTATCGGTGCCTGTCGCCCAGTGCTCAGAGCTGCTCATCTCCCTTCCATCTCACACCCCGGGGCCCGGATTGAATTAGGAATTCGCGAACTCGCCCCTACAGCTCAGTTTCAGGTCGGGGCGGCCCGCTGCCAAATTCAATTTCTGCTTCTGTGGGAGCTGAGTACGCAGAAGAAGGCTGCCAAACTGCACTTGCCGTCTGTTGTATGCTCGAGCTTTCAAAGTGCAAGTCCAACCGCCGCTGGACCTTGCTGCTTCTAGAAGAAACCGGCAACTGTCCGGATTGCAATTTAAACCGATTAGGCGTCCCTGCTGTCTGAATTCGTTTGCAAATTCCTCGAGCGGCAGGTGCGGTAACGGACCAGGTGCGATCGACTGAAAAACAGATTTTCTGAGGTTCTCCGCAGCCGCTCCTTGGCGCAAATTATTTTGCTGAAATTCGCTTACCAATTCTTCTTCTGCTTCTTCTTTCTTCTGTCTTCCCGTGTTTCGGTGCCATGTTTGGATGAGGGCGCTCTGAGCAGCCTTTTTGGTCCGACTAAGCCTTGGCTGAGCATATCTGAGCATATCTGAGCATATGAGCACATCTGAGCATATTTGAGCATATTTGAGCATACCTGAGCATATCTGAGCATACCTGAGCATATCTGAGCATACCTGAGCATACCTGAGCATATCTGAGCACGTCTGAGCATACCTGAGCATACCTGAGCATATCTGAGCATATGAGCACATCTGAGCATATTTGAGCATATTTGAGCATACCTGAGCATATCTGAGCATACCTGAGCATATCTGAGCATACCTGAGCATACCTGAGCATATCTGAGCACGTCTGAGCATATCTGAGCATATCTGAGCATATCTGAGCATATCTGAGCATATCTGAGCATATCTGAGCACATCTGAGCATATCTGAGCACATCTGAGCATATCTGAGCATATCTGAGCATATCTGAGCATACCTGAGCATATCTGAGCATATCTGAGCACACCTGAGCATATCTGAGCATATCTGGGCACATCTGAGCAAATCTGGGCACATCTGAGCACACCTGAGCACACCTGAGCATATCTGAGCATACCTGAGCACATCTGAGCATATCTGAGCATATCTGAGCATATCTGAGCATATCTGAGCACATCTGAGCAAATCTGGGCACATCTGAGCACACCTGAGCACACCTGAGCATATCTGAGCATACCTGAGCATACCTGAGCAAATCTGAGCACATCTGAGCATACCTGAGCATGTCTGAGCATACCTGAGCATACCTGAGCATATCTGAGCACATCTGAGCATACCTGAGCACATCTGAGCAAATCGGAGCATATCTGAGCATATCTGAGCACATCTGAGCAAATCTGAGCACATCTGAGCATATCTGAGCACATCTGAGCAAATCTGAGCACATCTGAGCATATCTGAGCATATCTGAGCATACCTGAGCATATCTGAGCATATCTCAGCATATCTCAGCATATCTGAGCATATCTGAGCACATCTGAGCATATCTGAGCACATCTGAGCATATCTGAGCACATCTGAGCATATCTGAGCACATCTGGGCACATCTGAGCATATCTGAGCATATCTGAGCATATCTGAGCATATATGAGCATGTCTGAGCACATCTGAGCTTACCCGAGCAAACTTTCTCCGCCGGCCTGCCGGGCCTGCTCGGCCCGAGTAATTTCCGGTGCTCGCCTAATTGATATTTTGCAGCCACACAGGCCGAGCTAAGAGGATCGGCTGCGGCTGAATCTGCTTGAAAGTCCCGGACAGCCAGAGCCGCCTCTGCACAGCCTCTGAGCGCGGATCGTCGCCATTTTTTATCTTTGTAGACGGCAACGGGGCACTCTGCCCTCCCCCCACCAGAATCCCACCCTGGTGACATCAAACAAAACTTCTGCCGTGACGTCAAACAAGTACTGGTTGACATGGAGTTTATCTAAGCTACATGTGCGAGCTGGTTGTGTTTTGCGAGTACGCGCGATAACGTCTTTTACATAGTTACTTATGTACTCGTACTTAGGTACTTATGTACTTAAATGTAAGTGCTTAGGTGCTTAGGTGCTTAGGTGCTTCGGTGCTTAGGTGCTTAGGTGCTCAGTTGCTTAGGTACTTAGGTACTTAGTTACTTAGGTACTTAGGTACTTAGGTGCTTAGGTACTTAGGTGCTTAGGTGATTAGGTGCTTAGGTGCTCAGGTACTTAGGTACTCTGGTACTTAGGTGCTTAGGTACTTAGGTACTTAGGTGCTTAGGTGCTTAGATGCTTAAGTACTTAGGTAACTTAGGTACTTAGGTACTTAGGTACTTAGGTGCTTAGGTGCTTAGATGCTTAGGTACTTAGGTACTTAGGTGCTTAGGTGCTTAGATGCTTAGGTACTTAGGTGCTTAGGTGCTTAGATGCTTAAGTACTTAGGTAACTTAGGTACTTAGGTACTTAGGTACTTAGGTGCTTAGGTGCTTAGATGCTTAGGTACTTAGGTACTTAGGTGCTTAGGTGCTTAGATGCTTAGGTACTTAGGTACTTAGGTACTTAGGTACTTAGGTGCTTAGGTGCTTAGATGCTTAGGTACTTAGGTGCTTAGATGCTTAGGTGCTTAGCTATTTAAGTCAATAGGAATTTTCTAAGCCCGAAAATGTTGAATGTTGCAGCTGAGCTCAGCTCGCATTCTGTTTCCATAACAGATTAGCGCACGGTGCCGGCTGAAGCGGAGGGCAGGGTTAATTATAGAATCTGATTGATGGCGACCTCTCCGCGCACTTTCTTTGTTCTTCGTCTGCGAAGAGGAAGCGCGCTGATGAGCGGGACAGTGCGGGCGCAGCGACCTAAATGGACTGGACTGTAATTACAGCCAGGTAACAAACTGGATCGATTCGCCCCTCGCGCCGGCCTTCAGACGTTTTGCTTTACTCGAGCCGTCAATCAGAGCTCGCACAGATCAATGCCGGCGGAACTCTGTGACAAAACGAACCATTCCACCTGTTCCTGACTTAGCGCTGGCTCGCAACTTTATTTTGTCCCAGGACGCATTTGAAGCAAAAAAGTTGTGCAAAAGAATTAATTCTCTGTGATGAACACAATCTCTCACAGCGATAGACTGTCCGCAAAGCAATTTGTTATTAATTGTCAGCTTCTCGATATCGGAGGCTCACAGCGGCAGCGGGATGGCGGTCGCCAGTGACCGGTGCCGCTGCAGGTGGTGGTGCTGGCGGTGCAGGCAGGCCGGCACCGTCTCGTGCAGCATGTCCGTGATGGAGTTGCCCCGGCACAGCCGCATCTCGCTGCCCCCAGCGCCGGCGTTGGTGGCCAGGCTGTAGAGGCTGCCCTGCCGGCTGCTCGCCCCGGCCGCTGGCAGGAAGGGCGGCCGGCCCGGCACCGGCGGCGCCGAGGACGGCGGCTGCTGGTAATGCGTCGCGGGTGGGGGAGGCGGCGGTGGCGGCGGCGACAGCGGCGGCTGCTGAAAGCCCTCCAAGTCGGGCAGGCAGGCCGGCTTCTCCCAGCGGGCCGCGGCGGTGGTGACCGAGGGCGGCGCGTGCTCGGTCTGGTACTGCGAGGAGGCGCAGCAGGAGTACAGCAGGAGGCCGCCGCCGCTGATCACCAAGATGGCGCCCGCCGTGATGGCCGGTCGGTGGCTCCACGCGTGGCCGGCGGCGATCAGGCAGGTGCCAAGCAGCAGGAGGACGGCGATGCCCCCCGCCACGCAGGCAAAGAGGGCGCGGCGCAGGCTGCGCGTTCGCACCGTCGGGAGCCCGAAGCCGGCGGGCGCCGAGCCCAGCGGCTTTTGCCTGCTGCTCTTCTGGCGCCGTTCGGGATGAGGCAGCTGCTGGTGCTGAGCGCCCTCCAGCGCGGCCGCCACTTCCTGCAGGAACTCGTAGCTCTTGCCGTTGCCGCCGCCTCCTGGGCTGTCGCCGCCGCCGCGCCACTGGTGGCGTCGCTTTTGGCCGCGCTTCCCCGACATCCAGCGCTTCAGTCGAGCCCGAAGGCCGACGCCGCCACCACCGCCACCAAAGTTTTCGGAGTCGTCAATGAAGGGCGCGGCGTCCTGGCGGGTCAGCAGGCCGCGCTGCTGGGAGCTCTGCTGCGGCTCCCCGCCGCCGCTGCTGCTCTGCTGGCGGAGCGTGAGCAGCTTCTGGTCGAACCTGCTGTTGCACTTCTCACAGTCCGAGTTGCTGCTGGTCTCGGCGGCCTCGTCCACTGGGAAGATGCTCGGCGATGGCGGCAGCATCGGGCGGCTGCTGGGCGGGGTTCTGGGATTTGGGGAGCCGGGATCGGCCTGGAGTTGGGGAGTTTTGAGCATTTCTATCGGCCCGATACTCAACTGAGATGCCACCCCGGCAGCGTCACTGAGCTGCCCAACCGGCTGAGCTCGGGCGGGAAGGGAGAATTTCCTGGCCAACCTCCCCCTCCCCACAGCGGCCGGCTGCTCAGCCAGGGAGACCCGCAGAGAGCGCCTGGAGCTTGAGCCCGGTTTTCACTGCAAAATGCATTTGTGAGATTGAGACTTTCTCCGTTTTTATCACTAAAGCTGCAACATCTCACTCTCTGGACTTCTGGACACTTGCGATTCGGAAGGTAGGGTATTGTCAGGTAAGATCAGACAAAGCAGGTAACTTCTCATCTTCCAAAAGCATTTTGCAGTGAAAACCGGCCTCCTCAAGAGAAATTCGGCAGCTTCCACTTGAGTTCTGCCAATCTACTGTATGCCAATGCGAGATCTCTGGAGATTTCTGTAGAAAACTGCCCCTGTATCAGGTACTCGTGTTTTCCGGTCCAGATCTCTACCTTAGGCGTCCTTGACTCCACCTTTCACTTCTCCCTGTCCCTGCCGCTCTCTCTCCTCCGGCAGCGGGTCCTGGCCTCCTGAGAGACAGAAAGAAAGAATGCAGGGGCTGCCACCGCATCCGGGCGGTCACGCGAGCCTTTCAGAGTTGCGGAACCCTCGGGCAGCACGAGCTACTCGGAGGGTCCGCCTGTTTTGAGGCGGTCGCCCCCTCCCCAGTTCCGCCCCGCGCCCACGGCAGGCCTGTGTGGCTACTGCGGCACTCGCGGCTGCACTTCTGAGATCGCCCGTTCGCTTTCCCTTCGCCTGCCTCAGCGCCCGGCTGGGATTTTCTGCTTTCCCTCGGCTCGGCTGCCCGCCTCCGGGCGGCAGGTGGCCGGCTGGACTTTTTATTTGAAGCCGTGCAGCGGCTGCCGCGCCACTTGAGCTGCCGCTCCCGCTCAGTGCCGATTCTTTTTATGCAGGCTTTCTTCATAGTTTTTGCTGCTCATCCAGGAATCGCCCGCTTGAAGCACCGGGGTGGACTGCTTTTTGCACGGGAGGATCTGTTCAAATAGATAGAAAAAATAAGAATAATGGAGAGACAGACACAGAAGAGACTGAGAGAGGCAGAGAGAAGCAGAGAGGAGAGCCAGAGGAGAGCCAGAGGAGAGGCAGAGGAGAGAGAGAGGAGAGGCAGAGGAGAGGCGGAGAGAGGCAGAGAGAGCCAGAGGAGAGGCAGAGGAGAGGCAGAGGAGAGGCAGAGGAGAGGCAGAGGAGAGGGAGAGTAGAGGCAGAGGAGAGGCAGAGAGAGGCCGATGAGAGGCAGAGAGAGGCAGAGGAGAGGCAGAGAGAGAGACAGAGAGAGGCAGAGGAGAGGGAGAGGAGAGGCAGAGAAAGGCAGAGAGAGCCAGAGGAGAGGCAGAGGAGAGGGAGAGGAGAGGGAGACGAGAGGCAGAGAAAGGCAGAGAGAGCCAGAGGAGAGGCAGAGGAGAGGGAGAGGAGAGGCAGAGGAGAGGCAGAGGAGCGGCAGAGGAGAGGCAGAGAGAAGCAGAGAGAGGCAGAGGAGAGGCAGAGGAGAGGCAGAGGAGAGGCAGAGGAGAGGCAGAGGAGAGGCAGAGGAGAGGCAGAGAAGAGGCAGAGTAGAGGCAGAGGAGAGGCAGAGAGAGGCCGATGAGAGGCAGAGAGAGGCAGAGGAGAGGCAGAGAGAGAGGCAGAGAGAGGCAGAGGAGAGGCAGAGGAGAGGCAGAGGAGAGGGAGAGGAGAGGCAGAGGAGAGGCAGAGAGAGGCAGAGGAGAGGCAGAGAGAGGCAGAAAGAAGCAGAGAGAGGCAGAGGAGAGGGAGAGGAGAGGCAGAGGAGAGGCAGAGAGAGGCAGAGGAGAGGCAGAGAGAGGCAGAGAGAGGCAGAGGAGAGGGAGAGGAGAGGCAGAGGAGAGGCAGAGGAGAGAGAGAGGAGAGGCAGAGGAGAGGCAGAGAGAGGCAGAAAGAAGCAGAGAGAGGCAGAGGAGAGGGAGAGGAGAGGCAGAGGAGAGGCAGAGGAGAGGCAGAGAGAGGCAGAGAGAGGCAGAGGAGAGGCAGAGGAGAGGCAGAGGAGAAGCAGAGAGAGGCAGAGGAGAGGGAGAGGAGAGGCAGAGAGAGGCAGAGAGAGGCAGAGGAGAGGCAGAGGAGAGGCAGAGGAGAGGCAGAGGAGAGGCAGAGGAGAAGCAGAGAGAGGCAGAGGAGAGGGAGAGGAGAGGCAGAGAGAGGCAGAGAGAGGCAGAGGAGAGGCAGAGGAGAGGCAGAGGAGAGGCAGAGGAGAAGCAGAGAGAGGCAGAGTAGAGGCAGAGGAGAGGCAGAGAGAGGCCGATGAGAGGCAGAGAGAGGCAGAGGAGAGGCAGAGAGAGAGACAGAGAGAGGCAGAGAGAGGCAGAGAGAGGCAGAGGAGAGGCAGAGGAGAGGCAGAGGAGAAGCAGAGAGAGGCAGAGGAGAGGGAGAGGAGAGGCAGAGAGAGGCAGAGGAGAAGCAGAGAGAGGCAGAGGAGAGGGAGAGGAGAGGCAGAGAGAGGCAGAGAGAGGCAGAGGAGAGGCAGAGGAGAGGCAGAGGAGAGGCAGAGGAGAAGCAGAGAGAGGCAGAGGAGAGGGAGAGGAGAGGCAGAGGAGAGGCAGAGGAGAGGCAGAGTAGAGGCAGAGGAGAGGCAGAGAGAGGCCGATGAGAGGCAGAGAGAGGCAGAGGAGAGGCAGAGAGAGAGACAGAGAGAGGCAGAGAGAGGCAGAGGAGAGGCAGAGGAGAGGCAGAGGAGCGGCAGAGGAGAGGCAGAGAGAAGCAGAGAGAGGCAGGGCTGCATTAGTGGAGGCAGAAGAGCTGACATAGGCCTGGTGGACGAATGGTTCGTGGGGACTCTTAGACTCTACCAGACCCAAAATAGCCAATCCACTCGATTTACGACGTACCTGAGCCAGCTTCTGCAGATTTCAACTGCAAGTTTCAACTTGGCTGCTTAAGAATCAGTCTTGCGCTAATTTAAATAAAGTAGAAATTCAGAAATTTGTAATCTCTAACTATAAAAATCAAAACTCTGTCTGTCTGTCTGTCTGTCTGTCTGTCTGTGTGTGGACAATTTTGATCGCTATGGACTCCCAAACCACTCAACCAAATTACACCAAACTTTACACCCACCCTAAACTCACTACGGAGAATGTCTTAGGCTACCTTTTAATTTCCTAGACTCAAGTCTTCCTACCTAAAAGTACAAAAAACTGCTCAAAATGCGCGATTTTTCACTAAATCCTCCATAGCGCCGCTCCACTTCTACCGATTCTCTTCAAATTTGACACAGGCAATTTTCAACTATTTTGACACAATCGTGTAAAATTTCAAATCTCAAAGTTAATCCTGAAAGCCGCTGTGCACTTTTAAAGTTTGGCTGTTTTTTTCAGCGAGGCAGCCACCCCAACCTCCGCCCGCCTGCCTCTCTTTCCCGATCTGGGCAAAGGGTGTGAATCAGGTTTTAAAATGCCTAACTTTCGGTTGCCATAAGTTTGCTCCACGTGAAGCGATTGACTTCTAACTTAACACAATTCTTCTTTGATTCATTCTCTGTCTAAATGTAAAGTTTCAACTCTCTAACTCAATCAGAACAGAAACTGTAAGCATGTGAAGTTTGTCTGCTTTTTCTGTTGTTTGCCGCTCATCCAACTCATTCCCCAGACGAAGGGTCAGGCGATAGGGCTCAATGTACATAGCGAATGAACAGTGTTTTGGAATAACTTTTTAAAAGCCTTCTCTGTACCCCCGCGAGTGGAGAGGCGTGGAGAGGAGAGAGTTTAGTGAGAGATTCAATTTCAAACCACTGTCCTCTGAATAGACAAGTCGCAGCAGTTAAACAGGGATGGCAAATCAAGGCGATGTGGGATGGTTTGTAAAAATATCGAAAAATTAATGAATAACTGATTACGTACAATGCAATCCTACTAAATTAGTTACACCATGAAAATTTTAACATTAGGATTCGCATAAGGATTCGCATAACTTTAAAATTTAAATGGCCTCCTAAGAAATGCGTATTTCCATGGTTGTTAGACTGCTGCAGACTGTTGTGTTGGAGCTGGAGATATACAAATTTCTCTCAGGGCTGCTAATTGACCAGAAAGATGACGTGATTAAAGCATGAGAAATGATAACAACCATGATAGTACTACGTCCCACAAACTGGCTTTCGAAGCAGGGATCGGCAGATTTTTATCTCAAAGGCCAGATAAAGAATCCAGCTCATGGCTACGGGCCAGATGAGAGTGGAAAGGAGAAGGAATAGACTGTTGGAAAGAGAGGAGGGGCGAGAGAGAGGGGAATAAGAGAAATGATAGAAGATAACAAGAGATATGAGGGGTGAGGAGAGAGCAGAGAATATGCGAGGAAAAAGCGAGACGAGGGGAGAGAGGAAAGAGTAGAGGTGAGAAGAGGGAGAGAGAAGAGGGGAGAGATAAGACAGGATCGATGAGAGAGGAGAGTAGAGAAGAGTGAGATGAGAGTAGAGATGAGAGGATCGAGAGGAGAGATTAGAAAGGATCAAGGAGAGGAGATAAGAGGGGGAAGAGGGGGGAGAGGAGTGAGAAGAGAGAGAGAGAGAGAGAGAGAGAGAGAGAGAGAGAGAGAGAGAGAGAGAGAGAGAGAGAGAGAGAGAGAGAGAGAGAGGGAGAGTTGAGAAAGAAGAGAGGAGAAAGGAGAGATGATAGAGTAAAGAGAAGAAAAGGAGAGAGGAAAGATATGAGATTGTAGAGATGAGAGATTAAGGAATACACAGCAGGGTGCAGAGAGACGAGAGAAGAGAATAGAGGGGAGAGAGTATAGAAGAGGGAAGAGAGGAGAGGAGTAAGGAAAGAGAAGTCAGAAGAGGGGAAAGAGAAGAGTACACAGGAGAGAGGGGAGTAGAGATGACAGAAGAGAGAGAGGGGAATGAGAGAGCAAAGATGAGAATGAACAGACGATATATGAGAGGAGAGAAGTGGAGAGGGAAGAGAGAAGACAAAAGAGGGGAGAGTATAGAAGAGAGAAGAGAAGAGACGAGAAGAGAGAAGAAAGGAGAGAGAGTCCTGAGTCAAAAAGGGGAAAGAGAAGAGTACAAGAGGAGAGAGGTGAGAGAACATATGAGAGTAAAGATGACAGATGAGAGAGGGGAGATGCGAGAGCAGAAACGAGAGTAAACAGGCGAGAGATGGGAGAGTAGAGAGAAAAGAGGAGAGATAAGAAATAAGATATGAGTGGAGACAAGGGAGAGATGAGAAGTGAGTGAGAAGAGAGGAGGGGAGGGGAGAGAATCGAGAGGACAGCGGAAATTGGTGAAAAGGATGAGAGAGGAGAGGAAAGAGGGGAGAGATTAGAGAGATGGAGGAGAGAGCAGAGATATGTGAGGAGAGAGAGCAGAGAGAAATGAAAAAAGACAAGAGAGAAGATAAAGGAAGAGAAAGGAGAGATAAGAGAGCAAAGACGAGAGAGAAGAGAGTTGAGGGAAGAGACGATAAGAGAGATGAGAGGAGAGAGAAAAGAATAGAGGGGAGAAGGAAGAGACGAGAGAAGAGGGGAGAGAGGAGAGAGGAGAGAAAAAGAAGAGATGAGAAAAGAAGAGAAGAGACGAGAGACGAGAGAGAAGAGACGAGAGACGAGAGAGAAGATAGGAAACAGAAGAGAAAATAGAAGTTGCAAAGGATGCAAGGGACATTAGGGAGAGGCAGTGGCAGAGGCCAGAGTTTGCCTGACACTCTGTGTAGCATCCCAGCCAATATCAATATCAATGCTTGCTTCAAATGTCCTAATTTTACACGAATGTATATATTTTATGTTTAACTCTATCCAACTATTAACAAGTTTTTGTTTGAGTTTGACTCCGAGTTTAGAATGCATGCAAAAATAATTCCGGGGAATAGAGTTCCCCGGGTTCAAAATCCGCGGGTTTCAACAGCTTGTTTATTTAGATATTTATACTAGCTCAACTTCGTTGAGTTATATTAACCAAATTTATAAATATTAAATCAGCGTTCATGGCAAACCAGGACCACACGAAAGCACCTGGCGCACATCTGCTGGCTTAATTCGCAGCTGCATTTTGGCACACTGGAGCGAGATTTTTATCAATTATTCAGGCCAGGTTGCTGTGCCGATCCCGCGGTCAAAATAAAAGGCCTTTTGGTGCTACTTAAAGTAACTACATTTATTTTATCCGATTTTTTCTTTACTAATTCTGGCTTGTTTGTTCTGTCCGTCTTTGTTTCTTAGTGTCTTAGTGTCTGTCTGTCTGTCTATGTGTCTGTCTTTCAGTCTGTCTGTCTGTCTGTCTGTCTGTCTGTCTGTCTGTCTGTCTGTCTGTCTGTCTGTCTGTCTGTCTGTCTGTCTGTCTGTCTGTCTGTCTGTCTGTCTGTCTGTCTGTCTGTCTGTCTGTCTGTCTGTCTGTCTGTCTGTCTGTCTGTCTGTCTGTCTGTCTGTCTGACTGTCTGTCTGTCTGTCTGTCTGTCTGTCTGTCTATGTGTCTGTCTGTCTGTCTGTGTGTCTGTCTTAGTGTCTGTCTGTCTGTCTGTCTGTCTGTCTTAGTGTCTGTCTGTCTGTCTGTCTGTCTGTCTGTCTGTCTGTCTGTCTGTCTGTCTGTCTGTCTGTCTGTCTGTCTGTCTGTCTGTCTGTCTGTCTGTCTGTCTGTCTGTCTGTCTGTCTGTCTGTCTGTCTGACTGTCTGTCTGTCTGTCTGTCTGTCTGTCTGTCTGTCTGTCTATGTGTCTGTCTGTCTGTCTGTGTGTCTGTCTTAGTGTCTGTCTGTCTGTCTGTCTGTCTGTCTGTCTGTCTTAGTGTCTGTCTGTCTGTCTGTCTGTCTGTCTGTCTGTCTGTCTGTCTGTCTGTCTGTCTGTCAGTCTGTCTGTCTGTCTGTCTGTCTGTCTGTCTCTCTGTGTCTGTCAATACGCCGTTCAAGTAGAACAAGACCTGTGCTGTCGCTCGCAATGCTTGCCAGAATGGATGCGGGCCATGTATTTGAAAAGTTCTACTAAAATAAGTCAGCAGTGAGGTGTTGAGTTTCATGCTAAATACTCGTAGAAAATACAATTCGAACTGCCTTGAGCTCATAAAAACCACAAGTAAGTCAAGCTTTCAAATTCAGAGCCTTTTCATTCCTGTAAAAAGTTCTGCTGCAATTACGCGGCGCGGTATGCTACTGACACTGAAAGTAGTAGCGAATATACGAGTTTACGGTTCACTGCCTGAGGCAGAATCCTTCATCCTCAGCCTCCTGTTGCGGCACCACTTCATCATTCCCGTCTGTCGCCGCTCCGCCGCCTCCTTGGCAGCCAGCCAAGCCGCCGCCCTGCAGGCCAGCGCCGCCCGCTCCATCGCCATGGCGTCCTCGGCCTCCGCCTCCATCCTCTCCGCACGGAGCACCGCGGCCCGCGCCCGCTCCAGAGCCTGAGTCTGCTGCTCCGCCTCCACCTCCTCTGAGGTGACCGGTCGCGGCGCTTCCCTTGGCTGCTCCAGCCCGGTCTCCAGCCGCTCCGCCCTGCGCACCGCCTCCACCGCCCGCTGGAGGGCCTCTGCTCGCGTCTCGTGCTCAGCCACCTCCGCTGCAATTCCTGCCGCAATGCGCTCGCGTTCTGCCGACTCCCCATCTGCCCGCCTGCCCGCCAACGAAACTGCTTCATGCCGTTTGTGCCGACTGCCTTTGATCTGGCCGCCACTGATACCGTCTTTGATCTGGCCGCCACTGATACCGTATTTGATCTGGCCGCCAATGATACCGTCTTTGATCTGGCCGCCACTGATACCGTATTTGATCTGGCCGCCACTGATATCGTATTTGATCTGGGCCGCCACTGATATCGTCTTTGATCTAAGCCGCCACTGTTATCGTATTTGATTTGGGCCGCCGCTGATATCGTTTTTGATCTGGGCCGCCACTGATATCGTATTTGATCTGGGCCGTCACGGACACTGCCTTTGATCTGGGCCGCCACTGATATCGTATTTGATCTGGGCCGCCACTGATATCGTCTTTGATCTAAGCCGCCACTGTTATCGTATTTGATCTGGGCCGCCGCTGATATCTTTTTTGATCTAAGCCGCCGCTGATATCGTTTTTGATCTTTGAGGTCTTTGAAGTGAGCCAAAACTGATGGCAGTCTTTGAGTCCAGCCGCCACCAATCAATTCTGCCAAGTTTCAGCGGTCACAGATCCCGTCTTTATTGTTAGCCGCGACACATTACTAAATGGCTCATAAATCATTTTATGTCTCTGTATGCTCAAATCCAAATTTAGATTGAGCCTGAAATCGAATGAGGCAGATATTAAAAAGGCATTTAAGTTTTTGCAAGAACTTTCATCGCTTTTAGTCCTAGAGATAAGTCGCCTCAGCTACCGCATTGAGTTGAAGGGCTATACATGTGAAATGCGAGTTATAACTCAAAACGAAATTTCCTTCCTTCGTTAAGTTGCTATTTTGTCCTGCTGCAATAAAAGTACACCGAAAACTTCCATAGAAATGGAGCGCTGAATAATTGCCGGTCTTTCAGGCCTGTCATCACGTCCGGGCGCGTGCGGCTCAAAGCGGTTCGAAGCTGCCGGTCAGGGGGGACAGACAGACAGCCTGAGAAGCTGCGCAACCTGAGACTCGCTGGGCGTCAGGTCTGATCATTAGTAACGGAACTCGAGCGCTCGGGGATGGAGAACTGCAGGGCTGAGATGAGACAGGCGAGGGGGAGCTCAGCTCGCAGTCGGACGGTAGCGGGAGATTTCACTGGCTTTCTGAGTCTACTCGGAGAGACGCCAAGCCGCTCGCTTGCGCCAGCAAACACGGGCAGCCGACGGTCGGAGTTTAACTCTGGGGATTCAGACAAGCAGGCACGCAGACACTGAGACAGGCACTGAGACAGGCACTGAGACAGGCACTGAGACAGGCACTGAGACAGGCACTGAGACAGGCACTGAGATAGGCACTGAGACAGGCACTGAGACAGGCACTGAGACAGGCACTGAGATAGGCACTGAGACAGGCACTGAGACAGGCACTGAGACAGGCACTGAGACAGGCACTGAGACAGGCACTGAGACAGGCACTGAGACAGGCACTGAGACAGGCACTGAGACAGGCACTGAGACAGGCACTGAGACAGGCACTGAGACAGGCACTGAGACAGGCACTGAGACAGGCACTGAGACAGGCACTGATTCAAAGTTCCTCAGAAGCCGATGCGCTACCCCGCTGGATGGAGGGCGGCTCTGATTGGCTGACGCACTGGGCTCAGAATTTCGGCAAAGGCAGAGGATTTAAACTCGGAAGCCCGGAAGCCCGGTAGACAGGCAGACGCAGAGCCGAGTAGGTTTGAGTTCAAGGCTTCGGCAAAGCTCACTTACATCATGTCCGAGGCGGAGGAGGCGGCCGTGGAGGCCTGGCTGGACAGCCACCCCGACTTCTTTGAAGACTACTTCCATCGGCGTGGCAGCCGCGGACTGGTTGATGGCTGGCTGCGACGGCGGCTCGCAGCGACCTCGTCGGCGGCGCTTGGCACTGTACAGCTGGCGCCGCGGTCCCTGTCCTGCAGCGTGGGCAGCGGCCGCCTTCTGGGCCAGCGCAGCCACCGCATTCGCAAGGCCTCCTCCGAGCTGCACGCCGACGAAGGCAGCATCGGCCGCACGTCGCCGGCGATGCCGCGTCGCCACGCGCTGCCCGCCCTAACGGAGGAGGCTGCCACGGCCCGTGAGATGATGCTGAGCAGCCTGCTGATGGAGCTGGACTCAGGGCGGCTCCGCCGGCGGATCGTCCGCGCTTGCCGGCTCCTGCTAGCGGCTGACCGGTGCGCGCTGTTCCTCGCTGAGCCCGGCGGCTGGCTGCGTCTGACCGCGGACACCGTCGCTGCCGAGGCCGCGCCTACAGAGCCGGAAGTTCGAGTGCCGCCGGGCGTCGGCATCGTTGGCAACGCGGCGGCAACCGGGCAGACGCTGCGACTGGAGGAGGCTGCGAAGGTAGGTGGGGATGCAGGAATGCCACGGATGCAGGGATGCAGGGATGCAATGATGCAAAGACGCAAGGATGCAGGGATGCAGAGACGCAGGGATGCAGAGACGCAGGGATGCAGAGATGCAGGGATGTAGGGATGCAGGGAGACAGGGATGCAGGGATGCAGGGATGTAGGGATGCAGGGAGGCAGGAATGCAAGGAGGCAGGGATGCAGGGATGCAGGGATGCAGGGATGCAGAGACGCAAGGATGCAGGAATGCAGGGATGCAGGGATGCAAAGACGCAAGGATGCAGGGATGCATGGATGCAGAGATGCAGGGATGTAGGGATGCAGGGCTTGTTTCTGAAGCATCTTTAATCAGCGTGTAGAGGGGGGCCGTAGCCCAGCGGTAGCGCAGCTGCTCTGGTGTGCCAGCGACCCAGGCTCGATTCCAAGTGCAGCCACATTAATTTGGGGCTGAATTGGAATTTCGGCTTGGCTCGCTTGTGCAAATAACGGCCTTGAGAGCCAACCCCCCAAGGCGCAGTGAAGTGTACATGCCTAACAATTGATAAAGTTAGGGCCGCTGTACACTCCTGTGTGAGTGTGTGCCTGCGTAACGTATCCGCGCGCTTGTATGCCTGCTCAGGGGAGTCGGCGGAATGGGCAGTAATGCCTCTCGCCGGTTGTGTGCCTATGTCGCCTAAAGTGCGCCAGGGTGCACACAACCCCCCTGCCTCTAATAAAAAAATCAGCGTGTAGTGCAGGACAGGGATGCAGAAATGCAAAGACGCAAGGATGCAGAAATGCAAAGACGCAAGGATGTAGAGATGCAGGGATGCAGGGATGTAGGGATGCAGGGATGCAGGGATGCAGGGATGCAATGATGCAAAGACGCAAGGATTCAGGGATGCAGGGATGCAGAGACGCAAGGATGCAGGGATGCAGGGATGCAGGGATGCAAAGACGCAAGGATGCAGAGATGCAGGGATGTAGGGATGCAGGAATGCAAAGACGCAAGGATGCAGAGATGCAGGGATGTAGGGATGCAGGGAGACAGGGATGCAGGAATGCAAAGACGCAAGGATGTAGAGATGCAGGGAGGCAGGGATGCAGGGATCTGATTTTCAAAAACGGCTGACCCGCTGCGCTGACCCAAATACGAGCCCACAGGTCGTCTCACTCAGCCTGCCTCACCCGCTGGAGTTATCTGGCCTCTTGTTGCCGTGGCTGCAGCAGTCCTTCTCACTTTGATTGTAGCGAGAATCCCAATCTCGAAGGATGATGCAGACAGACGCTGTGGCGGACAGGCGAGTCGTGGCTCAGGCCGAGGCCTGTGCTCATCCAGATGATGAGGGTCTCCGCCCCGCATCTCAATCTATTTTGTGAGACGATGAGCTCCCGCGATGAATGCCACGCCTCTGCCCTCCCCTTCAGTTCTTGCTTTCATTTTTGACAACTGCAGGGATTTCGCGAGCCTGCCCCCTGATCAATCATTCTGAGCGTCAGCCCCAGAACCGGCCTGGTCGATGCTGCAAGCCGCGCCTTCCAGAAATCCGCGAGATCGAGAGCTGCAGCTCCGTGAGGACGGCTTTGCTTGCAGACCTCGGGGCAGTTGGGGACAGCTTCGCAACCATCCTCACTCTCTCCCTCACTGCTCACTCCTTGAGCCCCGAAATTGCCATCCCAGACAAGAGTCGCACAGCGGGTTGAGCACTGGACTGGCGGGGCTGAGAAGGGGGGCAGATTGATAAACAGGATGTGGGCCGGAGGACCAGGCCGGGGCCAAAAGTGCAGCCCCGCAGTGTCGCGAACTCGCTGGGAGGGAGAGGCGGCGCCGGGAATGAAAAGAGGCGGCGCTGGCCGCCCGGCTGCCAGCCTGGGAGGGACGGAGAGTTCCGCCTCTCTGAAACTTTTTTAGTCCCTTCATTGTGCGGCTCTGAGTTGCACTGCTGCTGCGGCCGAAGGGAGCTGCCCAGTCGCCACGATTGCTGGGGTGGCCTGAACCGCGTGGGGGCGGGGGTGGTGCCACAGCGATAGGGCTGCGCGCCAGGGCTGCAGGGCTGCTACTAGGAGCGTGTATTTTGGCACACGAAATGCGCATTGCTACCCAACGGGACTCCTACTGGCGAGATTGGCTTCAAGCGCGCAAAACTCACAACGCGGGGCCGGCTTTTCATTCCATATATTTTGGAGCAAAGTGCTTCAGAAGCATTTCATGAAAGTTGAATGTCCCGAAGGTCCGTCGGGCTGACGATTTCAGACAAAATTTTCTTTTCACTCAGGACCCCAGGTTCAACGCTGCAGTAGACGAGCTGCCCTCCTGCGCCACCGTGAGAGCCCTGGCGGCCCCGCTGAAGCACCCGGACGGCGGCAGCATCGGCCTGCTGCTGGCCACGTCGGGGGGCCGCTCGGCCGCCTTCACCGACGCTCACGAGAAGGTTGGAGCAGCCAGCTAGGAGCCATTCAACTCAAAGCATGCAGCAACATTGACTGGCTCGTTAAAACCTGATTTTCAGAGTCTGCAGACTTTCCTGGCTCTCTGCAGCGCCAGCCTTCGTAATAGCGAGCTGTTCCAGCAGTCCCAGCTGGAAACGAAGAGAAACGAGGTCTGGGACAGACAGACAGACAGACAGACAGACAGACAGACAGACAGACAGACAGACAGACAGACAGACAGACAGACAGACAGACAGACACTAAGACAGACACACAGACAGACAGACAGACACATAGACAGACAGACAGACAGACAGACAGACAGACAGACAGACAGACAGACAGACAGACAGACAGACAGACAGACACTAAGACAGACACACAGACAGACAGACAGACACATAGACAGACAGACAGACAGACAGACAGACAGACAGACAGACAGACAGACAGACAGACAGACAGACAGACAGACAGACAGACAGACAGACAGACAGACACTAAGACAGACAGACAGACAGACAGACAGACAGACAGACAGACAGACACTAAGACAGACAGACAGACAGACAGACAGACAGACAGACAGACAGACAGCCAGACAGACAGACAGACAGACAGACAGACAGACAGACAGACAGACAGACAGACAGACAGACAGACAGACAGACAGACAGACAGACAGACAGACAGACAGACAGACAGACAGACAGACAGACAGACAGACAGACAGACAGACAGACAGACAGACAGACAGACAGACAGACAGACAGACAGACAGGCAGGCAGACAGACAGACAGACAGACAGACAGACAGACAGACAGACAGACAGACAGACAGACAGACAGACAGACAGACAGACAGACAGACAGACACGGGGTGAACAATGCTCAAAACCTATTTTGATTGCACTGAAAGGTGCTGCTGGACCTCGTGCGCATCACCTTCGAGCATATGGAGAACCTGGAGCTGCTGGTGAACAACATCCTCCAGTACATGCGCCTCATCACCCGCTGCACCTGGTGCCAGATTCTGTTAATCGATGATCCCTCATCTGCCGAGGTGAGCAGACTCAGCTCAGCTGGTTACGAGTCCGGGAGATTCTCCAGGGGTTGCCATGCGACTCATGGGCGGCAAGGCCAGTCGGGGGGGGGGGCAACCCGAGGTGCCTGCTCCCTTAGGTGAGACGCCCCGCTAGCACCCTCTCTGGAGTGATTCGGCCTTGAAACCTTGACAGCTTTATCGATTGAGTCGCCACTCCTGCTCCTGAGGAAATGGAAACGCAGATCGTGTTTGCAGAATCTCGCCTCAGCCTCATCAATGCCGCCTTCATCCACTTCGTGATCAATTTTCCCCGCGCAATTCTTTCAGGGCTCTTTTGACCGAGTATTCGAGCTGCTGGCGGATGAGGCGGACGGGACTGATAAGAGCGCAGGCGGGGGCAGGTGAGGGCACCTCCAGGGATGGGAATCTTTCTAGGCTTGAGAGGCATTTCGTCAAAAATCAGGTAAACCCGAGCTTAAAACTCTTCCAATCTGTGATCATTGATGTCTCACAGACTCACCCAGTATCTGACTCACCCAGTATCTGACTCACCCAGCATCTGACTCACCCAGCATCTGACTCACCCAGTATCTGACTCACTCAGCATCTGACTCACCCAGCATCTGACTCACCCAGTATCTGACTCACCCAGTATCTGACTCACTCAGCATCTGACACACCCAGTATCTGACTCACCCAGTATCTGACTCACTCAGCATCTGACTCACCCAGTATCTGACTCAGCCAGTATCTGACTCACCCAGTATCTGACTCACTCAGCATCTGACACACCCAGTATCTGACTCACCCAGTATCTGACTCACTCAGCATCTGACTCACCCAGTATCTGACTCACCCAGCATTTGACTCCCCAGCATCTGACTCACCCAGTATCTGACACCCAGTATCTGACTCACCCAGCAACTCACTCAGCCAGTATCTGACTCACCCAGCAACTCACTCAGCCAGTATCTGACTCAGCCAGTACCTGACTCAGCCAGTACCTGACTCAGCCAGTACCTGACTCACCCAGCATCTGACTCACCCAGTATCTGACTCACCCAGCATTTGACTCCCCAGCATCTGACTCAGCCAGTATCTGACTCAGCCAGTATCTGACTCACCCAGCAACTCACTCAGCCAGTATCTGACTCAGCCAGTACCTGACTCACCCAGTATCTGACTCACCCAGTATCTGACTCACCCAGTATCTCACTCACCCAGTATCTGACTCACTCAGCATCTGACTCACCCAGTATCTGACTCACCCAGCATTTGACTCCCCAGCATCTGACTCACCCAGTATCTGACTCACCCAGTATCTGACTCACCCAGCAACTCACTCAGCCAGTATCTGACTCACCCAGCAACTCACTCAGCCAGTATCTGACTCAGCCAGTACCTGACTCAGCCAGTACCTGACTCAGCCAGTACCTGACTCACCCAGCATCTGACTCACCCAGTATCTGACTCACCCAGCATTTGACTCCCCAGCATCTGACTCAGCCAGTATCTGACTCAGCCAGTATCTGACTCAGCCAGTATCTGACTCACCCAGCAACTCACTCAGCCAGTATCTGACTCAGCCAGTACCTGACTCACCCAGTATCTGACTCACCCAGTATCTGACTCACCCAGTATCTCACTCACCCAGTATCTGACTCACTCAGCATCTGACTCACCCAGTATCTGACTCACCCAGCATTTGACTCCCCAGCATCTGACTCACCCAGTATCTGACTCACCCAGTATCTGACTCACCCAGCAACTCACTCAGCCAGTATCTGACTCACCCAGCAACTCACTCAGCCAGTATCTGACTCAGCCAGTACCTGACTCACCCAGTACCTGACTCACCCAGCATCTGACTCACCCAGTATCTGACTCACCCAGCATTTGACTCCCCAGCATCTGACTCAGCCAGTATCTGACTCACCCAGTATCTGACTCACCCAGCAACTCACTCAGCCAGTATCTGACTCACCCAGTATCTGACTCAGCCAGTATCTGACTCACCCAGTATCTGACTCACCCAGTATCTGACTCAGCCAGTATCTGACTCACCCAGCATCTGACTCACCCAGCAACTCACTCAGCCAGTATCTGACTCAGCCAGTATCTGACTCAGCCAGTATCTGACTCACCCAGTGCCTGACTCACCCAGTATCTGACTCACCCAGCAACTCACTCAGCCAGTATCTGACTCAGCCAGTATCTGACTCACCCAGTGCCTGACTCACCCAGCAACTCACTCAGCCAGTATCTGACTCACCCAGTGCCTGACTCACCCAGCAACTCACTCAGCCAGTATCCGACTCAGCCAGTATCTGACTCACCCAGTGCCTGACTCACCCAGTATCTGACTCACCCAGCAACTCACTCAGCCAGTATCCGACTCAGCCAGTATCTGACTCACCCAGTATCTGACTCACCCAGTATCTGACTCATCCAGTACCTGACTCACCCAGTATCTGACTCATCCAGTATCTGACTCACCCAGTATCTGACTCACCCAGTACCTGACTCACCCAAACCGACTTCCAGGCTACTCATCAGCAGCGAGATCGCACAGAGCGTGCTGAGCAGCGGTGAACCGCTGATAGTCCCCCGGGCCGAGTCCGACTCCAGGCTCACGGTGAGTGCGGGCAGGGGAGTTATGCCGTGTACTTTTGCTTGAGTCCCACGTGAGTTCGGCTTGTTCACGGTTGGCGGTTGAGAATTTAAGTTGATGCTGAGTTGAAGACTTGAAGAAAAAAAGCTTGTAGATGCCAAGTCTAGGACTGACCGGAAGTTTATGGACCATATACGAGCGTATATGCTTCCTGGCGTATGTTAAAGATCTGAAGTGACCATTTTATGCCAAGGCAGTGCTGAGTGCTGATCGCTTGCTGAGGTCCTTGCTGCCTCTATGTTAGCTGAGATCCGGTTGCCGCTTTAATCTCTGATCCATCGAATCTCTGACCCATCGAATCTCTGACCCATCGAATCTCTGACCCATCGAATCTCTGACCCATCGAATCTCTGACCCATCGAATCTCTGACCCATCGAATCTCTGACCCATCGAATCTCTGACCCATCGAATCTCTGACCCATCGAATCTCTGACCCATCGAATCTCTGACCCATCGAATCTCTGACCCATCGAATCTATGACCCATCGGATCTCTGACCCATCGAATCTCTGACCCATCGAATCTCTGACCCATCGAATCTCTGACCCATCGAATCTCTGACCCATCGAATCTCTGACCCATCGAATCTCTGACCCATCGAATCTCTGACCCATCGAATCTCTGACCCATCGAATCTCTGACCTATCGAATCTCTGACCCATCGAATCTCTGACCCATCGAATCTCTGACCCATCGAATCTCTGACCCATCGAATCTCTGACCCATCGAATCTCTGACCCATCGAATCTCGGACCCATCGAATCTCTGACCCATCGAATCTCTGACCCATCGAATCTCGGACCCATCGAATCTCTGACCCATCGAATCTCGGACCCATCGAATCTCTGACCCATCGAATCCCCGACTCCCGAATCCCAGCCGGCCGAGCGGTCCCGCATCCGGTCGCTGCTCTGCCTGCCCGTCCGCAACGCCCTCTCAGAGCCGTCGGGCCTCTGCCTGCTGATGAACCCCGCCGACGGCCGGGCGTTCAGCGAGTCGGACGCCAACCTGGCGGAGGCCTTCGCGCTGTTCTGCGGCCTCGGCATCCACAGCGTCAGGCAGCGGGAGCTCGCCGAGACGGCGCAGAAGCGGCAGCGGGTGGCGCTGGAGGTGCTGGGCTACCACGCCGCGGCCGGGCAGGAGGAGGCTCAGAGGCTGGCCCGCAGCCTGGTGCCGTCCGCCCGGTATTTCGGCATCGACCAGCTGGCGTTCGACGAGTTCAGGTGCGTGCTCATGAGAGAGAGAGAGAGAGAGAGAGAGAGAGAGAGAGAGAGAGAGACTGGGAGAGAGAGAGAGAGAGAGAGAGAGAGAGAGAGAGAGAGAGAGAGAGAGAGACTGGGAGAGAGGAGGAGAGCGAGGAGAGGGGAGAGAGGACAAGAGAGGAGAGGAGAGGAGAGACGGTGAGAGGAGAGAGAGAAGAGGAGAAACGGAAAGGAGAGAGGAGATAGTGGATGGAGGAGAGAGAAATGATGAGAGATGAAAGAAGAGAGACGGGGGAGAGAAGAATCGAGAGAAAGAGAAAGAACTGCATGAGAACAGACACAAACCTTGAGCCGGCCGGATTGCTTTTGCGAAGTTTCAAAGGACCCGAGGGCCGGATTGAGAGGCTTCTCGGGCCGGAGTTTGCCGAGCTGTGGCTTATATTTTCACGTAGTTTTCGTTTAACCTATCATTACTCATCGTCTGACGATACCACTTGTGTGGCTAAACATGTCGCTACATTTACTATTTACTTTTTTACAATAGCTTTACTAGGCTTTGATCCCGATTGGTCTCACAAGATTCGTCTAAAACCTTCCAATTCATCCGCAGCGTCCCCGAAGGCGACACCCTGCTGTGCTCGATCAAGCTGTTCCAGGAGGCGGGCCTGCTGGCGGCTCTTCAGCTGGACTATCGGGCGCTCTGCCTCTGGCTGCTCTCCGTGCACAAGAACTACCGGCCGCTGCTCCACCACAACTGGCGGCACGCCTTCGGGGTGGCCCACTGCGCCTGCCGCCTGGCCAAGGTGAGGCCTGGGATCACGTGACTGGCAATGCACTTTTCTGTGTGACTCTTATCAGTGTCTTGGGCTTTTTATAAATTGATAAGGGAGAGCCTCATTAAGATCGCTAAGCTAATCGAGTGAGTCTCATTGGGATGACCGACGATCGAGTGAGTCTCATTGAGGTGACCGACGATCGATTGAGTCTCATTGAGATAGCTGATAATCGAGTGAGTCTCATTGAGATGGCTGATGATCGAGTGAGTCCCAGTGACGAAAGTCCAGTGATATTGGCGCTGCTCACATGTCAAACCGCCGTCAAACCCAATCCAGCAGTCACCCGAGCTGAGTTCGCACCTTTCTCCCCTGGAGCAGCTGGCTGTACTGGTAGCGGCTCTGTGTCACGACCTAGACCATCAAGACCCGGACGGCTTCGGACAGCGGGCAGGCTTGGATCCGCTGGCCGAGCTGTACTCATCGTCCGTGACGGAGAGACGGCATTTCAGCCGGTGCATCATGCTACTGTCGCTGGAGGGCTGCGACATCTTGGCGCGGCTGCCGCAGGCTCAGTACAGCGCCTGTATCAGCCTGGTGGAGCGGTGCATCCTGGCCACGGACCTGCGGCAGCACTTTGAGTCCAGGTGAGGATGCGAGAGGCACGAACGTCTGCAATTAGTAGGACATAAATAAGCGGCAATTCGGCAAGCTCAGGTTCAAATGGCATGCTTTGACGACGTGAAATTTCGGGTTTGCGAGCCCAACAGATCTGCCTTCCTGTTGTAGGCCGGGGCTGCAGCGGCAAGCCCAGACGGGCAGAGTGGACTGGAGCAGCAAGCCGCAGCGAGACCTGCTGCTGGGGCTTGTCATGACCTGCTCCGATCTCGGCACCTTTGCAAAGCCCTGGCCCCAGCACAGGAGAGTTGCGCAACTGGTGACGGATCAGTACCGACAGCTGAGCGGCAGGGCAAAGGTGGAGAGCAGCGAGGTCAGTGTGAGAGTGAGTGTGAGCACCACCCGGATGTGAGTAACGAATGCAATCGTGCAGTGTGAGCACCACCCGGATGTGAATAACGAATGCAATCGTACAGTGTGAGCACCATCCGGATGTGAGTAACGAATGCAATCGTACAGTGTGAGCACCACCCGGATGTGAGTATCGAATGCAATCGTACAGTGTGAGCACCACCCGGATGTGAGTATCGAATGCAATCGTACAGTGTGAGCACCACCCGGATGTGAGTATCGAATGCAATCGTGCAGTGTGAGCACCACCCGGATGTGAGTATCGAATGGAATCGTGCAGTGTGAGCACCACCCGGATGTGAGTAGCGAATGTAATCGTGCAGTGTGAGCACCCGCGTCTGGGAGAAAATTTCTTACTTTCTACTCTTCGAACTAATTACTCACAGAACGCGAAGGATCAAAGCCACGACCTCAGCCTCCTAGCGGAACAGCACGTGGCCTTCATCAAGTCCGTCTGTCTGCCAGCCTTTGAGGTTGTTACTAAGTGCATTGCAACATCTTCTGACAGCTTTCAATTGACATGTTCTCCTGACATAGCTTCCAATTGAAATGTTCTCCTGACATAGCTTCCAATTGAAATGTTCTCCTGACATAGCCTCCAATTGAAATGTTCTCCTGACATAGCTTCCAATTGAAATGTTCTCCTGACATAGCTTCCAATTGAAATGTTCTCCTGACATAGCTTCCACTTGACATGTTCTCCTGACATAGCTTCCACTTGACATGTTCTCCTGACATAGCTTCCAATTGAAATGTTCTCCTGACATAGCTTCCAATTGAAATGTTCTCCTGACATTAGCTTCCAATTGACATGTTCTCCGACGTTTCTTGACGCTCAATCCGCTGCAGATGCTCACTTCGCTGTGCGACAACCTGGAGGAGCTCCGGAGCGGCTGCCAAGCCAACCTGGCCGAGTGGGCGGCCCTGGCAGCCGGCAATGAGCAGCCGCAGGTGGACAGCAAATGAATGAACAACGGCTGAGCAAAGAGAAACAGCAGTAACTCAATTGGTTTATGCTGTAACTCCTTAAAACTCTCAATTACAAATGAAGGGGAGCTGTTCCGAGCTCCAGGTATCATCAAAATTTTCAAGTCTATTTGAGATTGGCAGCTGCTTAATAATTTCTTGATGGGGACAGAGAGAATAGTCAATTAGAAATCAGGTGACGGCAATACAGTGTGCATGAAAGTTTGATGAGGCCTAACTGCGAGAAAAGCGAGGAGAAATGACACCGTGTGAGATGATAAATCAGTCAGAGCTGTGCAGTGCCAGAGCTCGGCACTCTGATTTCACTCTGGTCATTTTTGTATAAATTATTACACTTGCATTCATATGTTGAGTACGCCGTTAAATATGCAGCTCGTTGGATTGTATCAACCTCTCAAGGTTATCCTGAGATTGTACCAGCCTACTGTTCCTGTGTACGCAACTGGACTGTGCTGCTGGCTGACACACCTGGCAAACTAACGGTAGGAGCTAGCGATGGATCAGGTGTGTTTCTATTAATGATATACATTGCAAAAAACAGCATGCAATACGAGGTTGAGATCGATTTAATCGCGTTAATTTCCCAAACTTGCATGCTTGACGCTGCCTGTCTCTCCAGACTGTCTTTGCATTCTCCAGTTTGTCGACCATCCTTGACCGAATCGGCAGGCAGCTGTCCGAATCGACATGCCGGCTTCCAGCATGCCAACAGCGCGCCATGTCTCGGAGTCTGTCATCCGCATGGCGGCCACCATCGCGAGTGCATGAGACAGAAATATTTGAGTCGGAGCTTAACACAATGCTCACGAGGCAAAAGTCTAGCTCTCCCTTCCCTCCTTGCTTCAGTTTCTACCGTCCTGTGGCGCAAGTTGCGTAATCTGGAGGCCCAGTTGGTCACTTCTCAGTCTCTCCAGTCAGTTTTTCAGCATGATTGGGGTTGGCGTGGTCTGCACTTTTCCATGATGCTGAGTGTACGTGTATGCTTCCAGCCACATGAATTTGGGCTTTGTACACGAAAATTGGCCAGCGGGTTGTCGTGCGATTCTCACACTTGAGGGCCAACCCTCAATAAAGCACCGGGTGTGTACATGCCTCACGATTAGAGAGTCAGGGCCACTGTACACGCTGAGGGAACGTGTACTATAGAGTACAGGGTAGTTATAAAAGATATATACAGACAATCAGGCAAAGTGTTTTCAGAAAATTCAACGTCTTAAAAATGTTTTTGGCTCAATAGCAGCCGCTGCACACTCCGACATGAGGTCAAGCCGGGGGAGGGGCAGTGCATAAAGCTTTGGTCTATCAATTATCCGATATTTGCTTTGGTTAAGTTTTGTGGAATGATAATTCGACAAAATCAAACACAAGCTCGGAGACCGCTGAAAAGAGCATGTATGCATAAGCCACACTCGGTATTAATCTAATTTCTGGGTCTACGTACCTATCAAAAAACTTGACTGTTCTTCGCACTAAAGTGTCACGTCGAGCGAAAGTTATCACGTGCTTTGCTGTCCAAGCCTAATCGCTTAAATAAGGCCAGGCAAGCAGATGAACCAAACGACCTTAAACACCAAGAATTGATTCCTGTACAGACAATTCACTATCAAAATCCAGCAGCGTATAGTTCAGACTCCTCTGGGGTCCTGGAAGTTGCAAGAGGCATATAAAGAAGGATTGTCGGCCTCCAAAACCAACCGGGGCGACCCCGTGCAGGCGGTGGCACAGGCTCGGTGGAACAGGTCAAACTGGGCATGCTGCATCCACGTACAAGATTACCATATGTAATTTTGCCGCCGTTGAACTTGGCTTGAACACCAGCCAGAAACCGGTCCGTGTGTCGGCATGCAGCATCCGTCCGGTCTCGAAGCCATCAAGTACCATCTGCCGAGAAGCTGATTCAGGGCGTCGCCATGGATTTTATGGTGGGGGGACAAGGCCAATGTTTAACATGTACATACATTACTAAATTCCTACAATTCCATTATTTTGAGAATCGTGTTGTCAGCGCTCATTTTGGCGCCGTAGGCATTTCCTTTTAGCGCCGCAGGCACTCAATTATAGCGCCGCAGGCACTCATTTCGGCGCGTAGGCATTCCTTTTAGCGCCGCAGGCACCCATATTAGCGCCGCACTTATTTTAGCGCCGAAGGCGCTATATATTTTGGCGCCCTGAAGAAAAATTATTGATTAACACGAGTCACAGGGTACGGGGGACAACTAGCATTGGCAATGTCCCCCCATAGCTTTTACTGGGGGACTGCATGCATGTCTCCCCTGTGACCCTGTACCCCCGATGGCGACGCGCCTGAGCTGATTTGTACATGTAGATGCTGAAGTTGAAGTCTCTCACGGAGTTGGCCGGCCGATATAAAGATTGTAAATTTATACAGTTGATTTAAACAAAGTCTTAATAATAAAATATATAGTAACTGTGCTTTAACAGTTATCCTATGGATTTCAAAAAATAGGTTAAGTTCTTTAAACATTTCTAGGCAAAAACTATTGGTGAATATTAATTTACTGTTTGAATTTTTCAGCAGAGTTCGTCTACGCAGAATAATTGGGAATAAATTTTATGTTTTAACAATTATACTTAGCTCTTAGTCTTCTATCTATATTAGTTACGTAAGTTTAAGAGTTAAGCTTAAGCGCTACTCGCAAAGCATTTCAATTGATTTATAATTATTGAAAATGCAGATAATAGTCTTCTTATAATTTATACAACAGTCTTCTGTTCTGACTTCTTATGAACTAATTCATTGAAGTTTAGGCCTAACTACAATTTACAAATATTTTATGACATTTTATGCTAGGCCTCTGCCTATAGTATCAATAATATTGTCATTATTAACAATAATTGGGCCTACCGCTTACTAGGCCTATTTATCAAAGGGACAAAAGCAAATCTAGGCTGTAGGCCCTATCTTAGGCCTATAAAGATATTAAAATATTTTTTATCTAGGCCTAGTCTAGTTTTAGTTATGCCATTTTAGGTAGGCCTACTACAAATTAATTTTTCTAGCTTATTTGGTCATTAGCTTATTTGTCAGCCAATAGGTCTGGCATTTAAAACTAAAAGATCAATGATAATAGCCAATGCAATTAATAAGATGGCAGTGCTTATCCCCACGGTACCGTAGGAATAATTTCTGTCTTATTCCAACGGTACCGTGGGAATAATTTTCTGCTTATCCGCATGGCACACTGACGAGATAGCTGCCCCATCTTCTACATATGCCGTGGGAATAATTTTCTGCTTATCCGCACGGCACACTGACGAGATAGGGCGAATTGTTGAAGCAATGCAATAATCTATACAAACAAATTGCTAATTTACATGTCTAGTAGAAGTCTACAACAGAAGCGGCAATGCACTTTTCGGCGGATCAATCTCGGGATTATATTTTGCTAAAAATTCAAATTATAAACAATTACTAGAGCAATTTACTTTAAATCATACGTCATAAATAAAAAAAGTGTTTTTTTGCATAAAAAGGCAATTAAATCTTTACTTCTATAAAACTAATGGCCAAGCAAAGTTATGTTGTTATACTGCACTTAAACCGTAAGTACTAAACTAAATTATCCCCACGGCATATGTAGAAGATGGGGCAGCTATCTTGTCAGTGTGCCGTGCGGATAAGCAGAAAATTATCCCCACGGTACCGTTGGAATAGGACAGAAATTATTTCTACGGTACCGTGGGAATAAGCACTGCCTAATAAGATAGCCTGAAAGCAATTAAATTTAAAATTAAAAAAATGCAATTTTATTAAATAGCCTCTCACTTCAGGCTCTCCTCTTAAAATGCCTAAAACATTTTTTATTTTAAATGTTAAATAGGTTCCTATTGATTAGGTCTAGGCCTAATATAATCATTTGGCCTGACCATTTTGTTATCTATTGCAATTATTGTTTAAATGTATTTGTTGCATTCAAGTTGTCTCCATCTTCATGGGCTGCATTTTACTTAACTTTTTTACTTTATTTTGCTCTATCCTTGTTCTTGGTTTATTCTATTATAATTCTATGCACTAATTCTATAGCAATTATATCATACTTAGCCTATTATAATGGCTATTGAAAAAGAATACTGGGTATGTCATTGCTATTATTTTCCCTAATCTATTGGTAGTACTATACCAAGGTGTTAAACTATTAATTGGTAATTTATTTTGCACATGCAGATGAAGCAATCCATTGCTATCTAATTTAACTTTACAATCTAGGCCTATCTCTATTAGATTTATTAGATTGATAACCATTATGTCCATTAGATTAGATCAGCCAGCTTTTTCAACTTAACTGAGGTATGCTTTTTGTCATATTACTATTAGGCAAAAAATAGTCTAGATCTTCCAACATTAGTACCAGTTTATATTCACTAGGCCTAGCCAATCTAGAGCCACCTTATATACAAATTCAGAGTGCTCTAGTTTGACTTGGTTTTTTAAATTGTCTTTTTATATGTTTTACCCATGCTTTAGATACTAGTTTCTATATTAGACAATTTCTTAGTAATAAAAAATTAGTGAAGCTAGCAAAATTGGATAGAATTTTGCCTTCAGCACTTGTGCAATCTCACATAGGCAAACAAACACAAAAAGTAGAAAAAAATATACTAACCAAAATTACACCTTTTTAGTTATTATTATTTAATGTATAGTGGGTTAAGCAAAGATAGGATGGCTTATGTACATTGAAGAAAAAATAAGTACATTTTTATAGAAAGTAAATAAATATATATATATATATACTCTTAGATAAAAGCAACCCCTAAATTCTAACAAAAATGAAAGTCCAAAATATTTATAATATAATAGATTTAAAACTTGAAAATTTTGTAAATAGTTGTTTAACTATATTATAATCTAGTTTTTGGTATATTGCAAGGCCAAATTATTTATTTGTAAACTATATTTTCTTATTATTTATAATAATATTATGCATTATGTTATTAGCTTAGCCTTTTGTCTTATTTTTTATTATAATCAAAGACAAACATAATAAATTATCTGATTTGTTTTATTAGTATAAGCTTAATTAAATTATAAATCCTAGCCAAATTAGGGATTAAGTTGAACTTTTATTTCTTACTTTAGCACAACAATAAGGTTATAGTTAAATTATATTAATTTGAATATAAAATTATATTAATATAAATATAAAGCTAATTATATATATGCAGCCTTTAAAATTACATTAGCTAGAAACTAGAACAAGCAACTTTGGTTTATGACTTGCCCAAAAAATAACAAATAACTTCAATTTGACATCTAATTCTGTCAAAAAATGTTTTTAAAAATGGAGAAAATTGTAAAAAATTTGATAGTTTTGCAACTTATCCTTGATCTGCTACAATTTATATTGTACTGCAGCTCTTTTGTCATCTTAAACTGGAAGCACCAGCCCTCATATCATCTCAAACTGCAGTATCAGCCCTCATATTATCTCAAACTGCAGTATCAGCCCTCATATCATCTCAAACTGCAGTATCAGCCCTCATATTATCTCAAACTGCAGTATCAGCCCTCATATCATCTCAAACTAGGAGCACCAGCCCTCATATCATCTCAAACTGCAGTATCAGCCCTCATATCATCTCAAACTGCAGTATCAGCCCTCATATCATCTCAAACTATGAGCACCAGCCCTCATATCATCTCAAACTGCAGTATCAGCCCTCATATCATCTCAAACTGCAGTATCAGCCCTCATATCATCTCAAACTGCAGTATCAGCCCTCATATCATCTCAAACTGCAGTATCAGCCCTCATATCATCTCAAACTGCAGTATCAGCCCTCATATCATCTCAAACTGCAGTATCAGCCCTCATATCATCTCAAACTGCAGTATCAGCCCTCATATCATCTCAAACTAGGAGCACCAGCCCTCATATCATCTCAAACTGCAGTATCAGCCCTCATATCATCTCAAACTGCAGTATCAGCCCTCATATCATCTCAAACTGCAGTATCAGCCCTCATATCATCTCAAACTGCAGTATCAGCCCTCATATCTTCTCAAACTGCAGTAACAGCCCTCATATCATCTCAAACTGCAGTATCAGCCCTCATATTATCTCAAACTGCAGTATCAGCCCCCTCCCCACCATCTCAAACTGCTGCTTGCCGCAGCGTCAGCGCCAACAAACTCGAGTTGTCACTCAGCACAGCTATCAAAAAAGCAGACTCTGCAACAATGTCTAGCGAGGCAAATGAGCACCCAGTCTCTCACGACCATCACAAGCAGCAGCAGCTGGCTGCCATGGATGGCCCGGCCGCCGTGCCCCGACCAATTCAAATCGTGACCGCCACCTATGGGGAGGACGGCAAAGGCAAGTTCGACCTCGACCTGCCCGCACTTGAGCAACTGCTGCTCAACGATCGAATCCGGGACCACCGGGTCGCCGTAGTCAGCGTGGCCGGTGCATTTCGCAAGGGCAAGTCGTTCCTGCTCAATTATTTCCTGCGCTACCTTGCCTGCATTTCTGACACGGACGGCGGCGGCCTGGCGGGCAGCTGCGGCACCGAGGACTGGCTGGGGTCCAGCAGTCAGCCACTGCGCGGCTTCTCCTGGCGCGGCGGCTCCGAGCGGGACACCACCGGCATCCTGCTGTGGTCGGAGCCGTTCCTGGTCACCCTGGCCGGCGGGGAGAAGGTAGCCGTGCTGCTCATGGACACCCAGGGCGCTTTTGACAGCCAATCGACTGTGCGGGACTGCGCCACCGTGTTCGCTCTGAGCACCATGTTGAGCAGCGTGCAGATCTACAACCTGAGCACCAACATCCAGGAGGACGACCTGCAGCACCTGCAGCTGTTCACCGAGTACGGCAAGCTGGCCCAGGAGAGCCTTGAGAGCGCCGGGGCGCCCTTCCAGCACCTGCTGTTTCTCGTGCGCGACTGGAGCTACCCGTACGAGCACGGCTTCGGTGAGGAGGGCGGTCGCGCCCTGCTGGAGAAGCGACTGCTCATCAACGACAAGCAGCACCACGAGCTGCAGCAGCTGCGCCGGCACATTCGCCAGTGCTTCGATGACATCAGCTGCTTCCTGTTGCCGCATCCCGGCCTGGACGTCGCCACCGACCCGACCTTCGACGGCCGGCTGTCTGCCATCCATCCGCAGTTCGTGGCTCAGCTGCGCCTGCTGGTGCCCCGCCTGCTGGCCCCCGCCAACCTGGTAGTGAAGCGAATTAACGGGGCCGACGTCACCTGCCAGGAGCTGCTTCACTACTTTAAGGCCTACATGCCCATCTACCAGGTATGCGGGCCTGCGGACCTCGTCACACTTGTGTTTGTGTTCACATTTCGAAGCTGAGCACCCCTTTCTGGCAGCCTAGGTTTGCTGTGACACCCTTCTCCATCATAACTATGCGGCAGACAGACACCCTTCTACATGATCCATGTGGCATACAGACTCCCTTCTCCATCATCCATGTGGCAGACAGACACCCTTCTCTATCATCACTATGCGGCAGACAAACACCCTTCTCCATCATCACTATGTGGTAGACAGACACCCTTCTCCATCATCACTATGCGGCAGACAAACACCTTTCTCCATCGTCCTTCTGCTAGACAAGCCCCCCCCCCCTCCAGCAAAGTACTCGTACATTAGGCATCTGGTCCAGCAGCAGCCCCGCACTGATTTCACCCAAACACAAATTCAGGGCGACGACCTGCCGCAGCCGAAGACGATGCTGATGGCCACCGCGGAGGCCAACAACCTGGCCGCCGTGGCCGCCTCCCGCACGGTGTACACGGGCCTTATGGAGGAAGTTTGCGGCGGCGAGCGGCCCTACGTGGCGCCGGACAAGCTGCTGGACGAGCACAGGCGCTGCGTAGATGACAGCCTGGTCTGGTTCCGCAAGCTGCGCAAGATGGGCGGCCCGGAGTTCAGCGCCCAGTACGAGGAGCAGCTCAGCCTGGACTGCGACGAGGCCTTCGAGATGTACAGGGCGCACAACCAGTCCAAGAACGTGTACGTTGGCATGCGCACCCTGTCTGTGCTGTTCAGCGCCCTGCTGCTCTGCTACTTCCTGGCCGGCTTCTTGGACTTCATCGGCCTGGACCCGCTGGCCAACCTGTGCACCTGGATGGTGTGGGTCCTCATCGTGGCCCTCATCACCTGGTGCTACGTCAGGCACAGTGGCAACTACTTGGACCTGGGCCACCATATCGATGCCTTTGCCAATCTGCTGTGGGATAAGGTGCGAGTCGCTGGCATGGGCTGGGATTGGGGTCACTGTGGTTGGAGTTGGGGTCAGTGTCGCTGGGATTGGGGTCATTATGGCTGGGATTGGGGTCAGTGTAGCTGGGATTGTGGTCAGTGTAGCTGGGATTGGGGTCAGTGTGCTTGGAGTTGGGGTCAGTGTGCTTGGAGTTGGGGTCAGTGTGGTTGGAGTTGGGGTCAGTGTGCTTGGAGTTGGGGTCAGTGTGGCTGGGATTGGGGTCAGTGTAGCTGGGATTGGGGTCAGTGAGGCTGGTATTGGGGTCAGTGTAGCTGGGATTGGGGTCAGTGTAGCTGGTATTGGGGTCAGTGAGGCTGGGATCGGGGTCAGTGTAGCTGGGATTGTGGTCAGTGTGGTTGGAGTTGGGGTCAGTGTGGTTGGAGTTGGGGTCAGTGTGGCTGGGATTGGGGTGAGTGTGGCTGGGATTGGAGTGAGTGTGGCTGGGATTGGGGTGAGTGTGGCTGGGATTGGGGTGAGTGTTGCTGGGATTGGGGTGAGTGTGGCTGGGATTGGGGTCAGTGTAGCTGGGATTGGGGTCAGTGTAGCTGGGATTGGGGTCAGTGTAGCTGGGATTGGGTCAGTGAGGCTGGGATTGGGGTCAGTGAGGCTGGGATTGGGGTCATTGCGGCTGGGATTGGGGTCATTATGGCTGGGATTGGGGTCAGTGAGGCTGGGATTGGGGTCATTGCGGCTGGGATTGGGGTCAGTGAGGCTGGGATTGGGGTCAGTGAGGCTGGGATTGGGGTCATTATGGCTGGGATTGGGGTCAGTGAGGCTGGGATTGGGGTCATTGCGGCTGGGATTGGGGTCATTATGGCTGGGATTGGGGTCAGTGAGGCTGGGATTGGGGTCATTGCGGCTGGGATTGGGTCATCAGTGCGGCAATTTGAGGGTAATAGGCTTTCAGAAGAGTACAATGCCTAAAGCTATCAAGCGTAGTATTGGCCAATCGCATAGGTCCAGCTGTTAGGGGCGCTATGCCTAGAGATTGTTGCTGTTCTGTTTGCCCTGAGCCAACACAAGCATGCAGATCTTGGTTTAGCTTAGGTGGGGTCAAAGTGCGGTATGGATTTTGAACTGGGCTGTCACAGCACTGCGGGGGTCCCCTGTGGCTGTGCAGTTTTTTTGCAAGACTTTCCTGGGCGCGGCCTCATCAATGCATGGCTAATTCTGAATTCTGTACCCAGGGGAGGGGCAGGCCTGAATTTCAATGAGGCCGTACATTCACGGCTGGCTGGGGGGGGGTCGTCCTGCCTGCCTCGGTCTCTGGCGGCTCCGGCTCGCATGCGGCAGGAGATTCGGCTGCGCCCGGGAGATGCGCAGATTTTCGGCGCAGGCCTCGCCGTCTCTCTCTTTCCTGGCTTTTCTCGCCCTCCTCGATCTTCCTTTTTTGTCTGATTTTTTTCAAGTGTCCTTTTCCTCAGGCTCTACTTCTATGGGACTATGGGATATTTTTGGCCCGCTAATTCTGCTCGCTGCGGACGCTGCAGTCGAATATTGGGCCGCATCTGGCCGGGCTGGATGGCGCAGGTTTTGCCCGCTGCTGCTGAGGTTGACAGGCAGCAGACGGGGCGGACATGGTGGGGGAGATTGCTAGATCTTTTGCACTTTATAGATGCGTCTGGGATTGTTGAACTTGTGTAAACCTTGGTTGGTTTGGTGTGACTTGGACCTGTCAGTGGAAAAATACATTGCACTTCACCGACTGCTGGAACTGCTTTCTGACTCCAACATCAACACTGAGGGACAGTCGCCCTGATGCCTCCCGACAATCGCCCTTGATGCAGCCTGATCGTCATTTCAATCCAAATATGAGCACTGCTCAATCTGAATCCCATACCATTAGCACTGCTCAACCTGAATCCCATACCATTAGCACTGCTCAAACTGAATCCCATCCCATTGGCACTGCTCAACCTGAATCCCATACCATTAGCACTGCTCAATCTGAATCCCATACCATTAGCACTGCTCAAACTGAATCCCATCCCATTGGCACTGCTCAACCTGAATCCCATCCCATTAGCACTGCTCAATCTGAATCCCATACCATTAGCACTGCTCAACCTGAATCCCATACCATTAGCACTGCTCAACCTGAATCCCATACCATTAGCACTGCTCAATCTGAATCCCATCCCATTAGCACTGCTCAATCTGAATCCCATCCCATTAGCACTGCTCAATCTGAATCCCATACCATTAGCACTGCTCAAACTGAATCCCATACCATTAGCACTGCTCAACCTGAATCCCATACCATTAGCACTGCTCAATCTGAATCCCATACCATTGGCACTGCTCAACCTGAATCCCATACCATTAGCACTGCTCAACCTGAATCCCATACCATTAGCACTGCTCAATCTGAATCCCATACCATTAGCACTGCTCAACCTGAATCCCATACCATTAGCACTGCTCAATCTGAATCCCATACCATTGGCACTGCTCAACCTGAATCCCATACCATTGGCACTGCTCAATCTGAATCCCATACTATTCTCAACCCCCGCCCCAGATCGGTTGCCCGCTGTACGTGACCGTGACGCAGAAGGCGGCCGAGCAGGCCGTGGGCTTCAACATGGCGGGCAGGCAGCGCCAGCGCTCCTCGTCGTCCTCGTCCGCCGTCCCGGCTGTCGGACGACCCAAGCGGGACTGAGCCGTCGGCCGCTGACCCCTCCTCCTGGTGCTCCGCCTTCATGACTGAAGCGACTTCCATGATAGACCTTCGCTGCGTCGGACTCCGTGACCAGCCTTTCCCCTGTTGACCCGATTTTGAATTCGCGCGTATTTGTTTAAACGAATCAGTTTTTGTTTTTCTTCATTCTCAGTCTGACTAAAAATGATCGAATTTTTCTGAGAAAATGATCCCATTAATTTTCACTCCCCCGATCTGCCGGCCTGTGATTGCCGATCCCATCAATTGAATTCAGCCCGTGCTGTGAGCCCTGCCCAGTCTGCATATTAACTGCTTACTGTTGTGCTGCACCGCTCTGATTTTGGCCAGGTGAACTCTGTCTGTCCTGCTAGCATCTGCCGTGCCTTCCTGTGCTTGCACTGTTCAACTATTTAGGGACTCGCTGTTTTTTATAATGTTTTTTCTCTATCCTATATTTTTCTATTTCTGACTTGCGAGTTCGGGTAGCGAAGCTGGACCTATTGTCAGTTATTGTGTGCTTATTTAGAATTTTCTGTCCCCTGTAAGCGAAATTCCTCACCTGTAGCTTGTGATTTACAACCCGAATTAATAACTAATAATTGTCCTCAGAGCAATAAGCTGCGGATTATCTGAGCTCTCCGGCTGGCCAATGCGGCACTGGGCTGGCCTGGGGTTGCGGGCGGCTACACTTTTCTCTGTGGGGCACTGCTTTCTGTGGGCTTGGTTTCCATGGGGATCTGACCCACTCTGACCCGAAATCTGGTCATCCTTAATTCAGGACACTTGAACCAGTTTGCACACATGATCCACAATCCGGACACATGATCCACAATCCGGACACATGATCCCCAATCCGGACACATGATCCACAATCCGGACACATGATCCACAATCCGGACACATGATCCCCAATCCGGACACATGATCCACAATCCGGACACATGATCCACAATCCGGACACATGATCCCCAATCCGGAACTATGATCCCCAATCCGGAACTATGATCCCCAATCCGGAACTATGATCCCCAATCCGGAACTATGATCCCCAATCCGGAACTATGATCCCCAATCCGGAACTATGATCCCCAATCCGGAACTATGATCCCCAATCCAGAAATATAATCCCCAATCCGGAACTATGATCCCCAATCCGGAACTATGATCCCAAATCCGGACACATAATCCCCAATTCGGACATATGATCCCCAATCCCAATCCGGACATATGATCCCCGTACAGGAATGGAGATTTCGTGTCCGAAGCACCCCAGCTTTGATTCCCCGATCCCCAGTTTTGCTGACGCAGATATCAGTGAGCTCACTGCTCAAGCGACTCTCCAGCTCAGCCCGCCGGCATGCAGAGCCAGAATGATTGATGGATTGATTCGGACACCCCGTCTAGTCACACAGAGCCCCGCCTAGTTCACCAAATTCACGTGTTCGCGCCAAATTGTTTATTTTTAACTATTAACTATTTCTATTTAATTGATTTGCGTCAGTTTTGAAGAAAAGCCGAAACGCTGCGTGCCGAATTCTGCCCCGATCTCCGAGCTGTTTTTCCCCTTTTCCAGCATGGCAAGCCTGTATTTATGCGAGTGCAATCAGCGCGCCCTGCTGGGCTGCGCAACCTTTCTGGCTGGAGAGACTTTAGTGCTTACTGAGTAGCGCGAGAACAGTAGTATGTAGCGCGCGACAAATCCAAATTCAGTTTTTCTGATCATTTTTATTTAAATTCTTTGTTCGAGTGAGTTGCCTCTGACCTGATAGTTAGAGCTTGTCTGCCTGTATCCCAGGGACATCCCAGGGATCTTTCCCCTGTGCATTTTCCCTGGTTCAGTTATTCATTTATGCCATCCCTCAGCAAGCGGCAAGCACCAAAGATCGCAATGGCTAATTTATAGCACTGTTCACAGTCTGAATACAATTGCAACTGTTCAAATATACAGTTTGATGCGCGTGAGTTCACTTTGAGTACTTTAGTTATTTGTCCGCACAATTGCATGGGTATCGCAGATCACTTGTGCAGTCTCACTGCTTTCGGAAGCACACTTTAACATCTGCAAGCCTTCCTGATAGGAAGCTACAGTCTGCTGTAAGGCTTACTGATGGGAAGCTACAGTCTGCTGTAAGGCTTACTGATGGGAAGCTACAGTCTGCTGTAAGCCTTCCTGATGGGAAGCTACAGTCTGCCGTAAGCCTTCCTGATGGGAAGCTACAGTCTGCCGTAAGCCTTCCTGATGGGAAGCTACAGTCTGCTGTAAGCCTTCCTGATGGGAAGCTACAGTCTGCTGTAAGCCTTCCTGATGGGAAGCTACAGTCTGCCGTAAGCCTTCCTGATGGGAAGCTACAGTCTGCCGTAAGCCTTCCTGATGGGAAGCTACAGTCTAACTGTAAGCCTTCCTGATAAGCTACAGTCTGCTGTAAGCCTTCCTGATAAGCTACAGTCTGCTGTAAGCCTTCCTGATAAAAAGCTACAGTCTGCTGTAAGCCTTCCTGATGGGAAGCTACTGCTATACCCACAAGACTTCCTGCTGCTTGAATCAGCCACCGAGGTCTGAAAATATTAAGATTAAGTTTAAGATTAGGCACTTTAAATGACAAACTAACAAGTCAGAGTTTCGAGCTGAGCTTCTACGAGTACTCCGAATAATGCGAAGGGAATTCAGTGATTTACAGAACAATGGCTGTCAAATATCTGGCGCCAGCTATGGCGGGTTTCTTTGCTATTAGATATAAACAGGTTCGATACAGGTTGATAGGTTCGCAGCGATGGATCGATTGAGATTTGTTATACTTGAGATTACAGGTCCGATTGCTAAACAGGAAATTACACAGAATATGTTAGCGATTGATACAATTTGATAGTTTAGATGGATTATTAGTACACGTAAAGCTCAGACATGTGCTATGGAGATCATATCTTTTTGGATGAACATCAAGGACGAAGCCCAAGATCCTCATCCCGACTTCACTTCTGGTCCAGAATACAGGATTCCATAAATTCCTGAGAATGATTCCGAATCGCTGACCCGGATCCGGAATCCCATGACTCGGATCCCGAATCCCATGACCCGGATCCCAAATTCCAAGTCTCGGATCCCGGATCCGGAATCCCATGACTCGGATCCCGAATCCCATGACCCGGATCCCAAATCCCATGACTCGGATCCCGGATCCGGAATCCCATGACTCGGATTCTGAATCTCATGACCCGGATCCGGAATCCCATGACCCGGATCCCAAATCCCATGACTCGGATCCTGAATCTCATGACCCGGATCCCGAATCTCATGACCCGGATCCCGAATCCCATGACTCGGATCCTGAATCTCATGACCCGGATCCGGAATTCCATGACTCGGATCCCGAATCCCATGACCCGGATCCCAAATCCCATGACTCGGATCCTGAATCTCATGACCCGGATCCCGAATTCCAAGTCTCGGATCTCGAATCCCAGACCCGGATCAGGCTAATTCGTCCCTACAAAGCTGGTGGGTGAGTGGAGCTGCAGCACAGGGGACTTGCAGGTGTGCAAACTAAGCACAATGGTATTAGTTATAACATTAATAGCTTTCTAACAAAAGTTGAGAAGCAGTTCTAAATAAAACACGGGTTATTGCGGTTACAGTAGAGAAGAAGAAGCCTATAGCTGAGTGAGTAGCGACAATAAAGACTTTTAAGTGCAGGCCTAATAAGTCACTCAGGTTTACTTAATAACGCAGTATTATGGGCTATGCTACATCAGTGCTGTTGGTCACTTGTAGAAGTGCAGGTCGGGCGTCCCCAGCGAATTCACAGCTCAGGCATCGGCGCCGCCGGTCTGGCTCGGGCGCCGTTCGCCCTGGCTGTCGCGCAGCTTCACGGGCACAATGGTGACGGCCAGGCGGCTGTTGTGCAGCACGTAGTCCGACACCGAGCCCAGGAAAGCGCGCTTCACGTCGCCGAGACCGCGCGTTCCCATGACAACCATGTTGCAGCCGGTGCGCCAGGCGATGTCCACCAGGGCCTCGCCCGGCCGCTTGCTGGGCTCGGCGACGAACTCCATCTGAGGGGGGTGGCGCGGTGAGGGATACTGAGGCCCCGAATCCCAGATCCTGTGATTTCAGAATGCCCTGATTCCCAGATCCTGGAAGGCCGAGTCCTAGATCCCGGAATTTCGAGCCCCAGATCCCGGAATTTTGAGTCCAACATCCCGGAAGTCGAGTCCCAGATCTCCCCAAAATCCAAGGTTCCGAAAATCCTTGATTCCTAAAGACCCGAGTTTCAGAAGTAGCAGATTCGCAAGTCGCAAGTCGCAGAAGTCCTGGATTCCTGAAATCCCAGATTCTTGAAGTCTTGGATTCCCAAAATCCCGGATTCCAGAAGTCCCGGATCCCGAAGTCCCGGATTCCGGCACCTTCAGGTGAGTCTGCATCGCCCGGACGGAGACGTCCTCCTCCAGAGCCTTGGCCTTCTTGCCGCTCTCCAGGATGATGTTGCGCCATTCCTCAGTCGGCACGTTGAAGCCGCTCTTCAGCGAGAAGGACGGCAGGGATGGCGGCTCCAGGATGTGCGCGATCACCAGCGAGTCACCGTCCCGGCGGATGTTGTCCAGGTACCACTGGTAGGCAGCCTCGGCGTGCTGGGAGCCGTCCAGGGGGATCAGGATCTTGCGGCCGGACATGTTAATGCTGCGGGTCACGTGACAAAGGAAAATGGAGCGAAGAGTAACAGATATATTTCGACTTTGAAAACGCTCGTCTAGAAAGCTAAATTAAATAAAAAATCAGAATACAAATAAAAAAAGTCGTAAAATAAGCAATTCGTGTTTTAAAATTTGCGACGTCATTTTGAATGCAGATTAAGAGCCTTTTAGGCTACTGAAGCGCCAAAATGTGGTTTTGTCGTTAAAATAGTTCGGCGCCGATTTGAATTACATTTAGCTTAGGTCATTTACTTTGCACTAGAAATGAGATACGAACGAATGTTTTGCTACTGTAAGGTGCAAATTTGAGCATTCGATACGAATCAACTAGCTAGAAATGAACACCCAAGCAAGTCAGCAAGTCAAGGACACGGAGTTCGGTCGCACCCTCCTCTCAGCTCTTGCTTGTTTAGTGTTAGCCCTGCCCTTAGCTGAGCTGAGCAGAGCTGATTTCCGGAGCCTCTGCTCTGACCGACTGCATGCAGTTCAATATATCGGCTATAGATTAGATAGGCTGGGAAGAAAATCCCAGTTTATGGAAATACTTTGCGCCGGCCGGGTTGAGCTGAGCAGAGGCTGCCGAGTGCAGAGCTGATCAGCATCCTTTGAATTTAGCAGCTGCATCTTTAAGTCTTCTTGGATCTCAACCCTCAGCTCAGATTATATAATATTGCACCTGCAGCTCCATCAGTCCATCGCATGAAAGTCGCACACATTTGAGACCACCTGTCATCCGATCGTGAGCACGCGACGGGAGAAGAGAAGGGAAAAAATGGGACTGGGCGAGTCACATCTGGCCTGATTGCAGCGCATGGGCATTTTGGCAGACGGCGTCCGGCGCGGATCTAATACGGCGCGGCGCAGCGCGTACGGCGCGCGGCAATTAGTACGGCGCGGCGCGGTACTAATTAGATGCCGAGGCATTTAGGCTTGATAAGACAGTCATAGTTACTCCTGCCGTTTACCCAAAACTTTGCTTTATGGTTTCTTTCACAGGTAAGTCATTTCACAGCGTGGCGCAGGTTGTGTAGGCGTCTGGCGTACTTAAGCCATGCGCTGCAATAGGGACATCTGGCGCTGAGTGAGCTGAAAGGGCCCGTGGCCGTGAGGAAGTTTCCAATTCCATCTCTTTTTCCTTCTGATAATTTTCTTCATCAATTACTTCTGCGGCAGATGCGAGCTGCTGAGCCCTGTCAGTGTCCAATCACGACTCAAATTTTCTTGTCGACTAGTGTACTGCAATTAACTAATTGCATACTGCGAACAAGAGGCAGCAGCAGCTCGGACTCGGAAGCCTGATCCTGTACTCGAAAACTTCCAGTTTTCGCCTTTCATTGAATTGATATTTAAAAAGTTCAGTTTTTTATTCAACAGTCCGATATTTGCGTTTTGGTATCGATGGCATCGCGGGCGCGTTATTTTAATTCAATTTGTTTTCGCCCTTTGGCACCCGTCAAAGCGAATTAAAATCGGAAAAGTGCACTTTAATATCTAGGTCTTACCGTATAAATTCCACTCAGTTAAGTAGCAGAAGCAGCTTAGCAGAAATCGCAGCGCTGAAAGTAGGGCAGAATGAAATTTTGCAACTGGTATGAGGTAGAGCAGAGCCTTTTATTAAAGAAGAAAATCTCCCTGGAGTGGAAATGAATTCAGTAGTTGAGTCGGCGCACACGGCAAGGCAGTGAGAAAACAGAATTCTCTGGTCCTGATCAATCAATAGCACGGTGAGGCTAAGGCTGGGCAACCCGAGCTGTATAGCCTGAAATGGTTTGAGGGGCCTGCTGTGTGACCCGCGATGCAATTGGTTCCTTCCCTTCTGGCCGCTTGCACAACAGCAGACAGGAGGGTGAGGCAGATAGCTCACAGCGGGGGTCCGTTCTCTGGCCTTCCTTCCCCAGTCAATACTGGGACTAGCCTCTCTTTCCTCTCTCCGGCCCACCTCCTCCGATTCCAATGTACAGTGCTGAGTGTACACCGATGTACACTCTCTCTATTTACCATCGCAGCTGGAATTTTCTCTACCCCTGACCCGAGTTTCCTCTCAGCCCATCCGATACCCCAAGCCTTGGCCGGCCCACCTCAGCCATCCTTGCCCCGCCTTGCTAGAGGACAGATCTATGAAAACGAGATGCCGCCAATCCGCCATTCCCTTCTTTCTTTTCCACGCTATTCCTGTGGTTGCCTGTCCTGCTTAACAGCTGCCATCCATCTGCCCAGTAATTTGCAGCCCTGTCTGCTTTGCGCATGCGCAGAGTGGACTGTGCACTCATTATTGGCAAGTCTTTCAGTTTCACTTCGTACTTACACACCCGCTTCACATTCACACATCTTATTACTAAAGGTTGCTTTCTACTCAACAACTCAAGACTAGGCTAGGGTTAATGACTGTAGCAGCAATATTTATACACTTCAGATTTAGATTAATCGAATGTCGCAAAAACCGAATGAATTTGCAGTCCAGCAGTCCAGAAGTGGAGTCAATGCTTCCAGTTAACTCAGGCAGAAAGAAACTGCAAGTTGCTTTTAGATTAGACTGACTGAAATAGGTTATTTCTCAGAGAATCCCACCAAAGCCGTTAAGTAAAACTCGCTGAAGTATATTTAGACTACTCACAGTAGCAGCTCTGAATCACAAACAAGCAAAGTTGGCATACGCTGGGAACTGATAAAAAATAAGGTGATTTAGGCCGAGGCCGAGTCCCGGTTTTCAAAAGCTGAGCGCAAATGGCGTCAAGATTCGGGTCTTAGCAAGTCTGAATAAATAAAGCACTCACTAATTTCACTTGAACATCAAATAACTTCGAACTTGAAAGATTATGAATTTATTATGGCTATAAAACTAAATGCTTTAAAAGGAAGAAAACAGACTGTAAAAAAACAAAAGCTTAAAATTTACTTTTCCACTGTTGGTTTCCACTGCTGGTTTCCACTGCTAGTTTCCACTGCTGGTTTCCACGGCTGGTTTCCACTGCTGGTTTCCACTGCTAGTTTCCACCGCTAGTTTCCACCGCTAGTTTCCACCGCTAGTTTCCACGGCTGGTTTCCACCGCTAGTTTCCACTGCTGGTTTCCACTGCTGGTTTCCACTGCTAGTTTCCACAGCTAGTTTCCACCGCTAGTTTCCACTGCTGGTTTCCACTGCTGGTTTCCACTGCTAGAATTGCTTCAGTTTCAAGAAATCGAATTGGACATCTGTAGGAGCCGCGTATTAAAATTTGATTATTCAAAGAAACAAACAACTTTAAAGAAAAAGCAAAAGGCCCACAACAGTTTGTCAACAGCGCATGAAGAACAATTTAACGTTCTTGAGATCTCGCTTTGAGTCAGAAAGCCTCCACTCTCGGGTCCAGCGCGCTGTTGCTTGGAATCTGCAAATAATAGACACAAATATGTAAGAGTAACTATGTCCAGCAGACACTCGGTCTCACAGCAGACACTCAGTCTCCCAGCAGACACTCACAGTCTCCCAGCAGACTCAGTCTCACAGCAGAAACTCAGTTTCCCAGCAGACACTCAGTCTCCCAGCAGACACTTACAGTCTCACAGAAGATACTCAGTCTCACAGCAGACACTCACAGTCTCACAGCAGACACTCACAGTCTCACAGCAGACACCCAGTCTCATAGCAGACACTCACAGTCTCACAGCAGATACTCAGTCTCACAGCAGACACTCACAGTCTCACAGCAGACACTCACAGTCTCACAGCAGACACCCAGTCTCATAGCAGACACTCACAGTCTCACAGCAGACACTCACAGTGTCTCGGAGCTCCGCCCGCTCCCCAACAGCGGCCAGTCTGACGCGGCACGGCGCCACAGAGCCGTCCGCGGGTGCCACCAGCTTCGGCCAATGCGCGCGCATCAGCTGGCGCCGAAAATCGTCCAACTCAGCGGCGGACACCGCTGCGGAGCCGGCGACACGCTGGGAGGCCAGCCGTGCCAGCATTCGGGCCGCGAGACGGCGGCAGATGCTAGCGACGGCTGCGGGGTCTCGCAGGTTCTGCACAGACGAGCTGACGAAGGCGACCACCTCAGCGGGGCCGTCGTTATCCTGGTAGAGCTGCACCTGCTGCCCGCCGCCCGGGGCCGCCAGGGCCTCGTACACTGGAGCGGCCACGGCCAGCTCGGGCCGCGAGCGCAGACGGAATCGCAGCTGCAGGCAGGGCAACTCGGCCAGGCCCAGGACGCAGCCAGCGGCCGACAAGGCGCAATGCACGACCGGGTGCGAGGCCGCGGCCCAGGTCAGGGCGGCCTCAAGCTCCGAGTTTGCCTGCTTCACCAGCCACTGCGGCGGCGCCAAGGCCGCTGCCGTGCCGATAGGCGCCACCTCAAGGGCGCGGCCAGGCGGTGGCAGCTTGAAGAAATCTTGCAAGGCGCGGGCGGCGCCAGCACAGCGCTCGCTGGCGTCCACCAGGCGCAGCTGGCCGGGGTACGCGGCCGCCAAGGCCAGGGCGCCCTCCTCCGCAGTCGCCGCGTCGTCATGCCCGATCCCCGAAATTCGCGTCGACTTTGGCGCTGGCGCCAAAAGAATCGGCGCGTCCTGCAGCGCACAGAAGCCGCCGCCGACGCAGGGCAGGAAGGCGCCGCTGTGCAGCTGCCGGAGCGCCTGCAGCCGCTGGTTGATGTTGGCGGCTTCGGGCGCATCAGCAAAAGCGGCGATCGCGCGCCAGGCTAAGTCGGAGTTGCGAAGCTCGCCAGCCAGGAGGAGGACGGCGACCAGCTGGCTGAGGGGCGGCGGGCCAGCGCGAACGCCGCAGACGCCAACGAAGAAGTCGCGCAGTTCAGGCGGGTAGCAGAGACTGAGGTGGTGGGGCTGCAGCTGGGCTCGCATGGCGGGCCAGCCGGGCGCGGACTTCAGCTCCATGGGCATCAGGTCCGACCACATCAACTCGGTGGCCCGGCGGCACTGGAGGTGACTGCGGCCCACATCTGGCATCAGGATCGGAGTCTCCGTGGCCTCAACGCCATCTCCCAGGTTCTCTTCGCTGAGACAGTCGGCAGCCAGGAGGCGGTAGATTCTGACTGAGGCGGCCCTGCTGAGCCGCGCCAACGGCAGCCCACTGCAGCCGGTCAGCAGGCGCCGCAGAGCTGCAGGATCGCGCGCGTCCGTCACGATGCCAACGTCGCGATAGAAAGCTTCGCCGTTGTCCTCACCGAGGCCGTCGAGATCCTCCAGCACCGCGGCCGGCGTGCCCTCCAGCAGCTGACGGGCCCGGCGGCTTGGCGCGAACACCTCGGCTGGCCGGAAGGCGCCGCGGCTGCCAGGGTCGGCGGTGCGGCAGACGCAGCTGGCGGGAATCCAGGCAGCCTCCCGCAGGCGGGCCAGCAGCGCTGGGAGCTCCGCCTGCGGTAAGCCGGCCTTCACGGCTTGCCAGTCGGCGGCCAGAAATTTCAGCAGGGCTCGACGCGCCCTAACAGAGACGCCGTCGTCGAGCAGGCGAAGCAGCTCCTGAGACGTCGGCGCAGCGGCAACGCCGAGGCTGTTGGCAAAGAATTCGCGCCAGGCGGAGGCGGGTGCGGATGCAGCCTGCAGGTAGGCGGTCGGGTGCAGCGGCAGCCAGTCGGCGAGCTCGGGCGGCGGGCTGGCGGTTCCATCCAGCAGCAGGTAGAGCGGGGGCGAGGCGCCAAACGAGTCTGGAAAAAATAGGCGGTGCCGGCCGGCGGGCAGCAGCGCTCGCGAGTCCGCAGTCAGCAGGGGGACTCGGCTGGCCAGGCTCCGGCCAGCAGAAGACGCGGCCTCCATGAGACAGCTGGTGAGCAGGGCGAGCTGGCGGCCAGATGCCTCTGAGCAAGACGAGCCGGCCAGGGCCTGCAGGACAGGCAGGATGAGGCTGTCGGTGAGGAACTCTGGCAGAGCCCGGCTGTCCAGTACGCCCAGCTGCTCCACCAGGCAGTGACGCAGCCGGTGAGTACCGGCCTGGCCGGACTGGGCAGCCAGAAACTCCGGACAGAGCACAAATATCCGGAAATGCGACTCAAGCGCCGCCAATGCCCGCCGCATGCAGGGCAGCTCGCTGGCTGCGGGCAACAGAAGGGTCGCGCCGCTGTCGGGCTGAAGGAGGCGCAGCGGCTGGTCCGGGTCGCCAAGGCAACGGCAGGGCAGGCAGGGCAGACCACAGAGCAGCTCTACCGGGTTCGCGGCCTCATTGGCTGGCTGGGACTCGCAGCACAGCTCGTTAATGAGGTGGCCGAGCAGGCCGAAATCCGCCGCGGTGAGGTCCGGAGCTCGATTCTGCAGATCGGCTAGCAGCGGCTCGGCCAAGAGTTGCAGTCGGAATTGGCGCAGTCCGAGACAGGTCGCGAGTTCGCGGCCCCGCTGGCCGGAGAACCCGCCCGGGCTGCGTTCGAGACAAGCCGGCAGGAAGTGGCGGCGCAGCCCGGCGGACGCGGCTGCGCGGACGGCGTCGGGCACGTCGAAGAGCAGGCGGGAAGGCGGGTGTAGGCCGGCAGGCGGGCCGGCATCGGAGGGCAGCCAGTCGGAGCGGGCCAGCAAGCGGTGCACGGCGGCTGCCAGGCCGGGCTCGGCCAGCTCCCGGCGCAGGGGGATGGCGGCGATGTAGGCGGCCAGCCGGGCGGAGGCGTCCGGGTCATCAAACGACCAGGCGGCGGCGTGGCCGGCGAACAGGCGCGGCAGCCGGTCGGTGAGCAGGTCGGCGTTCTCTTGGCTGACCGACGCGGCCAGCAGCTGCTGCCTGCGAGTTGGGGGGGGGGCATTGTGGTGGAGCTGGTGCCATTCGATCATGCAGATTGTGGAATGTTTGCATCAGCTTAGATCCCTGGCTTTCAGAAGCTTGGACTATCGCGAGCTGGAATCTCATTAAAAAATAAGCATTTCCTAGCTTACAAGTTCCCGATTTTTTTATTATTTTATATACTACTCAGAAATAAGTAGCATCAGTTGCGGTCGCTGTCTTCCAGAGTCCTTCATCCCCGGTTTGTCTCGACTCGAATTTGAGGATTTTTAACAGCTGAGACTGAGAATAAATTGGCGCTGCTTATTGATTGGCCAGAATCTCATCCTTAACCTTTAAATAATTTAATGAGTAACGAATAACTAAAGTCCTTATTTAAATATTATCCCGAGGAAAACGGTACCTAGGCCAAGAAGTGCCCGAGAGTCGTCGCAAATAACAGGTAAAATAGGAAAGGTAAGAGACAACTCTAAAACGACGAAATGTCACGGTACAAGTCGCCAAAGAGTCGCCCAAGAATCACTCTGAAACGACTCTGGTGCCACTGCGGTGACTCTTGGGCGACGGTAAAACGACTCTAGGGCCGTAGAGTCGTATTTGAGGTTTAAAGCACTCTTACTAGCCTACTGAGTTAGTAGAAAGTTAAGCGCCAAAAAACGATTGTTAGGACCACTCTCGCCACCCTTTTTACGATTCTACAACTCTATAAGAGTCACTATATTCTTGTCACGGTATCGTTTTCAACGGGCATCGTCTCATCCGAGCTCTGTTACAAGCTCAAGCGGCTCACCTGGCGGAGTCCACGCGCAGCAGGCCGGCGGGCGAGCAGGCCAGGAACCGCAGGCCGCAGCCCCGCAGCAGCGGCAGCCCAGCCGACGGGGCAACAAAGAAGCCGCCGTCCGCAGCGGCCACCACCTCCGGTTCAGCCGGAACCGCCAGCTGCAGGTCGCCGCCGCCGCCGTCAACGAAAACCCAGCGCTCGCTGCCGGTCGGCTTCAATTCGACGTCACAAAAATCACGCGTCCGCCGATCGATGACGGCCTCACAACCGTTGCTTAACAACCGGAGCTCGTACGACTGATAGACACCGGCGGCGGCGTCCTTGACAACCAGGCGGCGGAGACGGGAGGCGCATAGCAACCAACGCGGGTCTACCGCGGAGGCGAGGCCGCCGGAGTGCAGCAGGGCGGCCTGCACCTGGGTGAACAAGCAGGTGTTCAACACTTTAGCTGTTCAACAGCAGGAGCACAAACGTTATGGCTAACAACCCCAAGGCTTCCAGTGTGAGCGCCTGTGTGCAGCATCCGCACGCTTGTATTGGCAGCATCAAGAATTGCCTCACTGCTGGTTGTGGGACAATGTCGCCTCGCCCTCCAGCGATTATTTATCTACTTTACCTAAATAAATAGCAAAATTGACTGCGATCGATAAATCTCTAGCTAATAATTAGCTTAATGAAACGCTCACACCATTAAACGGTGAGTTTTTACAGAAAGTCTGTAGCCCTTAGGAGTCGAATTCTTCGGCACAAAATAATTAAAGGTAACGGGACACGCATTACAAGTGGCAGTCTCAGTCCCCCCTCTCACCTCCGGACGCAACGGCAGAACTATTATGACGCCGCAGTCGTCCAAGTCACCGATCTGTCGGCCCCATCGGCTGGAGACGCCCAGCCAGACGGGCAGCAGGCAGGACAGCGGCTGCTGGCTGTCCAACTCAAACCCGAAGTGAAACCCGTTTGAGTGAATCTCGGGGCAGTGCGACGCCTCCAGCACTGACCTAGGCGGGTGAGGGTGATTATCTGCCTCATCGCTGACACCAGACTCACCTAAGCTTCACCTGAGCTATCATTGAGCCTCATCACTGATCCCAGCATCACATGAGCTACTATTTCAGCTTTATCTGAGCTAGCATTCCAGCCTCACCTGAGCTAGAATTCCAGCCTCACCTGAGCTAGCATTCCAGCCTCACCTGAGCTAGAATTCCAGCCTCACCTGAGCTAGAATTCCAGCCTCACCTGAGCTAGAATTCCAGCCTCACCTGAGCTAGAATTCCAGCCTCACCTGAGCTAGAATTCCAGCCTCACCTGAGCTAGAATTCCAGCCTCACCTGAGCTAGCATTCCAGCCTCACCTGAGCTAGAATTCCAGCCTCACCTGAGCTAGAATTCCAGCCTCACCTGAGCTAGAATTCCAGCCTCACCTGAGCTAGAATTCCAGCCTCACCTGAGCTAGAATTCCAGCCTCACCTGAGCTAGAATTCCAGCCTCACCTGAGCTAGCATTCCAGCCTCACCTGAGCTAGCATTCCAGCCTCACCTGAGCTAGCATTCCAGCCTCACCTGAGCTAGCATTCCAGCCTCACCTGAGCTAGCATTCCAGCCTCACCTGAGCTAGCATTCCAGCCTCACCTGAGCTAGCATTCCAGCCTCACCTGAGCTAGAATTCCAGCCTCACCTGAGCTAGCATTCCAGCCTCACCCTAGCTAGAATTCCAGCCTCACCTGAGCTACCATTTTAACATCACCTGAGCTAGCATTCCAGCGTCACCTGAGCTAGCATTCCAGCCTCACCTGAGCTAGAATTCCAGCCTCACCTGAGCTAGCATTCCAGCCTCACCTGAGCTAGAATTCCAGCCTCACCTGAGCTAGCATTCCAGCCTCACCTAAGCTACCATTCCAGCCTCACCTGAAGCCGAAGCCTCTCCAGAGTCCGCAGACGGGCGGTTTCCCAGAGCTGCCCAGAGCGCAGACGGCCCGCACATCAGCCGACGTGAACCCAGCAGCCTCGGCGCAGGCGACCACCAGGCAGTCGGCAGCCTCGCTGAGCCGCAGCTGCAGAGTCGGCAGCGAGTGTCGGTCGCTGACAGCCGCCTCGTCAGCATTGGCGAACAGCTCAGCCAGCGCCTGACGCCAGCCCGAAGCGCTGCGCTGATTGGCGAAAAATTCCCCAATAAAAGTTGCACTGGCCTCGCTACTCTGCGCCAGGAGCTGCCGGCGAATGCTGGCAATGAGCTGCTGCTTCTCTTGCTCAGCGCTGCTTGACATGGCCTGAGTCTGTGTTGATGCAGCACCACAGCTGATCAGTTTAGTCCCGATGGACTGAAAATCAGCAATGAAAGTTATAGGCCTACATATGCAATAATTAGCTAACTTGGCTGATCTAGCTAGGTGACAAGGTAGCCAGAGCAAGTATATGGTAAAAAAGACTAAAGCACCAAAAAAGTAAAGGGGTACATAGGACACCAACAGTAGAAAAAGAATTAAACAAGTTCATCTTGCTTTTGCTTTGGCAATATCTAAGTATATTATATACAATCTTTTCTTGCTCTAGATTAGAAAATCAATGAAAAAACCAAGACAAATGTACATATACACTAGTGAGAGAACGCTAGGGGGTATAGTTAAAAACAAAGCTGTCTATCTGAGATCTGAGACCACGGATTTTTGCTGATGGATTATGACTCAATTTGATGTGGTCTGCAAACAGCCCTTCCCCATCCTTTGCCCCATTGTTTGGTGTAAGAATTTTTGTTTTTCTGTCTTCTTTGCATTTCCAGTAGCACCTACTGCCCCATCCCTTGCCCTATCCCTCACCCCACTCGATGCAAAATTTTGTCTTGCTAATATTTATAGGGCCAGTTTAGGCCACACCTCATGCATCTCTCATCCCTCTTCTTCCTTCTCGTTTATTAATAATCCTTGTGTGCTCATTTACTAGTTTTCTCTTGTATACTCTGCTGTTTTCATTTAATAAGTTTCTTTGCTAAGTTCATTGTTTGCAAGCTAAATAGTTTAAGTTACCCACTTCTTACAGCTATTCAGCACCCTGTCACTGCCAGCAGACTCGCTCATTTGAAATAATAATATTTTAGTTGGTCAGAACTAGTAATATTAATAAATGCCTGCTCATTAATTATCTTCCTTAACTAATTGAAGCCTTTAATAGTTTATCTTGAGTTATTTGCCAATGGGGCATAAAACAACTGAATTAATATCAACACCAAATGAGCTCTGAGATCTCAACATTCCATAATACAAAATTATAGTAGTAGCAATGCTACTCTACTACTGATAGTAAACAGTTCCCAGCAGACAGATTATCAAAAGAGAAAAGCAACTTGAACAAATCTGTGCAACTTTCTAGCTTTACAAGTGCTGAGTTAACAAAGGTGAGAATTCAAAGTTCTAGAAACTATCCAAACACCCCCCTTAGAATATTTCTTTTCTCCACCCCCACCTTAGCACTTTATATAATTTTTTGTATCTATGAGTTCTCTACTATAAAACCTAGCATAGATGCAGTGGCAGAACCAGGAGCTTAACTTGAAAAGTCCACATGCTAAATGACTTTTTTAAATAGACATTTTTAATGACCTTATGTTTTTAGGGGTTTGTGCGCCTACAAAAATAGCTTTTCTGGGGTGAATAGGGGGCTTCAGCCAACAAAGCCCCTTTCCTGCATTTGCTACTGCCTAGGTGTATATCCAATATATATACTTCCAACAAAATAGTTTAATTTGCAAACATCAATGCAAATTTGGCTATAATTGGCTTGCAGATCATGATTAAGAAACTAAGAAATACCATCAATATAAAGATTTGGGATCCACTATAGAGTGCAACACAGATCTTATAGTCAGGTAGAACTAGGCAACAAAACATATTATATATATAGACAAAAGAGGAAATTGTATATTTGTACTTCCAAATTCACACCCCTGATGGACAAGGAATTGGAAATTTAGACTATGTCTTTAGAATTTGCACATTCATGCCTGTGACAATCAAATTTATGCCAAGCGCAAATTTAGACTCCAAAGACTGTCTAAGCATTTACTTTTATAAATATGAAAAAAACTGGATCATAAACTAAATTGCAAAGCATTTGCTCAAGAAAAAATGAGGCTGCCCTAGAGCCAATACAATATAATAGTCAATACTAAAAGTCATAACAGACAGACAAGCTTTTATCTTTAATCAATTTTTTATGTCAGGCAGAGGCTTAGAAACTTCTTATTGATCTTTTTGCTTGTCAAGATACCCTTTTTTTCTAGAATCTAAATCTTATTAAATGCATAAAAAGGTAGCATTTTTTACTTAATTACTGTTTTTGCTTTATCTAACAAATTGGTATAAGCTTATTGTGACAACTTCTATAAAGTTTTTGTCTTCAATATCTGTGTTTCTATTTTTCTAGTTCTCTTTTTCTTTGACTTTGTTTCCCTTTTTGCAAGATGTCTTTTGATATATAACTATAAGCTTCAGAAGTATGCAAAGGTCAATAGAATAGTCAAGTGGGAACACATCTTGTTTATAGTTTAAAAAGGCTAAGGATTTTCTTTGGTCATGGAGGAAACTCTTAAAGCTTAAGGATTTTAAGATTGATCAGAAAATCCTTAAGCTTAAACCTAAGCCTAAGGATATGAATAAAGAAAATCCTTAATCCATAATCCATATGAATAAAAAGAGCATTTGCTGACAAGAAAATTCTTAGCCTCTGAGCACAAGCATTTTCTCCTATTTAAGATTATTCAATCTATTAGCTAACAATTAGCTAACATTATTAGCTAACAATGAACAAACCTAATCTAATCTTTCAAATCACAAATGATTTTAAAACTGACATTCAACTTAATTTACTAGTTTATTTAATCGATATATACATCAAGATAGGAAATGAAAAAACAAATGTCTAAATGTCTAATTAATTTATAGTGGTCTCTATATGGCTAGGTCTCTTTAGTGGTGCTTTAAATGTTCTAAGTATGAAGACAGCCGGGGGGCCTACCCATTATTTGCACGATCACTTAAGTTATTAGGCCCTCATAAATTCTTAACTTTGATTGAATACTTTGATATAGTATAGGCCCTAACCAATCTGTTTTTGATATGCCCGTCAGACTAGGTCTAATAAGACAATTTTCTAATATATTTTTTTTCGAAGTTTAAAATTGAGCTAATCAGTGAAGGTATTCACGCTTTTCGGTGCCGGGCATTTCGGTGCCCAGTTTGCTTTTCGGTGCCTAAATTATAAATTAGGATTAGAAAAAATATAAAAAATAAGTCCTAACTTAACAATAAGTGCTTTGCAGTACGTCTTTACTTTAAATAACTAAGGTATTTATTCATTTTGTTAAGCTAACCTACTTTTTTCATTTTTTTGAAAAAGTCTTGTTTCATTTAATTTCTATTAATTGTCCCGATTTTTCGAGAAATCAAAACAGATGAATCATAATCGATCACAGATGAACCATGATCGCATGATACTCAAGAAATAAATACTAAGGAGATTTGTAGCATTTCATGATTTTGATCAACACTACATGTAGCATCGTTCGTAGGTATCATCATTACAACTAAGTCTTTTAGCACGCATTCAAAGTGCAGCCTTGTATAAAAATATGGATGTACAGCAAATGCAATTAAATAACACAGATTTTAATTTTAATTTTAACAAATTAAAGAAACATGCCAGTTTAACAAAATGAATACTTCTTTCATTAGGAAAATGCAAAAATTTGTAGAACATTCACTATATATTGTTATATATAAGATTATACTTTATTCTTAGGCATCATAACTAGGGCACCGAAAAACAGGCAAAAATATATTTCCATTAGAAAAGAATTAAACAACTTAATAAACACAATTGCCATTGGCATTAGCTTTTTACAGTTTACAAATGCAATGATACGGGTCTATATATGAAATTTGCTTGCGGAAATTTGCTTGCCGAAGTCTAGCTGCTTGCCGAAGTCTGCTTGCCGAACTTTGCTTGCGGAATTTCGCCTGCCGAAGTTTGCTTGCCGAGCTTTGCTTACCGATCGAACTTTGCTTGCCGAACTCAAGGACTACTAGACTAGAAGGACGCAAAACTCGCAAATCGTGCAAAAATAGTTGAAGGCCGATTAGTAAAATGTCTGTATCTCCGAATCAGTTGCATGTAGAAGGGTAATTTTTTCGACAGATTGTTTAGATTTTGTCCCCTACCAAGTGAGTGAGTTAGTCTAGCTTCCCACTAGATGTAGATGCACATATACTACACGCACGAGCTATAATACGAGTATATCGAGTTTCGATGAAAGCTTCTATCTACATCCAGCTATAGCTTCATTCTCTGAGGTTGGACGGGACCAAAGTTTTCGGGACCGGGATTACATTTTAGAAGGGATCCCAGGATTTCCGGATCGAGATCGAACTCCCGTCTTTGTGCTGTACATGCATATCACCCTCTCATATAACTCACCACCAGAGAGGTTTCGGTTCTGTTTGAATACTGCAGCTGTTTAGCGAAGTCGGTCATATTGCCACAGTGCTATTAGGGCATCCAGCTGACGGTATCCGTACTACATGATCTTATATAGTGGCTGAAATCCTGAAAACATGCGCTTCTCAAGCCCATGATCAAGTTCTTCTTATGGATTTTGAGGGCACTTCACAAACTTGAAATTTCATATCGAAAGACAATAATTCACAAGATTTAGATTTATATACACAAAAATTCGGAATGTAATAAGCCTTCCTTGCTTCAGAATCAGGAAGTTTTGGGATCAGGAAAGTGATCAGCACAACTTGCTCTTCGATGGCGTTAAATTTCGCGCTTGTAAGGTGTACCAACTTCGACGATGTGAAACTTCCAGCTTGTGAAAGCGGCCCATCTTGAGCTGTTGTAACATTTTTTGTAACTTGTGAGTTTAAAATAATAACTACGGTCTGAAAATACGCTACAACGACTCCAGTTTTTGGTATTTAAATCTTCAACGACAGCTCAAACAGCTTTAGCCTAAAAATCGCCCTGATCATATTAACTTTCTCATCGAAAACTCGCTCCTCGGATCGTTCAGTATGGAATTCTGAGAGTGTTTTCGTGTCTTCAGTGCTATGGCCTTGGCTATTGTACTCTGAAAGCTCAGTCCAGGAAGTTATACGACTCTGAACTGCTTCCTGCGACTGAGCCTCTGAATAATGGACGAGAGAAGAGGTGCAGAGAGAGCGCACAATAGGAAACTGAATAGGCTCACTCCGAGATTGACTTCTTGATTCCTAAGCGTCCCTTACTCTCCCAGGCTCCCCAAATAGCCGCATAAAAAGTCCCCTGCAAGACCCACGCAAGTGATTGTTCGGGTCTCAATGGGACAGTGCTCTCTCCCACTGCCTGCGCACTCAGAGCTGCGTCCCTATTATTCTATTAATAAATTTGCATTGGACGCGCTGTTCGTTCCAAGAGCTGTAAGCACGCGCCCTCGGGCCGGCATTGTGAGCCGCACCAGCCCTTCCGCGCGATTTTCTGCACAGCCCCTGCCGCTGGCTGGCTTTGTAGAGCGGCAGGGACAGGCACGGCAGCTGCTGCCTGACTGTGCAGTACCTCCTTCAGAGCCAGCCTGCCAAGCTGTCGCCGCCCCGGTCTCCAATTGGCCTGGCCGCTGAGCGACGAGCTGGCCAAGGGTGAGGGCCGCACGCGCCAACCCCGCAGCGCGCACAGTGGAAGAAATTAGCCCCCCCTCCGTTATCTACTCTGCAATTCGCACGCGTGCAAGCCGGCAAAACTGGCTCTAAAATACAATTCTTTACATCTACCTTTCCCTCGAGGCCCAACTGCCTGCGTGCCTGTACATGTACTTTAAAGGTGTAAAACATTTACCCCTGAATTGCTGCACGGAATTCGCGATCTGAGAAAAATTTCAATCAAAATCTGTGCGGCCTGCACCCACGGGACTCCCGTCATGCCGCTGTTGGACCGCTGGCCGACGGCCCTGTTCATCGGCGACTCGCTGACGGAGGTAACTTCTGAAGGATTTGGTACTATGTAAATAAATGACGAAGGGCTCTCTTTGAGGATAAACTCCCAACACTGAAGCGTGCATATACATATAGAGTACGGCATATTATGTTGACAGACCCTGAATACTACGATCTACGACCTCCGATCTGAAATACCTATGATCTTAACTACCTTACCATTATAATGACCTACGAGCTTAAAGACCTACATGTACATGTCTTCTTATGGAGTTACGATATCTACGCTCGTACGCTCGTAAGATCTACTATCAAGAATACCATGCATATTAAAGACCAACTGAAATACCGACTGAAACTTCCGCTCGTAGATGTGACAGCCGAAACAAAGTGGCCTTGGTGGACAGAGAATCGCATCTATCAGAGCCTGTTCCCTCGTACCAACAAACTGATTCCATGCATTCTCTGCAGTTCGGCTTCTCCCCCGATGGCTGCTGGCTGGCCCGAGTGGCTCACGGCCTTCGCCGCCGCTGCGACCTCCGGGTGCGCGGCTTCTCTGGCTACACGACCCGCTGGTGGCGGGCCAGCCTGCCCCGCCTGCTGCCAGCGAGTTGCCCCTGCGGCCAGGCCGGAGACACCGCCGCCTGCGTGGTGTTCCTCGGCGCCAACGACAGCAGCCGGGGTGCCGCCAAGCCGACGCTCCACGTGCCTCTGACCGAGTTAAAGGACAACCTGGGCTGGATCCTTCGCGAGCTCATGTTGGTTCGTGCGACTGCTTTAATTGAGTTAAATTTTCGGTCTATGAGGGAATAGGTGAGGACCACCTTGGCGCCTCGAATCGGGGGTCAGTTTGATAGTTTTAATCGAGTTTCACACCAGTGCGGAGCGCATCGCCCTGTTGCGCCGCATGGTCCGGGGGGATGGGAATAAGGACGCTTGCGTTGCACTTTTGCGAAACCCCGGGGCGCATCCGCAAGCGAGAATGAGATTAGCGAGAGCAGCTGAGCTGCCCCTCAGTCCTTCCTGAGCTTCGCCTCGCCCAGCAGAGCTTGAGGTCGCTAAGCCTCGATCGCTGGGGTTGGGGTGTTAGGGTGGAGCGCTGTTTCAAAAAGGGATGATGGGGCAACGGAAGCTGGCAGAGTCGAGGTTTAGGATAAAAGGGAAGTCCGTGTCTGCCGGGGGCAGGCGGCCCGGCGAGCGATGAAGGGCTTAAGTGAGACGGGATTGAGCTGCGTTGCTCGCCCGCCATTTCATGCCAGGACTGATTTTTGCAGCTTCATGTGACAATGCCTAATCCGGCAAAGGCTTACATGCACTGTCTTGCCACAGCTTCTAATGGGCGGCTTTGCAACTCCACTGCTTCTTCCCTGCTGTAGAGATATTTTCACCTCTTGTCTACTGAGGCGCTCTGATAAATGATCTCAAGTGCGCCTCGTCACAATCTCCTGATTCTTCAGCAAGCAACCTGGAACAGACATGCAGTCTTTGACGCCCAGAGCGAGGTACCTTGAAGACTCTTACTTGAGTTACATTTGGCTTTGACACTCATCAAAAGTTCTAAAGTCATGAAACTCACCAATATGTTGTTAGCATGCGTACGTTGTATTTTCCGAGGACCGCAGATGGGGTGATCGGGGTTCGGGTACGGGACCGCCCTGAACTTGCTGGGTATGATAGGCGGGAGAGCGGCGACCCCCGAGGCGTACGGACACTTCGAGGCGGAAATGGAGGGGCGGGGAGCGTACGGACACTCGCCTAGCCCTACGACAAGAGGGAGGTTCGGATGATAAGGCTGCGAGCAGGTAGCCACTCAGCACCAGAGAGGTGGACACTGGTCTGGAGGCGGACGGACACTTCACAGACCCGAGCGAACCAAGACAGGAGGAAGGAATTTAGGAGGTAGGACAAATGAATGAAAAGTAAACACTGTCTTACCGGGAGGAGTAACTTGACGCGCTCGTACAGGCTGGCTTTGCGCCTTGTCACTTTATTTTGTTCTGTTCAACTGTCGCTGACTTTTGCACAAAGTGGTAGAGATCGAGAGCAGGGAGGGCGAGAGCCGAGCGAGGGCTGCGCGCGCACACAAATACTGGTTGAGAGCATGGGGCTGGGCGTTGCTAAGCCTTGCAGAGCTGGGGTTGGGGACAAAACTCACAGAGTTGAAGGGCGAGAGAGAAAGAAGGGGGGAGGCTAGCCAATCAGGTGCCTCCGCGACGAGAGACATGATTGGACTGGCCCAAACGAGAAAGAGAGACGAAAAGACGCCAGCCAATGAAAACTAAAATGAGAAAAATAAAATGAAGAATGGCAGCTTAAGACTGAGGCGGGCAGACCAGAATGAACCAGCGGCAGGGGGAGGAGAGGAGGAGAGCGCAGGGTTCGGGGCAAGGACATTGTGAGGCGCAGCTTATAACACATAATCGCCAGCGTTTCTAAATATACCAGACTATCTCACCACCGTTTCAGCGGCTGAGCCTGACGCCAGACAAATTGCTGCTCATCAGCATCCCGCCAGTTGATGAAGCCGCCTACAAGCCGGACTGCGAGGCCAGCGGCTTTCCATTTGACAAATTTCTGGCTGATTGCGAACCATACAACCGTGCCATCCGCGATGTGGCTCATGAGACCGGAGTTGAACTTGTGGACATCTTTAATCCCATCATGGAGCACGAGGTCAGCCTTTGTCAATTTGGTTCTCATCACTTTCAATCATCATTTCCTTCTCAATGTTACTTCCACCCGCCAGTTTCACTACTCATTCTCCCGTCAATGTCACCCATCTGTCTCCTCTCAATGTCACCCTTTTGTCTCCTCTCAATGTCACCCTTTTGTCTCCTCTCAATGTCACTCTTCTGTCTCCTCTCAATGTCACTCTTCTGTCTCCTCTCAATGCCACCCTTTTGTCTCTTCTCATTGTCACCCCTTCTAGTGGAATCTGCACTCTGCCTTCAATATCATTTTTCTCCCAGTTTTTCGCCAAAGGCACTCCTCGGCCCGCTCTCAATGTCACTCTCATGCTTAACCGATTTCACTCTGGCAGAACTGGCAGCAGCTATTTGCGGACGGGATTCATTTCAACGCGAAAGGCTCGGAGCTGGTGTTCAACTGCGTGTGGCCGGCGATTGAGCGGCGGGTGAGCCACCTGCCAGTCATGCTGCCCGACTTTGAGGAGGCTGCGGCTGCGGGTTTTGATGAAGCCCTGGCCAGCTGGAGTCAGCGAGTTGGACTATCGACAAACTGATTGCTGTGGGGTGATGTCTGACATGTCTGATGTCTGAGAGGCAGGGGACGGTAGCAAAGTACTTCTACTCTAAATGAATACTCATGCGAGCTCGTACTTCTTTTGCTTTTCAGTTGGATTCTTTCAGTGTTGAATTATCTGTAAAATAGACAATGTAATTTGACTCAAAGTTGGACTTTATGGTGGCAAGTTAAATGAACCAAATATTCTTCTTCCGATTTTATTAATTAGTTGCCTTCCATTCTTCTTCTCAAAAGGGGCAATAGAGGACACAGGGAGGCCAGGGATACGGGGGGCAGGGAGGCAGGGAGGGGAGGCAGGGAAGGCAGGGAGGCAAGGGAGGCAGGGAGGCAGGGAGGGAGGGAGGGGAGGCAGGGAGGCAGGGAGGGGAGGCAGGGAGGCAGGGAGGGGAGGCAGGGAAGGCAGGGAGGCAGGGGAGGCAGGGGACGCAGGGGAGGCAGGGAGGGGAGGCAGGGGAGGCAGGGGACGCAGAGAAGGCAAGGGAGGCAGGAAGTCAAGGGAGGCAGGGGAGGCAGGGGAGGCAGGGGAGGCAGGGGAGGCAGGGAGGGGAGGCACGGGAGGCAGGGGAGGCACGGGAGGCACGGGAGGCAGGGGAGGCAGGGAGGGGAGGCACGGGAGGCAGGGGAGGCAGGGGAGGCAGGGGAGGCAGATCTGGGCTATGCGACTGTTTGCGGTATCTTCAATATCGCTGGCAGGGAGGCGGCCGCAGGTCTGTGCTGTGAGCTGCTTTTTTAGCAAATGGAAAGGCAGCGAGCGGTGGCGCAGCTGCAGCTTGGATTTTTGTCCCGCATTTATCCATCAAACCGCGCGAGCGGCGCCTGTCATGTCCATTACTGCCTCCCCTCCCTGTTTTTGAGGGGTGAGAGCTCTTCACGGTCAGAGATCTGCAATCTCAGAGATGAGGCTAGAGAGAAGGGAAGGAAAACCAGAGAAAATGAAATTGGTCTCAATAATTGGACATTCAAGCATACAAACCTTAGAGATTTAGTATATTTGGATATTGGACATTAGGCCCTGGGTTGTAGTAGACATTGGAGCATTTGCATGTGATAGACTGGATCAGGAATAGGGGCTTCGGAAGTGGAAATTAGAATCGATAGTTTTTATAGCGCTACTGAATATATACTTTCGGTTTAACCTCAATCTGCCTACTGTTAGTAGAAATGCAAAGATTTGCAGTCTGATTCTTATCGAAGACGAAGAAGTTACTTCTTACTGGCTCTCCGTTCAGTCTTATCAGCTTTTACCGTTTTTAAAAATTAAAATGTTCCTCATCTCAGGCAGACAGCTGCAGAAGAGAAGATCTGAGTAGGGATTTGAAGTACTGTGTCTTTTCACACCCGGTCGCATCCATTTCTTAGCCTGCGGTTGCCACTCTTCTGGCAGCTGGCCAACCGCCGGGGGGGACGGGGCCGGGACGGGGAAATGGGGATCTGGGAGAACGGGAAGAGAACCGCATGGGAGTTGGGAAGTGCGACGAAAGGAAGGGAAGAGGGGGGAGTCGAATTCAAGCCAGATGCAGTGTGGCTGGGCTGTTGGTGCTGAGCTCAGCTGACTCTGGCACCGCCTGCCCACTGACTCTCCCGATCTGACTCTCACCCGATCTCTGACTCTCTCCCGATCTGACTCTCTCCCGATCTGACTCTCTCCCGATCTCTGACTCTCACCCGATCTCTGACTCTCACCCTATCTCTGACTCTCACCCGATCTCTGACTCTCCCATCTCTAACTCCCGATCTGACTCTCCCATCTCTAACTCCCGATCTGACTCTCCCATCTCTAACTCCCGATCTGACTCTCCCATCTCTAACTCCCGATCTGACTCTCCCAATCTCTGACTCTCTCCCGATCTCTGACTCTCTCCCAATCTCTGACTCTCTCCCGATCTCTGACTCTCACCCGATCTCTGACTCTCACCCAGCTATCTCTGACTCTCACCCGATCTCTGACTCTCCCATCTCTAACTCCCGATCTGACTCTCCCAATCTCTGACTCTCTCCCGATCTCTGACTCTCTCCCAATCTCTGACTCTCTCCCGATCTCTGACTCTCACCCGATCTCTGACTCTCATCCTATCTCTGACTCTCACCCGATCTCTGACTCTCCCATCTCTAACTCCCGATCTGACTCTCCCATCTCTAACTCCCGATCTGACTCTCCCGATCTCTGACTCTCACCCGATCTCTGACTCTCACCCGATCTCTGACTCTCACCCTATCTCTGACTCTCACCCGATCTCTGACTCTCCCATCTCTAACTCCCGATCTGACTCTCCCATCTCTAACTCCCGATCTGACTCTCCCAATCTCTGACTCTCTCCCGATCTCTGACTCTCTCCCGATCTCTGACTCTCCCATCTCTGACTCTCTCCCGATCTCTGACTCTCTCCCGATCTCTGACTCTCCCATCTCTGACTCTCTCCCGATCTCTGACTCTCTCCCGATCTCTGACTCTCCCGATCTCTGACTTTCTCCCCTTTTTGGCTTTAACCCCCCAATTGGTAAGCTCCTATTCTGTCTCTCAGTCTCAGCCTTCCTCCCGATCATCATCAGGTTTTACTCCATTTACAGCATCTGCCTGACATCGCAGTACAACCTGTCTAACAACTCATCCATGCTTAAAGCCAACAAAAACCAAAATATTTTCTCTCTTTCTTGATTTCCCCTATTTTCCTAGATTTGCAGAAGCCCCGGCTTGTATTTCAGGTCTCGCCCCTTCCCAGCCGTGCATATTTAACAGTTCAGGCCGCTGGATCCGCCCCTGCTTTTTCTCTGCCTCGCTCTCTAGCAGCAAAGAGCCACTGCTCTTGGCTGGCTGCAATTCTTTCCAAACCTTGCCGGACGGCAGCCCGCCAGTTCACGGCCGATGGGTCGCTGGGGCTTCCGCAGGGACAGCGCGGGAGCAGCGGCGGGAATTGCTTGAGATGAGGCCTGCGGTTGTAGGGCAGCTTGACATCTGGGACAATGAGGAGGAACGGTTCTGGAGAAATGGATGGGGTATTCTGGAGAAATGGATGGGGTATTCTGGAGAAATGGATGGGGTATTCTGGAGAAGTGGATGGTGTATTCTGAAGAAATTTACGGAGAGCCCGAGGGAGCTGAGGAAGAGCCCTGAGGATCTGAAAGAGAGCCCAGAGGAGCTGAGAGAGAGCCCGGAGGAGCTGAGGGAGAGCCCGGAGGAGTTGAGGGAGAGCCCGGAGGAGTTGAGGGAGAGCCCGAAGGAGCTGAGGGAGAGCCCGGAGGAGCTGAGGGAGAGCCCAGAGGAGTTGAGGGAGAGCCTGGAGGAGCTGAGGGAGAGCCCGGAGGAGCTGAGGGAGAGCCCGCAGGAGCTGAGGGAGAGCCCGGAGGAGCTGAGGGAGAGCCCAAGGGAGCTGAGAGAGAGCCCAAGGGAGCTGAGAGAGAGCCCAAGGGAGCTGAGAGAGAGCCCAAGGGAGCTGAGAGAGAGCCCAAGGGAGCTGAGAGAGAGCCCAAGGGAGCTGAGGGAGAGCCCAAGGGAGCTGAGAGAGAGCCCAAGGGAGCTGAGGGAGAGCCCAAGGGAGCTGAGAGAGAGCCCAAGGGAGCTGAGGGAGAGCCCAAGGGAGCTGAGGGAGAGCCCAAGGGAGCTGAGAGAGAGCCCAAGGGAGCTGAGGGAGAGCCCAAGGGAGCTGAGAGAGAGCCCAAGGGAGCTGAGAGAGAGCCCAAGGGAGCTGAGAGAGAGCCCAAGGGAGCTGAGAGAGAGCCCAAGGGAGCTGAGGGAGAGCCCAAGGGAGCTGAGAGAGAGCCCAAGGGAGCTGAGGGAGAGCCCAATGGAGTTGAGGGAGAGCCCAAGGGAGTTGAGGGAGAGCCGGGTCTTGAGTCAAGGCCGCCTTTGGTACTTCAGTGCAGGTATTTATGAGCCGTCAGGTTAATGGCCGGAGCGCATTACAGAAGATTTCTCAGGGGGCAACCTGGCCTCACAGCAAGCGGTGTGATTTCAGACTAAGAGAGAGACAAGCAGGAAATTAGTCACTGCAGTCATTGCGGAGAAGTCGGCAGCGGGAGTCGGTGCCGCGGCTTTCCGCTTGCCCCTCATTCTGGACTGGGAGGCGTGGGAAAGCCACGGCTGCCCAGTTTGTCCCAGAACTGGGGGCCGGGGAGGCCGGTGGCTCCACCGGGTTCGAATCTGAAGCAAAAATTGGGTAGATAAGCGGGCAGAGCGGCTGGCTGTGCGTCAGCGCTGCGCAAATTCGAGAGTACAGGAGAGTTCAATGCACCCGACTATCTGCCGGTTCCAACTCGATCCGTAAGGAGGGGTGTTCGATTCCAATATTCTAATTTGCGGTTCGACCTTCAATTGTACAAATGGCGTTGCCTTACTTTTGCGAAATTCTGTTGTACGCAAAAACATTATAGGCTTGGCAACGCTTTGTCGCGAATATGAGAGAGAGACTTGGAGCTTTTGCGGCAGGGGGCGGCGGGCGCACGCTGGCTGAGACGATACGACCGCATGCAGCAGTGCGGCAGAGGCCGGGAGAGGGCGGCGGCCACGTGCATACCAGAAACTCTCTCTCTCCTCTGACACCTCTCGGGAGGCCCACGGGCCGCTGCCGCAGTGTACGCGGGGAGCCGCCGCCCCCTCCCCATCTCTCCGCACTGCGCGGCCGCCCCCTCTCTGTCAAAGTGGAGACCTTGGGCCAGGGGGAAACCATAGCGATAAGGGGGGGGGGGCGGCATTGATCCGTGCCTGCCAGCAGGGCCGGAGGCGGGGCAGGCGGCCGCGTCCGCCGCCAACCCCCCGAACAGCTGATCGTCTGTCTGGCCAGGGTCCCATTGGGTGGCGGGCAGCGTGCCGCCTGCAGCTCCGCTCTGCTGGCCCGCCTCCGCCTCTCTCGGCAATCGCAGGCCAAGTTAAACTCCGCTGCAGTTGTAATGCATAAAAGCAGGCCAAGTATATCCAGTTTAGAGTCAGTCTGGAGCTTTTCTGCTTAAAATAATTCTTTTTTTGGACAAGACAGCGGCGCAAGTGCAGGAACCTTGGGACGCCGAAGTTGGTAAAAAATGGTTGCGAAGGCCTGCCGTTTGGTAAGAAGACCCGGGGCTCCCGCGTCCACCTGAAGCCCCCGGCAGCTCCCGGTGCCCCGGTGCCCCGGTGCCCGCAGTGGTATTCCGCGGATCCACCGGTTCGGTTCTTCATGGGCAGCTCGAAGACTCAGTTACGGCTCTCGCCAGCTGACCCGTGCGAGTCGAGCTGCCTCATCAAGAGCTGCAACCGTGCCGCTGACGTCACCGACCTCTGCGCCCTCCCCCACGGCTCTCCAGAGCCGCAACTCCGCGTGCAACCGGTACTGCGTTGGCGCCTTTCTTAGAAGAAGAAATTCTAGCAGAATTCAACTGGGCTTGGTCATTCGATCAGCCGTACTTTCAGTACTTTCTATTCCGGTAAAAATTCATGCTTAGATAAATCATACTACTTATCTCGACAAAAGTAGCCCAGACTGAAAGTCAGCGCAGTAGTATGTTGGCGCATGACTCAGAGCCGAGGTCATCTACTTCCCATTTTTGCGAGCATAGACTCAAGCACCGCAGGCCAGCAGCTCCTTGTACTGACAGCTAGCAGCCGCCATTGACAGACATGCCGCTGAGCTGCCAGTGTAAGGGCTACTGGCCTGCGACTGAGCAGCTGCCCCCCGATCTTTCCTAAGTAAAGTCCGAGTCAACACAGCCCACAGTGAGGAGGCACTTGAAGGGCTCAGCTTACCATGACAAATACACAGCATGCTGATGCTCGGAATGTCAGGTTGAATCCTTTGATTCATATTATTAGTTTCTTCATTATTCCTTAATTTATTGTAGGCTATGAAACAGAAATATAATTATAATGTAAGCGATCATCAAAGCCAAGATAGTCCGCAAGAGCAGCTGTCTAATAATCAAGCTTGCTTCATCGCGATTTACAAAATCCAGGAGCCTCACCAGGCTTGCATGACTACTAGTGCATGAGAATTAGAACAATTCCAGCTTGTTGGATACCATCGCATCAAAAGTGCAGTTGCTGCTCGGTTATGGATCAAGACTTGCATGTACTATGGACGCGAATTCGTGTCTGGCTGCATTGGAAAGTGCAGTCAAATGGGTCAGAGTCAGAGAATTCCAGCAATATTCGTTAATTGCAGTAGCCGGGACCGGATCTGCTGACTGACAGCTCTCGGTGAAGTGCATCAGTGCGCGGGAGGCCCTGCACTGGGTGAGTGGGTGCAGGGGCGCCGCCACCAGGGTAAAATTAATGGGGGGACATGTCAATTCTTTGTCCCCCACCTTATGACCCCTAATGGAAATCAATAATTTTGCCTCTGGGCGACTCAACTCAACATAGCGCCTGCGGCGCCAAAAATGAGTGCCTGCGGCGCTTAAATGTGCTTGCGACGCTAAAATGTGCTTGCGACGCTAAAATGTGACTGTGGCGCTAAAATGTGCTTGCGACGCTAAAATGTGCTTGCGACGCTAAAATGTGACTGTGGCGCTAAAATGTGCTTGCGACGCTAAAATGTGACTGTGGCGCTAAATTGAGTCTGCGGCGCTAGAATGAGTGCCTGCGGCGCTAAAATGAGTGCCTGCGGCGCTAAAATGAGTGCCTGCGGCGCTAAAATATGCGCTGACAACACCGATAATGTTCATGCAGGAATTTAACATGTGCATGCAGAATTCTTGGCTTTGCCCCCCCCCCCCTAAACCATAAAATCCATTGCGACGCCCCTCAGTGGGTGCGGGCAAAGAAGCATTGATAACATAAAATTATGGAGCGACTGAACATCTGAGCAGGAAGTGGAGCCCGATTTTCCGCCAGATATTCACCGGAGGGTCGGGAGTTCGGCTTTTGACCATAGACAAAAATGACTTTCTCTAAAAGTCCCAAAAGCTATGAGTACGGCTCAAATGTGTCGAAATTAGCTTCGCTTTTTAACCCAGGTTGGCATTCTGTTTTACACTCGACATTCTCTGTTTTGCCTGCTACCAGCTTCTCTCAAGTCTGGTCAGCAGCTGAAACCGGGGTCTGTAGCTTGACTGCAGGATCAGCTCAACTGACTGCCAGACTGCCAGAAGATACTTCCGTTCGAGCGCCAACAAAGAAAATGGAGTTCAATTTTTCAATAAACTACATGTAGCTTCTGACCTCAGTCTTGACATCTCAGCAATTCCCCCCGTAAGCCTTGACATCTCAGCAATTCCCTCGTGTAAGTCTTGACATCAATAAGTGCATGGCAGCTTTGATCCAACTCTTAGCCATAAACTCTCCACTTCTCTCCTCACCAGCCTTAACTAAAGGTCTTGTGATTGTGACGCAAATTGCATGCATCTCGATGATCTTGCATGGCGATGGGGATATAATTTGCGACGATGAGCAACGCATATTTTTAGTTTTCGTTCTGAGTTGATCGCTATGATTGATTGCTAGTGCAAAATTGTGATTGTAATATGCTTTATTTTGGCTGTAACGTACGAGCTATTAGTATAGGTCCAAAAAGCCATGCAATCTGCCCTCAGACAGCTGCGCACCACGCAAAGCCAAAAATATATATTAAGGCGAAGCTAGCAAAGCACATGCAGCAGCGCGGCTCCATGTCTATTGTAGCATATCTCTAGGAAAGCTAGCTTGTTCAGCACAGCAATATGTTGTTTGTTCATCGACTACAGCAGTGCATAAAATTGCCGCTTACCCTATAGTTAACCATTGTTCTCTAAGGAGAAAAAAGCTGAGCTGAGAAAAGCTGAGAGATGGTAAGCTTTCTATTTGTTTATTTAATTATCTTCTTAGAGAAAAAGAAAATCTTTCTTCTTCTTTCAAAGAGAAAATGAGAACAATCCAAAAAATTACTGTGAATTTTTTACGGTTCTGAGGGCTGTTTTTTATTTCGCTGTTGTACGATCGTAGCTATAGACGATAGGGTAGCAGAGACAGAGAATGTCACAATTAAAAGCCAATGGAACAAGCCAATTAAGCTGCTATATTATATTGAGCTTCGGCTGGAGCGAACAGCAAACTGAAAAATAGAAAAAACCCTAAGAAAGTTAAACAATTTTTTGTTTGTGAGATCTTTAATTTTCAGAAAATGTTGCTCGTGAAGTTGTCACTGTCCATGAAAACAAACTTTAAGTCTTAGGCAAATGTACAGCCAACGAAATCTATCCAATCCAGAACCAAAAATTACAGAAACTATGTACGAGTGGCTATGAGCACACAAGTACTGCAAAAAATATTGCGTCTGTCTTGTTTCATTGGTTTTACTTTTATTCGCAAATTTTTGTCGTCATACTAACTACTGAATTCACCGGCACTTGGGTTCACCGGATTTTTAACTTTATTTTTAAGGCTTAAAAATATACATAATCGATAGCGCAAGTAAAACTAGAGATGCGCCTAGATTTTTGGCTCTGCGCGTTGCCCCTGGACATCAGGAGGGCGATTTTTGTTATTTTTTTGGGGGGTGAAACCGGCGGTGAACCCAATAAATCCTTCCAGAGAGCTGAAAACCTGTCATGCAATATTTCAAAGCAAAATATAGGCAGATTTCGACGTGCGCATAAAATTTCAGCGTTGCGCGTTGCTCCTGAACTGCAGGAGAACGTTTTTTTGTTAAATTCCGGTGTTGAATGACTGCCGCTGAACTCCGCGGTGAACGAAATTAAGTGCGTTTCCCGAGTCGAAAAATAGTAAATTTTCCTATTAAAAAAGTTATCAAATTAAAGTTTTATCACTTTCATCAGCATTTTTGCACTCAATTTTGTGTTGACTGTTAAGCTATTTATTTTAATGCAAAGCGAAAACATTAAAAAATATTTCGAACTGCGAGTCTTTATTGCGCAACGTGGCAGCAGGCAGTTACAGCGCACTTGCGCATAAAAAATACATTATATTTATACGCCGTGTGGTATTTTTGTGGCCATACTTAATAATGAAGCCTTTTATGCTGTTTTACTTCCTATATTTTTAGATTTATTTTTCAATTACGTCTTGAAACATGCAGTCAAAGTGTTAATATCAGTATAGGCAATAAAATAAAATTGGCATTTCTTGGCTTGATGCTTTTTACAACTTGTTAAAACCTCTATTTTAATATTTCTTCTCTTCTAATAAGTCAAATTATAAACATAATATCTATTTAAGATTCCATAGTGCTTTTCCATTAAGTATAAATTCAATTATATCAGGCAGGCACTTAGTATACTTTTATAAAATAATAACTATAACATGCAATAAAAATATTGACTATACTAGCCTATTTAATTACTTGTAATTTTATGTAATATTACTAGCCAATAAATATTTTTATATTTGATTTCATTGTAATTATAAAAAATTTAAAAAATTCTGTATATTTATAACATTGTTGACTCATAAAATTCTTTCTTGTTTTTTCTCCTAACCATAATTAATATTTCAAAAAATATACATCAAGAATTATTAATTTTTCTTGATTTGTAAATAAAAATATTACCCTGCAATTTTCAATATTTTTCATGTATTTTATGTAAAATGCGCAATTTCATGTGTTTTTTGTGTTTCCATCAGTTTAGCCTGTTATTGGGCTTTCTAGAAACTGAAGACTGACAGAATGTATTCCTTTTTACGGATATTCCTCGTGTTGCTGAATTGTTGACATCAATGTTGTCACAAGAAATTTTTTGTCGTGCCATTGTCAAAATTGGCAATGTTGTTGCAACAACATTGATACATCTTTACTACTTTACTATGAGTAGTGCAGCGAGAGTTGTGAATGAAATAAAGTAAGGCATAAAATTGTTAAACCAGAATTATTTTAGCTCTGAACATACCTGCTATTCTAATTCAAAAGAATGGAAACGTGTTTTAAAATTTTTAATTAGTAATATATTTGAGGTTTACAATTCGAAGTTTTTCTCACGAATCAACCTCAACCAGTCGTATCTACAGCTGCCTCTGCACGATGACGCCAAGAATCTGACCTGCTTCCACACCGAATTCGGCCTCTACCGTTTCAGACGCATGCCGTTCGGCATCAGCTCGGATCCGGCGGCCTTCCAGAAGCTCGTCGGCAAGATCCTCCAAGGCATCAGAGGCGTCGTTCACTATCAAGACGACATCGCCGTTCACGCCGGTACTGAAGCTGAGCACGAAAGTCGCGTACTTCAGGTACTGGACAAGCTGCTGCAGCATCGAGTAACCGTCAACCTCAAGAAGTGCAACCTTCAAGGCGTCGGAGATCGAGTTCGTTGGACACCGCGTCAGCGCAGCGGGAATTCAACCTCTCCAGTCGCACACCGAGTCCGCATCGGGACTTAAGGCACCCACCAATACGGCAAAGTTAGCCTCATTCCTTGGCTTTGCAAAGTTCTTCCAGTTCTACATCAAGAACCTGTCTCACGTCGCCGAGCCGCTAACAGCGCTCCTGCGCAAGGACACGCCATGGAACTGGGACGCAAAATGCGAGATGGCCTTCAGCGAAGCGAAGCGTCTCATCTCATCAGCACCGTGCCTCATCTCATCCTTCCCGCTTTCAGCTATGGCGTCATCCGCCTCTTTCAACCCCGCTGAAGCCGGGGCCCCGGCAACTCCGGCCGGTGACTCTGGCACGAGCGCCGCCCCACTGGGGGCAGATGGGCTTGCCGCCGGCTCGGCCGGTGACATGCCCGCACGCGCAACCGGGCCCTCCGCTGAAGCCCGACGCGCCCGCAACCAACGCCGCAACGAGCGGCGACGGCGACTGCGGGCCGACCACCGGCGGAGGGGGAACCTCCCAGTAAAAAAGGGTAGTCGGAATTCGATTGGAATCTGGACGGAATTTAATCGGTAGTCGGAATTTGCCGGAAAAGGTTTAAACCACTATATTTTGTTTTATATAATACGTTACTATGATAAAAAGTATCAAGTAATTCAAGAAAATCTTTTTCGAGGTATATTTGCGCAATCGGGAATTAGTCGGAAACCGTCTCTTCTTCTTCCAATCGGAATTTGTACTCATTTTTCTTCCTAGTTTCCGATACAGCCATATTCATAACGCATGTGCTGTACTAAACGTGTTTTCTTGCTTTTATGTATTGCCAGTATGTGCAGAATATACTTTTATGATACAAAAAATTACTACAATAATTCGGTTTTTGTTTTGATGCTACAATAAAATGCTGGCCATCCAATTTATATCGAAAGTATTTAAAAAGCGATTTATTTTTTACCCTGATCCTCTCTATAACCTTTTTGTTGAAATATTGTAACATATATTTGCTTATAGCGTCTTTCCACTGGCACTAGCCTCTGCAAAAAGTTATTAAAAACCTGCTTAATGCCTAGCCACTATCTTATTAACTATTGCTAATTGCAATACTCCTAGGCTTACTCCTATTGCAATTCTTACTTTACTAGGCCTAGCCTATTCTGCTACACATTTTTCTCAAGATTGTTTTTAAAGCAGTTGGCTTTGTTTTTTAATTTAAGTTTTAACTACAACTACAACTTATATCTTGTTTTTCATATATATGAAATTAATACTACCTAGTTTTAGGCTTTTGGCCATTGAATCTAAAAATATAGGGCCTTGGCCAGGCCAGGCCCTAGTTAAACTTACTTTAGACATTTAGTGTGTCTTATTAGGTTTAGGGCCTACTCAATATTATAATAATATATACCTAATAATCAATAGACATTTGTTTGGGCTAAGGCATTTAAGCAAAGTAATTGAATAACGTCTATAGTTTACAATTGTATATTATAATTTGCTTTTAGATGAGACATTTTTAGTAATAGGCCTATAATAAAGAATTATTAACTTATGATTTATAGACTAATAAGTAAATAATATAGGCCACATGTCAATAGGCCTAGCTATTTACACTTGCTTATAAAACATTTCTATGTCTAGAACTCTAAGACTCCTGACTCTGACCTATGCTACATGTTACATATATGCCAGAAAATTTGGGTATGCAAATCACTCATTTTAAAGTTTGCATATAAATTTTGGTATACAAACTTATATATTTTTTGGCAGTTGGCCTACAAATTTCAGTGAATAAACTCTTGTTGAGCATGAAAAGTTCAATGTAAATTTATGTTTTTATATAGGCCTTAAATAAAGGAAAATTTGTATACTCAAGAAAGTCAGTAATAGTGTTTTGCTTCGTTAAAATTAAAAATGAATTAATTTAGTAAAATTATTATTAAAAATTAATAATTAAGTATAATTAAGTTTGTTTAAAATGAAAATATTTATAATATTTTAAAGAAAACTTTTCTTAGGAAACTCAACCTGTAAAAACCAAATGACCTTTTTAAGTGACTTTTTAGTATACTTTTTTAAGGAATTTTTTGTTTTTGGCATACACTGGCCTACATTTAGCTAAGATAAGATTCTTGTTCTGGCATACACTATTATACAATCTGGACCCTGGCTAAGACTTAAAATAATTTGGTCTTTTAATTTTGCCTTTAGAAATATAAAGAGTTTGTATATTTAGATAAATAAAGTACTATATATCTCAATATCAAATGAAAGTTCTAGTAGAGAATAGGTTAATGAGATAATTTGATAAAAAATACTCAGGACATTATGTCCTTAGAATATATTATTTATAATAGTAAATATGATTCTACATTTAGATTATGCTAGTATTAATTTTTTGTTATTTATATTATTTATATTAGTTTTCATAGGGCACTGTTAAACTAAGACTAGGCCCCTAGTTCTAGCTTTACTAAGCATTCTATATTATTATCTTATCAATGGCTTCTGCTTCTATTTCAGATACTGCTGGTCTAGATGTGGTGCATTAGTGCAAAGGTGCCACAGTCTGTTTGCTACATAATGGATGGGATCTCTAGGTTCAGTTCAAAACTGGGGAAAAGGATCCTGGAAGAGCTGACTAGGCCTAGCTAACAAGGATCAAAGGTCAAATTGTCTTTGAATATGTACAAGCATACTTTGGCGAGATCTTCAAGGGTATGTGTTCTTTGTGTTTTTATTCTTATAGTATATTCCAATTGCTTTCATACCAGTTTTAAAGAAGATCGCAAATGTTAAGTTTTTTCTTGCCTTGCCTGAAGACAACTATTCTCCTTATTTTTTATTTCCAAATCTTTCTAATGACAGTGAAGGTGCCCAACTGGTCTGCTGATCATGCCATTAACTCTCTAAATTACTCAATGCAGGACCGTATCCTCCGAGTTCTCTGGATTGCATCAAAGGCCATTTAGAGCTTCTGCGATGGCGTCTGAAAGTGCAAGAGCTCCAGACCAACAATCGTGGAGTGTCAGTGGGGGAAGCAATCGCGACAATGAAGAGCTGAAATTGCGCCTCTGCCGCCACCGCCACCTGTGATGACAAAGCATGTGCTGACTCTGGTTGTAAGTTTGCTGACTGATAATGCAGCCGTTTGGTTCACAACATTTATCTAGCTAGCTAGCTTTTTGCATTCAGGTGTTCTTCATCAATCATATCGTATTATTCTGCATTTGTTTTCTGTATCTTATTATTTGTTTCGGTGCTCATTTTCTGCATGTTGCATTATTATGCTCTTTCTCTATGTTTCCTTGCATCTACATGTAATACAGTTACTCTCTTGACGTGTTGTGCAGAAATTGCATACTGTAATCTTTATAATTGCATAATATACAATGCATTGAGTAAATTAAATAGCCAATCATTATTGTGCTTCACTCTTCAGGCAGAAAAATATTTTAAATATTGTAATATTTTGCTAAGTTACTTTGAAAACCGATTTGTTTATTTTTATGCAAGCTAGCCGACGCAAAGCAAAAATACAACCTAATCGTAATTTAGTCGGATATTAGCGTCACATTCCGATCGGAAAACTCCGACTAGAAAACGACCGGATTGCACGAGCCACTTTGCTGACAAATTCCGACCGGACATTCCGATCGGATTCCGACAACCCTTTTTTACTGGGCTAGGGAGGACGAGGCTGCTGTTGGCCCGAAAGGAGCCACAGCAACCCCTGCCCCCAAGGATACAACCCCCGCTGGTGAGCTGGGAAACCGCCGCACTAATTACGCCTCAAAGGTCAAGCTCCAACCGGCGGTCATCGTCTTCGGGGAAGAGCAAGACCTCACGGCCGACGAGCTCGACAGTGCCTGGCGCACCATCGATGCTGCGCTCATCGACCAGCTCCTGGCGGGCCGCCCTGTGAGCGTGGTCAAGTCCGCCAAGACCGACGGCTGCATCTTCATCTGGTGCAGCTCGGAGGAGAGCAGCCGCAGTCTACGCGAGCTTCTGCCAAAGCTGAACTGGCCCAAGAAGCTCGGCAAGCTCGTCTTCGCCAGCGCTTTCGCGTCTGGATCCCGGCCGGCAGTGCCATTAAGTCCGGAGATCAGCTTAGGCAAATATTGCTAAAGCTGCACCCTGACCTTAAGGTCAACGGGCTCCTACATCACGCCACTTCCCGCAAGGAGAAGGGGGCTACGGTGATCCTAGGGCTCTCTAATGACTGGGCTGAGCACTTGCCGCCTAAGTCCACAATCCATATTGAAGGCTCTTCATATTGCTTGTTCTGGTTCTAGAACCAGAACCAATTTGTAAAGTATAACTTTTTGTCTCCTAAACTAGAGGGATATTAGTGCTTTAAAATTGTGATTATTAAATGGCAATAGCCAAGAAGAAAGTGAAAAATAGTGGTAAATAAATGCTGTTAAGGCAGTCAAACATTCAACAAAGTTAAATAGTTATACTGCTTTTTTTCTTGGAAATCCGAACCGATTCTGGTTCGAGAATCGATTGCCGTGAAGAGGCTCTTGGTCTGACTCAGCTGACCATCCTCCGTTGCGAGGAGCGGAAAGCTGATGAAGCCAAGAATGCCAAGGCTTCCGAAACCGGAACTGGGGCCTAGGCTCCTCCGGCAAAGAAGCCGAGGCAAACGGCCGATCCAGTGTACGCATCGTTAATAAACGCGAGTAAAAAGGGAAAGTGGGTTCCGAATTTATTGTGTTACTGTGATTTTAGCGATTAAGACGTTGGTATGAAGCAGATTTGTCTCTTTAACTTGGAAAGAAACAGTATCCCTGAAAAAGGAATACATTCTGTCAGTCTTCAGTTTCTAGAAAGCCCAATAACAGGCTAAACTGATGGAAACACAAAAAACACAATTTATTGTGCGTACTGTGCTTCTGGGCATAAAGCTACTCCTAATGAGCATATTGGTCTCTTTAACTTAGAAAGAAGCAATATCCCGGAGAAAGAAATGCATTCTGTCAGTCTGCAGTTTCTAGTTAGCCCAAGCTAAACTGATGGAAACACAAAAAACACATGAAATTGCGCATTTTACATAAAATACATGAAAAATATTGAAAATTGCAGGGTAATATTTTTATTTACAAATCAAGAAAAATTAATAATTCTTGATGTATATTTTTTGAAATATTAATTATGGTTAGGAGAAAAAACAAGAAAGAATTTTATGAGTCAACAATGTTATAAATATACAGAATTTTTTAAATTTTTTATAATTACAATGAAATCAAATATAAAAATATTTATTGGCTAGTAATATTACATAAAATTACAAGTAATTAAATAGGCTAGTATAGTCAATATTTTTATTGCATGTTATAGTTATTATTTTATAAAAGTATACTAAGTGCCTGCCTGATATAATTGAATTTATACGTAATGGAAAAGCACTATGGAATCTTAAATAGATATTATGTTTATAATTTGACTTATTAGAAGAGAAGAAATATTAAAATAGAGGTTTTAACAAGTTGTAAAAAGCATCAAGCCAAGAAATGCTAATTTTATTTTATTGCCTATACTGATATTAACACTTTGACTGCATGTTTCAAGACGTAATTGAAAAATAAATCTAAAAATATAGGAAGTAAAACAGCATAAAAGGCTTCATTATTAAGTATGGCCACAAAAATACCACACGGCGTATAAATATAATGTATTTTTTATGCGCAAGTGCGCTGTAACTGCCTGCTGCCACGTTGCGCAATAAAGACTCGCAGTTCGAAATATTTTTTAATGTTTTCGCTTTGCATTAAAATAAATAGCTTAACAGTCAACACAAAATTGAGTGCAAAAATGCTGATGAAAGTGATAAAACTTTAATTTGATAACTTTTTTAATAGGAAAATTTACTATTTTTCGACTCGGGAAACGCACTTAATTTCGTTCACCGCGGAGTTCAGCGGCAGTCATTCAACACCGGAATTTAACAAAAAAACGTTCTCCTGCAGTTCAGGAGCAACGCGCAACGCTGAAATTTTATGCGCACGTCGAAATCTGCCTATATTTTGCTTTGAAATATTGCATGACAGGTTTTCAGCTCTCTGGAAGGATTTATTGGGTTCACCGCCGGTTTCACCCCCCAAAAAATAACAAAAATCGCCCTCCTGATGTCCAGGGGCAACGCGCAGAGCCAAAAATCTAGGCGCATCTCTAGTTTTACTTGCGCTATCGATTATGTATATTTTTAAGCCTTAAAAATAAAGTTAAAAATCCGGTGAACCCAAGTGCCGGTGAATTCAGTAGTTAGTCATGGCTAATTTATGTTATTGTCTACGACTCGTAATATTAAAGATAAGTTTATTCAGGCAAGCATGCGATATCCCGAAGCTTAATTGTCTATTTAATGTTAGATTCTACTATCTAAATCTGTTATATGCACATGTACAGCCATGACAGTCATCTGTCCCTTCTGCTAAAATATTTCAACTTGAATTTATCGTTTTTGCATTTCATTTGTGCAATCATTAGCAGAAGCAAAAGGGCTGCGGGCACATACATAGCAATTAGTTTTAACTATTTGATTTATACTTTTCTAAAATTTTTTAGCTAGATTAGTGACTACACTAGGCTAGACCCAAAGGAGCATAATTTACTTATTTGAAACTTATTAGAACACTTTAAAATCAATCAATTTAGAGATGTTTTGTTTTTGTATAGAACCATCCTAATTAAAAAAAACTTCTTTGTCATAAACACAACATCTATATTATATACATACTTTACAATTGCCCTTTTTAACAACCATTATTTATATACTGTATACTATAAGTTTAGTAGACCAATTGCAATCTCTAGAGCATTATGGAGAAGCATACAAACAAACCTTAGAGATTTAGTATATTTAGATTTATTTTAAGCATTATATCTATAAAAAATTATCTTAATTTTTAATAGCTATAGATAGAGGCTGGACTGTTATGAATATAATATAATTCAGATATACAGATATAGTTATAGAAAAGGTCTATATGTTAGGCCTACTACTCCTATAGGAAGGCATATTCTTAAAAGTGAATGTCTTAAAATAGGTTAAATACAATATAATTTTTAGGTGAACCAAAGCAAAACAACTGCCTGCTAAGCCTAGGCCCTAAGCTAGCTATTCATAGGCCTTGAAATATTTTCTTGAATTTTTTAGCAATTCAACTTATTACAAAGCATAGTTAGGTAGGCTAGATATACCCTTTAGCATATTTGTATCAAAACTATTTAATAAAATAAAATCTCCCTGGCTACACTTTCATTATCATCAGAATCGCCCTTGCACTGTCATCAGAATCGCCCTTGCACTGTCATCAGAATCGCCCTTGCACTGTCATCAGAATCGCCCTTGCATTGTCATCAGAATCGCCCTTGCATTGTCATCAGAATCACCCTTGCACTGTCATCAGAATCGCCCTTGCACTATCATCAGAATCGCCCTTGCACTATCATCAGAATCGCCCTTGCACTGTCATCAGAATCGCCCTTGCACTGTCATCAGAATCGCCCTTGCACTGTCATCAGAACCGCCCTTGCACTGTCATCAGAATCGCCCTTGCACTGTCATCAGAATCGCCCTTGCACTGCCTCTGATCAGCCCAGTACCCAGCGCCACAGGCAAAAATTATCCGCACTGATTTGCATGCCCGCCGCTCCCACCCGCTGAGCATGCCGCTGATGCCGCTGCTGCGCCGCCTCCCAGCTGCCGCCCTGCAGCTTCGCTTCCTGCAGCTGCCGCAGGCCGCCCCTGCTGTTGCCGCTTCCGCCAGGCATCAGCGAAAGTCACTGTCGACATCCGCCACCACTGGCCCGTCGGCCCAGCCCACCAGCCCCGCAGGCCTCCAGGCCACCGTGGACGTGGACAGCCGGGTGCTGACGCTGCACGGAGCCGCCGCTGACGACCAGGCTGGAGTGGCCACATTGAACTTCCCGCTGGCCTGGCTGAGGGACAACTGCCGCTGCAGCCTCTGCCACAACAGCAACTCGGACTCGCGCCAGCTGCTCATGAACGACTTCGACCCGACCGCCGCGCTGACCGAGGCCACCGTGGAGGCGGGGCAGCTGCAGCTGCTCTGGGCCGACGGACACCGCGGCTGCTATCCCCTGGACTGGCTGCGCGCCCGCCACTTCACCGAGGACGGACAGGTTGGTTGGCGCCCGGTTCGGACACCCCACCCATCTCTGAATTGCCTCGGCCACCCCACCCATCTCTGAACTGTCTCGGCCACCCCACCCATCTCTGAATTGTCTCGGCCACCCCACCCATCTCTAAATTGCCTCGGACACCCCAACCATCTCTAAATCGCCTCGGACACCCCAACCATCCCTGAATTGTCTCGGACACCCCAACCATCTCTGAATTGTCTCGGACATCCCACCCATCTATAAATTGGCTCGGACACCCCAACAAGCCATTTTAAAAGAGCTCGTACACCCAATTAAACCAGTTCAAAACCCCCTATCGCATCTCGGACACCCAAATAAACCAACTCAGACAGCCCACCAAAACTAGTTCGGACACCCCAGCCAGCCATCTCTAAACCAGCTCGGACACCCACCCGCAGGTCCCACCGGATCTGCGCTTGTCAAAGTCGATCCCGAGGTTGTGGCGCGACTGGCCGTTCCGTCCGGACTTCCTGGACGGCCAGGCGGTGATGTCGGACGACGCGGCCCTGCTGGAGCTGCTTCAGCGCCTAGAGCTGGACGGTCTGGTGCTGCTGGACAACTTTGGCACTGACGAGGACTCGCTAAGTCGCTTGTGCCACCGGGTCGCATACCCGCGCCGCACCCACTACGGAGTGATCTTCCGGGTGGAGTCAAAACCGGGACCCAGCAACCTGGCTTACACCACCGGCCGGCTCGGCTTCCACACCGACCTGCCGTACTTTGAGCACCAGCCGGATATTCAGGTGAGTTCTGTCTATTGCATGTATTATTATGTTACTGACCCTTTGTCAAGGTTAGTCTGTTCTATCTGTTCCTTGTGTCTATCATATCAGTCTGTTTTTAGTTTTCAGTCTGCCAGTTTCTATCCTGCTTATTCTGGCTGTAACTGCCTGTTCTAACTGATCTGTTTTTTCTCTTTCAGGTGTTATTTGTTGCCTGCTTGTACGAGTTCCTTCAGTCTGCGTGTGTCTGTTTGCCAGTGAAAAGGGCACTCCTGCATTCACGCGCTTGCTTGCCATCTGCCCCATCTCGCTGGATTCCAAAGGTCAAAGGCCGCGCAGCTGCCATCAGCAAACTCTGCAGTTTGACCGCCGCACTTCGCCCTCCCCCGTGTGCGGCCTGCCGCCCCGCCCTCTGCCCGAGTAAACTTTGAACTGGACTGCACTGCAATAAGGTGTCAGCTGCGGTCCTGACCGAATTGCCGGTTCATTTTTGCTGACACGGCTGGTCTGGGGTTCCTCCCGCCGGGGAATAGAGTCGTTTCTTTAGACGATTCCGCTGGGAAACGCATTCGTTTCTCCTTAAAAAAACGGCCAAACAAAAAAACGTCTTTGGAAGTCGATTCTTTGGATAAGAATCGCCACTCAGAGCAGTATTTCTTGGCATTGTTTGGAAACGGCCAGGAAACAGCCGAAGCGATGGAATCGAATAAAGAATCGAAAGAATCGTCGTTCGATTCCTGGGTCGATTCCAAAATTTCTTTCGATTCTGTTCTCGCACAGAAACGAAGCAAGATTTTACTTCGATTCCTGGGTCGATTCCAACCTTTCTTTCGATTCTGTTCTCGCACAGAAGCGAAGCAAGATTTTACTTCGATTCCTGGGTCGATTCCAACCATTCCTTTGATTCTGTTCTTTACATAAAAACGATGCAAGATTATAATCTTGATATCATTTAAATGTTCGCAGTGTGGAATGCACTTTTTGTAAAAAAAATTACGTCGCAAAATGTTTTTGGTTCTGGAACACGCATTGAAAAATGAAAAGTCAATCTATCTAGTTCTAATCGTTGTCGCTGGTGTCGTTTCAATTTTCTGTTCTGAAAATGAGTGTTTGTGTTGTGTATTTGTCTGTACTGAGTGTATGAACTGTATAGAGCCTGGCATGCAGTAAGGGTGATCCTGTGTGTACCGTTGTTAGTGTCGTTAGATAGAAATACGTGTATAATCCCACCTGTTTAAATTCTGTCGCTCAGAAGCTCGTCAAATCGAACAGTGCGTGAGAAATCGTCGACTCAGTCCGTTTCCCTCCACTTACTCATGCATATACATGTAAATACTACGCACGAAACGAAGCAATGGGCCAATCCGGCCCAAAGTCCTGCGTAGGAAGCGGAGAAACTGAATCGCCATAAAAAGCAGTTTCCTGTGGTTGGAAACTGCGTAGGAAACGACTCAATATTTTAATTCGTTTCTTTCTTCGTTTCCGCACATTTAGCGTGACGAAACTGCCGAATTAAGCAGTTTCCTCTAGCACTGCGGAGACCACAGAATTTTGGTCTGCTTTAGTCCGTTTCCAGCAAAAAATGCTGCCGAAGAAACGTCCCAATTATCCACAGGGCTAGCTCAAGTGTTTCATCTATTTCGTGATGCCTTGATGTTTTGCTATTTTGTCCTGACGCCTGGCTGTCTAGTAGGCCTTTCACGCCTGTCTATCTGCACACCCAGCTCACTGTACTCCCCCCAGCTGCTGCACTGCATCCGGCAGACCCGCACGGTGCCCGGAGGCGAGAACAGTTTTGCTGACGGATTTTCCGCTGCCGAGCTGCTGCGCGACCGCCGCCCCGAGCAGTTCCACCTGCTGGCCACCGCCCTGACCAACTTCCGGGACCGGAACTCGGACGACCTGGACAAGTTTCACCTGTTACAGCGGCACCCGGTGTTGGAGCTGGGCCGCGGCGGCCAGGTGCGCCGCATTCACCTTAGCAACCAGCAGCGCGACTCGGTGCTCAGACTGCCACTCGGCCGCGTGCAGGTGAGCAGCGAGGGCGGTGGCGCCCATCGGGAGAGAGCAGTGACCCCACCAACAACATGGAGGGCAATGACCCCACCAACACGGGGAGGGCGGTGACCCCACCGAGGCGCTTCGACGACTCAGTCTTACACCCGAAAATTTTGATTCACAAACCCGACAGGCTTACTACGAAGCCCTAAAAGAGTTCAACGACCTGCTATATGACCCCGGCCACAGTCTGCAGCTCCGGCTCAAGGACGGCCAGCTGGCGGTGTTCGAGAACGGCCGCGTGCTGCACTCGCGCACCGCCTACCAGGGCGAGCGGCTCTTCATGGGCGCCTACCTCAGCTGGGACGAGACTCTGTCTAGGCGACGGGTGCTGCAGGGCCTCTGAATGCGGCGGCCGGGTCAGGCAGCACTTGCCTCAGTGGGTCAGATGGGGTTGGAATGGGTGAGGAGGGGTCTGTTTGGGTCAAGAGAGGTCTGGTTTGGGTAAGAGGGGTCTGTTTGGATCAGGACTCAGGAGGGGTCTGTTTGGGTCAGGAGGGGTCTGTTTGGGTCAGGAGGGGTCTGTTTGGGTCAGGAGTGGTCTGTTTGGGTCAGGAGTGGTCTGTTTGGATCAGGAGTGGTCTGTTTGGGTCAGACGCCCCAATACGCATATTAGCACCTCACTACCACATTAACATTTTTGTATTCGTCGATGATTAGACAATAATTTTTTTTCACCGTGCATTGGCTCGGTCTCGGCAGGCCTCGGCCTTAAAGCTTAGATTTGCAATGCAGTGCTCTGTTATTTTTGCTTATCATTTCTTTTTTTTCATACTCTATTCGCAAATCTGAATCCTATATTGAGAAAAATGTCTAATTGGACTTTTTACATGCTTGCCAAATATAAATGAATTTATTTGCACTGTTCACAAATATTATATATTAAACTACTTTTACAGAAAAAACCTTGCAATTTCACTTACAGTAAGTTTAACTTACTAGATATATTCATATCTACTTGAAATATGTTAAGACCAGGACATGAAGAATGTTTGATATGTAACAAACAGCATAATTTAGTTAGCGCCGGTGCTCCTTGTAAATTGCTGTGCAGAATAGGTTATGTTTGTATTTGGACAGGCGAACTTGTCACGGAATGCGGAATTTAAAAATATTGAGCTCTGCTTGTGCGCACCTCGCTGGGGAATGAGTGGTGGCTGGTCAGGACTGGGACTTTGAGCTCATGCTGGGACTTGCTACTCAGGGCTGGGGGACTCCTGCTGGTACTTGGGATCCTGGGACTTATGATTAGTGTACTGGGACTTATGATCAGTGTATTGGGACTTATGATTAGTGTACTGGGACTTATGATCAGTGTACTGGGACTTACGCTCGTATGATCAGTATACTGGGACTTATGATCAGTGTACTGGGACTTACGATCAGTGTATTGGGACGTATGATCAGTGTACTGGGACTTACGATCAATGTACTGGGACGTATGATCAGTGTACTGGGACTTGGGATCAGTTTACTGGGACTTGGGATCAGTGTCCAGGACTGGGACTTGGCACAAAACGGTGGAACAGGGAAGCAGCATACTGGAGCAAAACGGCCAGTATAAAAATTGAAGTCATGTGATTTTGAAAGTGGCAACAGCCTGCACTTCAGCACCTAAGAAACTACATGCATCCAGTGTTTTTGGTTGGTCCTCTGGAATAGGTGGACAATCACAGCAAAAAGGCAGCGGCAATTTCTTTACAGGCTACTAATAAGTAGGAGTACGCGATAGGCAAGGAAAATATTTAAATATCAGTAAAATATACTATCCTTCGGCTGGGAGCAATACTTGGCAATGGAGTGAGTGGAAACAGACATCAATTTTAGAACTGTGTACAAATCTGGCCATTGGCCAAGTGATAAAAGAAAAATATTCCGCTACGAAAGCAGCAAAATCAGTTCTGAAAGCTCCAGACAAGACAGCAGGTTGTGTTGGAATAGTTTACCAGTGCCGGGGATTATCACACACGATAATCATACAGCCGGAACCAGGATTATTCGGACCTGTCATATAAATAGTCATATGCATAGACTTATAGAGCTGGTCATTACATGCGTATGTACGTAAACAGCAGTAATACAAAGATGGTTATGCAGAGCCAGTCACACACAGATGGTCATGCAGAGCCAGTCATACACAAAGATGGTCATGCAGAGCCAGTCATACACACAGATGGTCATGCAGAGCCGGTCACGCCAGGCAGTCACATCAGGCGACAGCAGCCGCGCGAAGGCGGCTTGGCGGCAGCGGCCGTCATCTCGTTGACAACCTCGAGGAAGACTTCTTCAACATTGTGGCCGGTCTTGGCCGAGGTCTCCAGGTAGGCACAGCCCCACTGCTCAGCCAGCGCAAGGGCGTCCTGCCCGGATACCTGGCGGAGCTCGGCCAGATCGGCCTTGTTGCCAACCAGCACGATGGGGCAGCGGGGCTGGTTCTTCACCCGGGAGATCTGCTCACGCAGCTGCTGGATGTCGCGGAAGGTCTGCATGGAGGTGACGCTGAACAGCACCACGAAGCCCTGGCCGTTCTTGATGTACAGGTCGCGCATGGAGGTGAACTGCTCGGTGCCAGCCGTGTCCAGAATCTCCAGCACCGCGGGCTGCTGGTCCACCCTGGCCGAGGTGGGGAGGACCGCGTTGCAGCCGAGCACTGATTCAGAGGGTCTGCAGCTGAGGGACCCTTGCTCGGAGTCCCACTGCCTTGTTCTTGGAGTCTCACTGCCTTGCTCTTGGAGTCTCACTGCCTTGCTCTCGGAGTCCCTCTGCCTTGCTCTTGGAGTCTCACTGCCTTGCTCTTGGAGTCTCACTGCCTTGCTCTCGGAGTCCCTCTGCCTTGCTCTTGGAGTCTCACTGCCTTGCTCTTGGAGTCTCACTGCCTTGCTCTCGGAGTCCCTCTGCCTTGCTCTTGGAGTCTCACTGCCTTGCTCTTGGAGTCTCACTGCCTTGCTCTTGGAGTCCCTCTGCCTTGCTCTTGGAGTCCCTCTGCCTTGCTCTTGGAGTCTCACTGCCTTGCTTTCGGAGTCCCTCTGCCTTGCTCTTGGAGTCCCTCTGCCTTGCTCTTGGAGTCTCACTGCCTTGCTTTCGGAGTCCCTCTGCCTTGGTCTTAAGAGTCCCACTGCCAAGCCCTTGGAGTTCCACTGCCAAGCCCTTGGAGTCCCACTGCCAAACCTTTGGAGTCCCACTGCCAAGCCTTTGGAGTTCCACTGCCAAGCCCTTGGAGTCCCACTGTCTTCCTCTTGGAGTCCCGCTGCCTTGCTCGGAGTCCCACTGCCTTGCTCGGAGTCCCACTGCCTTGCTTGGAGTCCCGCTGCCTTGCTCGGAGTCCCTCTGCCTTGCTCTTGGAGTCTCACTGCCTTGCTCGGAGTCCCTCTGCCTTGCTCTTGGAGTCTCACTGCCTTGCTCGGAGTCCCTCTGCCTTGCTCTTGGAGCCTCACCGCCTTGCTTTTGGAGCCTCACTGCCTTGCTCGGAGTCCCACTGCCTTGGTCTTAAGAGTCCCACTGCCAAGCCCTTGGAGTTCCACTGCCAAGCCCTTGGAGTCCCACTGTCTTTTTCTTGGAGTCCCGCTGCCAAGCCATTGGAGTCCCGCTGCCAAGCCATTGGAGTCCCGCTATCTGACTCTTGAAGTCCCGCTGCCAGGTTTTTGGAGTCCCGCTGCCAAGCTCTTCGAGTCCGGCTGTCTCACTCTTGGAGTTCCGCTGTCTCACTCTTGGAGTCCCGCTATCTTACTCTTGAAGTCCCGCTGCCAAGCCCTTGGAGTCCCGCTGCCAAGCCCTTGGAGTCCCGCTGCCAAGCCCTTGGAGTTCTGCTGCCAAGCCCTTGGAGTCCAGTCTCTACCTTGCCCTTAGAATCCCGCTGCCTTCAGTTTGGAGTCCCCCCAGGACACTGCTCAGAGTCACCTTGAAGTGCCCAGTCTTGAAAAAAGAGTAGTTTTTTTCATCCGTCTCACAATGTCATAAAATCCACTCACTCACCGGATATGCTTTTTGTAGAAGTCCTCAATCGTAGGATCATATTTCTCCACAAAATTTCCGGACACAAACTTCACAGTTAGGGCGCTCTTGCCCACGCCTCCGCTGCCCAGGACAACAACTTTGTACTCCTTCAGCAAGAGTCAATGTAGTTCTTTGTATTTGTAATATTAAGAAAATGCATACAAGAAAATGTTGCTAGCACAATGAAACATTTGAGTGTAGCTACGGCAATGGTAAACAAACAATATGTTTAAAAGTTATCATACATAAAATATTCCCTATAAATTTTAAAACCATGGAGATGTGATACTCATGCTACAATTTTTGTTATGCAAGCTATTAACCCCTCTAAGCTATATGTAAGCTATAGCTAATTTGAAATTATGCAAATAACATTTTGTAAGACTATATGCTACTATGAACCCTGTATTAGGGTCTTTTGAATAGACCTATCTTTAAGTTGGAGTTGTTCTTGTGTTTGGTTATTTGCTATTATATATAGGGTTATGTTAGGACACATTTATAACAAAAATAAAAACCTTTTTTACAAAATAGAACACTCAAGTTCATAACAAATATATTTTCTTCATTTAAAATGGATTTAAAAGGAATTATAAATAAATAGTTTAAAAAGTATTACTAAGAAAATAAAATAGTAATAGTTCATATAACAGGAAGTAATTCTAAGACATCATGCTTGGGCGCAACCTAGGGATTCACCCGGCCATTTCTATTGGCAACACACACATGTAAGCCGCTATTTGATGGAATAGTAATCATGTGACTGCTCTCAGCCAATAGCAACTTATATGTGCATTGCCAATAGAAATGGCCGAGTGATTCCCATGGTTGCACATGTATGTAAGAAGTAATATTCAATTATATTAGCACTCAGTCTTAGTGTCATTAACCTCTAATCTTAATAATGGCTAGGACTAGTGCCATACTCATAGGGTATCAGAGCCAAATTGAGACAAACCAAAACTTATTCACATTCCATTCCTATTCCATACCAGGAACTGCCTTGCAAAGATCATTCAGGTGATATGGCTACCTAGCTCAATAGTATGCCATGTTGTCACATAGTTAAAAAAGAAAGGGAGTAGCTTGTAGAGGAGTTCTAATAGGAAACACTAGAAATAAATGTCAGACTTCTTAAGAGCACCTGCATTTGTTTAAAGACTTCAAGAGATGTTTCACACAGAATGTGAACAAGGTATACATGGAGGTCCTTTGAGATGTAAAGCCATGGACTGACCAAATAGCAGCAAGAAGACCATATGTCTTTCAATTAGATAGTGCACCAGTGCATGCAGCTAATCTGGATAGTGGCAAAACTAAATATGCTCTGGCCAAAGAAGATTTGGTCCCTTTTAGTCTAGATGCAAACTTTTCTAAACTATATATTTGGGTTACACTTGAGCTGCAGACCAAAAAAATCAGACACTCAAATGTTTTATGCCAAAAAGCCTCTATAGTTTATCACCAAGGAGATGGCAAATTAATTATAAGATTAGGTTGCAGATGCAAGTCAATAATTCTAGCCACATCTTAAGGCTAATCATACATGCGCAACAGTCGGCCGAGTCGGCCGATCCGGCCGACCAATTTGGCGACCAACCAAGGAAGTCGCAAAAATGCCCACCCTAAAACACCTAAGTAGTAGTACTAAGTAGCTGACGAGGCATTTTGGCTTAATAAGAGAGTCATAGTTACTCCTGCTGTTTACCCAAAGTTGCGTTGATTTTGCTTTACGGTTTTTTTTACATGCAAGTCGCATTTTTGGCCAAAAACTATGTCGCATTTTTGTTAAAACTAAGTCGCACGGCCGACCGAATTTTGGAGGTTGCGCATGTATGAGGCTAATAATAGCTGGAAATAGATATATAAAATGACATGGTCTTTTTATAGACTTGCCTAATAAAATAGCTTTTGGCTACCACTTATATATATATCAAATATATAGCCTTTTCCATTTTTGCAAATAAGTCTCAATTTGGCTCCAACATCCTATACATATACTGTATATACATGTGTAATCTCCAAACAGGCTTCCTATTGCATGCTATATGCATAGCATTTTTATAACTTAATTTGCTAAATAAGTCAATGTATAATTGTTTTATATGCACTAAGCATCTTAGGAAAGACACCAGTGAGATTTTGAAAGTTTTTTAATAAGATTTTTAATATATAAATATAACTTTTAATAAATCAATGCAAATAAATTAAATTTGTATAAGCAGCTATAAACAGTTTATTGTGGTTATAAGGTATAAAACACAAAAAACCTATGCATATATTAGTAAACCAATAATCTTTTAGTTTATGATACTAAATTATTTTTAATTTTTTACATTTTATTTATAGATCATTAATAGATAAGGATAGATGTCTAATAGATCAAGATCTAGATCTTTAATAACCAGACTAGAAAAAAATGCAATCTATAATAGCAATTAATACAAAAGACTAATCTAACATTCACCAAACTTTTTTGCCTAAAAAGTTGCTAGTTTGATCTATTACAGATTTAGATCCTCATAGTCATATATGTATAACACTCAGCTAACTTGGTCAATCTGACTAGCTAATAAGAGGCTTAGCCAAGGTAAGTTGCAAAAATGCCTATTTAAAAATATAGACATAGAACTTTAATTACATGATAAGGCATTTAGCCTTAATAAAACAATCAATTATTTTATTTACTTAAAAAATTACATTAATTTTTGCTTAGGCCTATATTTTATTCATAGACAAGCTACATTTTCGGTCAAAAACTCAAAAAGTAAGTTATATAGCTAGTAATTTAGGACTTATAGGATTTATATGACTTTATAGGACTTATAGGACTTATAGGATAGGATTTAAGACTTGAGAGTGGGGTTACAATTACAATATCATTAATAGGCCCTATAGGCCTAATGGCCTAATGAAAACATTTTTACCATAAATGGAATGCCTAGACATACAAATTGATATTAATTATTGTAATAATATTAATAATAATATAAAATATAGACATACAAGCCTAAAGTCAAAGATTTACTAGGGATTAATTGTATTCTCTAGAAATTTATTTTATAAAATTCAATAACATTCTATAAAATCTTTTTGTTTAAGTTTCAAAAGAGATTAAGCATACCTTTTAGGGAGCTATTTTCATAATTGATAAATCCATTGCCAGATTAAGCATTTGGACAATTGGACCCTCATGACATAATTTATACAAATAGCCTAGCCAGGGCTAGCCTGGTTCTCTCAAAACTAAAAAGGCATGTTTAGGCAGTTTAGGCTAATCATTTATAGTAAACAGACTAATTTAATTAATTTTAATTTTTAATTCCTAATTTAGTTTATATTTTAATCCCATATTTTACTTTTTAATTAAAATTAGGCATAAGCTATTCTATGTTTATGAAATATTTTATTTATTATACTAGGCTACAGTCTACAGCTTGCTTCATTAATCATTTGCCTAGCCCATTCTGATCATATGCATCAAACAAAGAATTCTCATAGGGGAGCTCCCCACAGTCCTCAGTACTTTTGCTGCGAAGCAAATGCTTGATTTTACTAGTCATATAACTTTAAACGATATTATTCTCATCATTCCCACCTCTCCATGGCTTTGACATATAATGATTATACTTCGTGTTTTCAAAACCAAATGCAACAATGCGTATAATATTTTATTTTTATTAAAAGTTGATTTTCAGCTTGAAAGTCTCTCTTTACTTTACTTAATCAACTAACAAATCTATTTACTGATTCGCTTTGTTTTAATAAGCCGGATGTAAATGGGAACTTGAAGCATTATAATATATAGATCGCGAACATTGACTACATTACTAAAATTAAGTTGGCCTTAGTTTTATGGGCAAAATGCTGTTTAATTTGATTTTGTCCTGGTGTCTTCATTGTGTAATCCTATATGCATGTCACTATATACGAGTGCATGGCCAAGGCGGACACAAGTAGGACGTAGATTCCTCTCAACTCTGATGAGCATGCAACGTCATCTGCAAGCTCGTTTTCGGCTCACGGCTGGCTTCGGCGGGCGGCGGACTGGAGATCCTGCAGCTACTCAATAAACTTTTCTCTTGAAGCCGGACTTCAGTTTTTAAACACTTTTGAGGCCTGCACAGCAATTCGGACCAAAATTTGTACTTTAATTAAAAGACACTGATAAGACGGAAACAACTGGAATATGGGCACTGCCTGCGGTGATGAGGAAGGCCAATAAAGAATTACCCTGCGTTGACATAAAGTATTATGTCACCTCTAACAAATGTCACTCTAACAAATGGCTCTGCAATTAATTTTATTCTTAACAGAGGATTGTAAATGCAATTTGCGCCAGCCCCAGTTACTGGCTTGTGCAAGCGATTTATTTAATAACAAAAACTAACAATGCATTATGAGCGACAATTAACCAATCAGCGCTTAGCCAAATACAATTCTGAAATATGATGGTTTTTTTAGTTGATTTTCAGGTATTTAGTGGAGGCACGAATCAGCGTGTTGCTTCCTTTGTTGGACAGAAGTATGGCAGGTCAATCCAGGTTATACCAGGCCCGTCAGGACAATAAAGAATTATCTGGGTTATCCCTGACCCATCAGGTCAATAAAGATCAATTCAGGTCCCCCAAACTCATCAGGTTAATAAAAATCAATCCAGGTCACCCTAAACTCCATCAGGTCAATAAAGGTTAATCTGGATTATCCCAGAACCATCAGGTCAGTAAAGGTCAATCTAGGTTATACCTGATCCAACAGGTCAATAAAGGTCAATCTGGGTAATCCCAAACCCATCAAATCAATAAAGGTCAATCTGGGTTATCCCTGACCCATCAGGTCAATAAAGGTCAATCTGGGTAATCCCAAACCCATCAAATCAATAAAGGTCAATCTGGGTTATCCCGGACCCATCAGGTCAATAAAGGTCAATCTGGGTTATCCCGGACCCATCAGGTCAATAAAGGTCAGCCCAGGCCAGTCAGCAGCAGCTCAGGCCCCAAATCGAATCCGGCGCACCGCCTGCTGCTGGTCGGACACGGCCCGGTAGCCGTGCAGCTGCAGGTGCAGGTCGGCGTGGCCGGAAGTGGCCGACCGGACAGCTGAGGGCAGACCGGCCAGCTGGGCCACGGAACCGCAGGCCTCCACCACTGTGATGTCATCGAAGCCGCGGTCAACCCGCTCGACGCTGCAGTGCCGGCGCGACAGCTCCGTTAGCAGGGCGTCGAAGGCAGCCGGCGGCGCCGAGGTTTCGGCGAGGTCGACGCGAAGTCGCATCAGCGGCTCGGTGAGTTGCACGCAGTCGGCGGACAGCCGGTGCCGGACGGCCGAGTAAATCGCTGACGTCACCTGGTGGATGGGCGGGGAGATAATGGAAATTTAAGCTTTCATGAGGTCTAACCAGATCACTCGAAGTCTCACCCTACAAAAAAAGTCCTGAAATCTTACCCCAATCATAAGGCTGAAGTCTTCATCAATCATGAGGTCCTGAAGTCTCACCACAAAAGGAGGTCTTGAAGTCTGACCCAATCATGAGGCCTGAAGTCTGACCCAATCATGAGGCCTGAAGTCTGACCCAATCATGAGGCCTGAAGTCTGACCTTATCAAGAGGCCTGAAGTCTGACCCAATCATGAGGCCTGAAGTCTGACCCAATCATGAGGCCTGAAGTCTGACCCAATCATGAGGCCTGAAGTCTGACCTAATCAAGAGGCCTGAAGTCTGACCCAATCATGAGGCCTGAAGTCTGACCCAATCATGAGGCCTGAAGTCTGACCCAATCATGAGGCCTGAAGTCTGACCTTATCAAGAGGCCTGAAGTCTGACCCAATCATGAGGCCTGAAGTCTGACCCAATCAAGAGGCCTGAAGTCTGACCCAATCATGAGGCCTGAAGTCTGACCTAATCAAGAGGCCTGAAGTCTGACCCAATCATGAGGCCTGAAGTCTGACCCAATCATGAGGCCTGAAGTCTGACCCAATCATGAGGCCTGAAGTCTGACCCAATCATGAGGCCTGAAGTCGGACCTAATCAAGAGACCCTGGAGTATCTCCCAGGACCGGAAGTCTTACTGCCTCATGTACAATGGGACCCACGCCATCGACACTCAGACCCAGCAACCATCAGAGCGCCAACCTGCTGCAAGAACTTGGCTGGAGGCGCCCCCTCCTGCCCAGCCCTGACGACCGCCAGCCGCAGCAGCCGGACGCTGCAGTTGGTGACCTGGCCGCGGACCAGCGGACCGGCGCGCAATCCTTTGGCGAGGCCCTCGCGAACAGCCCGAAGCGCCTGCGGCGGTAGCTGGCCCCAGTTCTGCGCCTCGCTGTTCACAAAGACGACCTCCGTCTCAGAGTTGGCCTCAGCCGCCGAATCCGCCTCGTCTGCTGGCAGCCGCGGCAGCAGCTCCAGCGACACCGTCACCTCAACTGGGGCGCCGTACGACTCGGTGCGTAGCGTGTAGCTGTCAATGGTTGCCATGGCAACCAGGCGCTCCCTGTAGGAGACAGTCACGGGGCCGAGGCGGAAAGCGTTCGGTCCCAGCTGCTCTCGAAGTCGCTGACCCGCTACCTGCGAAGTTGATGGAGATCGGATGCTGGGAACCTTCAGCCTGGAAACTTTCAGGCTTAGGCAAACTTAAGTTGAGATGGGATGGAGAACCTTTAGGAGGTTAAGATGGAATTTTTTAGTTTGAGATGGGATCTTTCAGGTTGAGATGGGAAGATTGAATGGTTGAGATGGTTGGAAACCTTCAGGTTGGAAACCTTCCGGTTCCGGTTGGAAACCTTCAGGTTGGAAACCTTCCGGTTCCGGTTGGAAACCTTCAGGTTGGAAACCTTCAGGTTGGAAACCTTCAGGTTGGAAACCTTCAGGTTGGAAACCTTCAGGTTGGAAACCTTCAGGTTGGAAACCTTCAGGTTGGAAACCTTCAGGTTGGAAACCTTCAGGTTGGAAACCTTCAGGTTGGAAACCTTCAGGTTGGAAACCTTCAGGTTGGAAACCTTCAGGTTGGAAACCTTCAGGTTGGAAACCTTCAGGTTGGAAACCTTCAGGTTGGAAACCTTCAGGTTGGAAACCTTCAGGTTGGAAACCTTCAGGTTGGAAACCTTCAGGTTGGAAACCTTCAGGTTGGAAACCTTCAGGTTGGAAACCTTCAGGTTGGAAACCTTCAGGTTGGAAACCTTCAGGTTGGTATGATGTCCTTCAGCGGAACCCGAACCTGCAGGTGCAGCTCGCCGAGGCCGCACAGCACAGTCTGGCCTGTCTCCTCGTCAGTGCGCAGCCTCAGCCCGGGGTCCTCCAGCGCCAGGCCAGTCAGCGCCTCGTCCAGCGGCTTCGCCCAGGCCGGCGACTCGGCCTCCACGGATGCGAACACCACGGGGTCCGGCGGGCGCAGCAGCGGCAAGCGGCGCCGGCGACCAGCAGCGTCGGCTGCGACATCAGCGTCTGTCCCCGGGTCTGGATTGAAAACCAGTTGCTATGGCGCCTGCTGATTCAGGGATTACAACCGGATACTTGGGGCTCCCTCCCTCCGCCTCCGAACCCGCCTCACCAGTCTCCTCCGCCCTCCACCAGACAGCCTCACCCACCGCAAGACCGCCTCACCCTACGCAAGACCGCCTCACCCTCCGCCAGACCGCCTCACCCTCCGCCAGACCGCCTCACCCTCCGCCAGACCGCCTCACCCTCCGCCAGACCGCCTCACCATCTGCCAGACCGCCTCACCCTCCGCCAGACCGCCTCACCCTCCGCCAGACCGCCTCACCCTCCGCCAGACCGCCTCACCATCCACTAGCCCGGCCGGCCTGTCGCTCACAACATCCCCAGTGACGACGGCCCCGGCCGCGGAGCCGGCCAACTGTCCGAACGAGACGGCCGCAATCTGTCCGGGCCCGGCGCCGTCCGGCAGCTCGGTGAACTCGTCGGCGAAGGGACGGTAGACGCGGGCGCACCTGTGCGGCGAATTCGCCGCCGCCTGGACGCCGGAGCCGCTCCTGACAAACAGGCTGGACTTGGGCTGCAGCCGGCCTGAGAAAATGCTGGGTTGGCGGGAACTGGGCCTGAGCTCATGGCCAGTGACAGGTCACATAACAGTTCCGCTCATGACCTCCCTGCTCTAATCTCCTTTAATTCCCATCAATATTTCATTCCCATACCCATCTCATTCCATCTCGATTCTCGTCTGATCCCCAATCACATCCAATCTCCTTTTTATCATCCCCATACTCCTCCCAACCCCCTCCTGATCTCCATTCTCATCCCCTCCTGATCCACATTCTCATCCCATCCCCTCCTCCTGATTCCATTCTCATCCCATCTCCTTTCTATTATCCCCATTCTCCTCCCATCCCCTTCCGATCCCCATTCTCATCTCATCCCCTTCCGATCCCCATTCTCATCTCATCCTCTTCCGATCCCCATTCTCATCTCATCCCCTTCCGATCCCCATTCTCATCTCATCCCCTTCCGATCCCCATTCTCATCCCATCCCCTTCTCCTGATTCCCATTCTCATCCCATCCCCTTCTCCTGATTCCTATTCTCATCCCATCCCCTTCTCCTGATTCCCATTCTCATCCCATCCCCTTCTCCTGATTCCCATTCTCATCCCATCCCCTTCTCCTGATTCCCATTCCCATTCTCATCCCATTCCTTCCTTATGATTTCCATCGTTATCTTCTCATTAACTAATTCTGAGTCACAAATACTCAAAAAGGCCTCACCGAAAGAAGGTCAGCGGCCCCCTTCCCGGGTCTTTAATAGTTTTGAAGGCCAGCGCCTCAAGTCGCTGCTTCTGGTGCGCCTCAGCAGGCGCCTCAGGCGGTGGAAGGAACTGCAGCACGGCGTCCAGCAGCTCCGGGATGCCGGCGCCCAGCTTGGCGGAGCCGCACAGAGTTGGCGTCAAGCTGAGGCGCCGAGTGGCTCGCGCCAGGGCCGGCAGCACATCCGTTGCCATGGAGATGCTGCAGCCAAGCGAGTCGGACAGAAATTTGTCAGCCAAGTCATCGTCAGACTCGACGACCGCCTCCAGAAGGCGGCGACGGTCGTCAGCGAGTTCAGAGTCAGCGGTGGCGCTGCGGGCGGTTGGGAGATTAAAATTATGAAGGTCGCCCTGCAGCCCTGGGGGAGGCTGGCCCAGCAACCGAGGATCTGGGAGGCTGGCCTAGCAACCGAGGATCTGGGAGGCTGGCCTAGCAACCGAGGATCTGGGAGGCTGGCCTAGCAACCGAGGATCTGGAAGGCTGGCCTAGCAACAGAGGATCTGGGAGGCTGGCCTAGCAACCGAGGATCTGGGAGGCTGGCCTAGCGACTAAGGATCTGGGAGGCTGGCCCAGCAACTGAGGATCTGGGAGGCTGACCTAGCAACCGAGGATCTGGGAGGCTGGCCTAGCAACCGAGGATCTGGGAGGCTGGCCTAGCAACCGAGGAGCTGGGAGGCTGGCCTAGCAACTGAGGATTTGGGAGGCTAGCCCAGAAACTGAGGATCTGGGAGGCTGGCCCAACAGCTGAGGATCTGGGAGGCTGGCCCAGCAACTGAGGATCTGGGAGGCTGGCCCAGCAACTGAGGATCTGGGAGGGTAGCGGTGGTGCAAGAGACGCCACTCACGCATCCTGACTGTCCATCAGCAGCGGCAGCAGCCTGTCGAGGCCCCCGGACGCGGGCGGCCGGTTGATGAGGGCGGGCGCGAGTCCCAGCTGGGTGGACACGGCGCGGAGGCAGGCGCGGACGGCGGGCAGCTGGCGGGCGGGCGGCAGCAGGTCCAGCTTGTTGAGGAACACCAGGGCGGGAAGGCCGAGGCGGCGGGCCCGGCGAACCACCGACACCGTCTGCGCCTGCACGCCTCGGGTGGCGTCCAGCACTACCGCGACGCCGTCTGGGGAGGCAAGTCGTCAAGCTTTTTGTGACTCTTCGAACCCCACCTGAGCCCGCATCTGCTCCCTGCAAACCCCACCTGAGCCCGCATCTGCTCCCTGCAAACCCCACCTGAGCCCGCATCTGCTCCCTGCAAACCCCACCTCAGCCCGCATCTGCTCCCTGCAAACCTCACCTGAGCCCGCATCTGCTCCCTGCAAACCCCACCTGAGCCCGCATCTGCTCCCTGCAAACCCCACATGAGCGCGCATCTGCTCCCTGCAAACCCCACCTGAGCCCGCATCTGCTCCCTGCAAACCCCACCTGAGCCCGCATCTGCTCCCTGTCCTCATCAAACTTAGCACGTTTTAAACCCCTACCTACGAGCGTAATTAATGTTATCTTCATGGCAACCAAAAATTAGCTAAGTCAGTCAGCTCAACTTACCTAGGGCGCACAGAGCTCGCTCAACCTCGAACGCGAAGTCCACGTGGCCGGGGGTGTCAATGAGGGTGAGTTGGTGGCCCTTCCACTTGAATGCGACGGCCGCTGACACAATGGTGATGCCGCGCTGCCTCTCCTGTGTGAGATAGTCGGTAACAGTATCGCCGCGATCGACACTGCCAACAGCTTGGATGGCCCCAGCTGCATTCAGGATTCTCTCTGTGGTGGTCGTCTTGCCAGCATCGATGTGGGCCACAATGCCAAAGTTGCGCAGGCGCGCCAGGCTGCTGCCACCGCTGGCAGCGCCACTCAGAAGGAATTGCGTCAGGCGCATCAATGAGTTGGGGTGTCAGAGTAGATAATAAAAAACTTGGTTAGCAATAATCCCTAACTCAACTGTCTAGACTCTAGTTTAGCTTATGAATGTAATGCCAATCTCAAATTTAAATTTCTAGCCCTCTGGGCAGGAGGTAGACTCCCTGCTTCAATGGTTGACTAATTAAAGCAATTAAAGAGCAGCAAGCAAATTATAAAGTTGTGCACAAGTACTAACTAATCAATTTAAAATTTTATAATTTTACAACCATTTTCTTTACAAAACAATTAAATGAGGGCCAGGGGTGTCCCAAAAGTTTCTAGAATGTTTGACTTAGTTTTTGTTATGTTTCAAACTAAATATAATTTTCAAACAAAAAATTGTTATTTGAATTTCCTTTTCTATCTGGTTTCAGTTAAGAGTTACATTTGAAAATGTGAAGGAAGATTAGTACTAATGTTACACAACCTTGAATGTCTGTCGTGTCCATTTTCCATCATATTTTTGCAAAAAATAACTTTGAATTTGTCAGCAAGATTTGGAAATATCTATGGATGAAACCAGTAAAATTTCTGATTGGATCTAGTAGTGCCAGCACTTGCATATTCCATACCAAATGCTTGCATTTGGCTAACAGTAGTGTAACCAGGGGATAAAAGGAGGCAGTTGCCCCCTTCCTTAGGCAGAGACAAGAAAAAACTAAAGGTGGGACTAAGCAAATTTTTGTCAAATTAAGGAGCTAAACTCTCTCCACCCCCCTTTGGTCTTTACCCTATAGAATCTGCCCTCTTCAACAAATTTCTAGTTGTGCTATTATTGGCTAAAGATTTGAAGACAATTTTTCTCCATAGCCTTGGCTTGAAACTCAGTGGAATCAATTTTTATCCATAGATATTTCCAGATCTTGCTGACAAATTCAAAGTTAAATTAAAAAAAAAATCGATAATGGACAAAAGATAAGAGGCCTACTATAGACATTCAACATTGTATAACATTAGTACTGAATTTCCTTCTCATTTCCTAGTATACCTCTTAATTGAAACCAGATAAAAAGTAAGTTTAAATGACAATATTTTTGTTGAAAAAATATCCTTAGTTTGACATATAAAATATAAAAATTAATCAAGGTAATGAGGAACTAGAGTAAACAAATATTCTAGGAACTTTTGGGACACCCCCAAGCCCCAAGGGCATAGCCAGGAATTTCCTATAGGGGGAGATACACCAAGGTGAATTTGCTATTGGTGGGATACACCAAGATAAAAGTGCTATGACAGTCATATGGTAGTATGTATAGCAACAAAGGGCAACAAAAAAGTTTTGGTCAGGCTCTTTGGGGGGATACATCCCCCTATCCCCCCTCCCTATGCCTGGACACCCTCATATATCTCTAGTTGCATTTGCATTGGTATCTGTAGGATAAATATTTCGACTACAAATACTAAACTAAAATTTATTTGAAGTTTATCTGAAAATTGGCAAGTTGCCAGAATAAAACTCAATAGTAATGTTTATGCCAGATATGTCTTAAAAATGAATGACATAAATTTGGCTTTCTAAAAAACAAATATAGGCCCCTACAGGAGTTATTAACAAGGAATAAAGTACAATATTTATGAAACTATTCGCCTTGGCTGTTAGAGGTGTGATTCATTAAGTGTGCAGGGGCATAGCTAAGAGGGAAACTGGGGACATCCAGAGTCCCAGACATCCAGATTCGCCATTCAGGGGGGATTTTTTGCCTTTGCATTTTGCTTCCATCGCTTCCATCGGAGATGGATTCATGTCTCTGTCCTCTCTGACGTGAATCCTGGCTGAAAGGGTGATTTTGGCTAGCCTCATTCCAATTCAATCAATTAAATTTCAATTAAATTTCATTTAAATTTAAAGCAGGCAACAGCCAAAGCAAAAAACGAAACTTCTTAAACTTTTCCTTTACAAGCTAGCAAAAACCTATATTCATTACATAGAACTGTATTTTATTCAGGAAGTTCTCTCAGTCTCACAATGAAACGAAACGATTTCGCTTCGTGGTTGAATCGTGGTTACAGCGATCGATTCTAAGAAAAAAATATTTTAAAAAAAGTCCTTTAAGAAGGGCCCGGATTGAATAGCAGGACTTTTATGACTTTCAAAGGAATAAAAGAAAACATTAAAAAACTAAAACAAAAGATTAAGTTTGTTAGTACTACATAAGTATTAAATAGCCTTATTGCTATTGTTTTACCGTAGGTTTTAATATTTACTTTGAGCAAATTGAAAGTTGCACTTCAGTAAATTTGAACTGCACGGCCCTCGACTCGACTGACGTGGGTCACAAAGTAGAGCGTGTGTTTTGGAGTGTGTGACTCTGCTGTGAAGTCTGAAGTCTGAGTGAAGTCTTAATCTCGTCTAGTATTTTTTATTGTTTATACATCTAATACTAAAAAAATTGGCCCTGTCTCGTTGTCTGGCCTGCCGTCCTATTGCCATTGGTTAGGGCCTATGGCTACAGGCTATTGTCTATTAGTATTGCCATCAATCTTTTCATGCTAAATCTTATTTTATCAATCGATTAAGTCAGAATAGGCCTATCAGCCCAATCAGGAATGGGGGGCTGAGCAACTTTCGATATACGTTTCTCCAAAAAGAGTGGTAATTTAATTAGTAAAATAAATTGTTATACTAATCAATTTTAGGTATCAGAATGAGGGTATGAGGGGAGGGGGCATAGGCCTATGCCCTGCAGTGCGCCACTTTTAAAGTAAGAAGTGGCAGGGGCATCAATGATACCTGCCCCCTACTTCTTTAAGTTTTCTAATGCCTATACACCATGTATTATAAACTAGGCCTATTATAGTACATCAGCAGGATAGTGAGGGGCCTTCATATTTATTACTATAGCTAGGCCTATAGTCTAGCATAGGGTTAGTGATGACAATGACCTAATCATCTTATAATAATATTGTGGATTTTTTTCAGGCAAGTTTTTTACCCATGAATGTGCAATTTTTTGCCACTTGAATTTCTTAGCAACTTTTTTATGATGTCTTATTAAAGCTTAAGTAAATCTTTATTAGTAAATAATATTATTCTTTTTTAGTTTAATGTAGTTCCTAGTAGCTTTGTTTTTAAATTTGCAATAACCTTGTTTCACTGTAACAAGTGCAATATTCAAAATTTAAATGAAATTATGCAAGATTTCTTAGAATATTAAGCTGCATGCATTTAAGCTTTTTAAAGTTGCGTAAATTTGCTAGAAATGTGTGCACAAGTGCACAAGCTTTTGTTAGTGCGCATGGAATGTGTCCAGGATTTTGTACAAAAATTCAAATACAGGACAGTTCGGTAAGAGCAAGGACAGTTCGGTAACATATTCAAGACAGTTTGGTAACATTTTCCAGGACAGTTCCATAATGCCAGAAGATGACCATGTATGTACTGCCAAGTTTTTATAATGATGCATTTTATTTATTAGTGCATAAATTTTTTACAATAATTATGATAGACGTATAATATATTTTGAGAAACATAAACACTGTTATAATTCATGCAACCATAACAATGCGGAGTTAGTTTATTTTGGAAGTTGGTAGGCCTAACTTTTGTTTGGATTTTAGTGATACACGTATATAAGATACTGTAGCTACATTAAAATAAAGTATCGCTTATAAAATATGTATAATAATTGTTTTTTAAGAACTAAGTATAGTATATTGAAGCAAATATGACTCATACATGTATATAAAAGTTACAGCGCGTTCAAATATAAACAATTACACTGTAGCACAATGTAAAAAATGTAAATATTCATGCATTGTTCATAGTTACGCAACGCTCAAGAAAGCAATTGGTCACTTGGCGACTACATACTTAGCCGCAGCACTTAGCAATTGAGCTGCCGTTTTGGTGCCTGCCTGGTACTCGGACCAATAATGCATCAGCTTGGCCTCCTTGGTGCGCTGGGCAAGCCTTTATTATCGGCTAAGCTGCTCCTGAGACACCAGCTTAGTGTGAAGAGTGGCTACCCTCGCTTCATCATAAAGGAGCAAGGCAAGCTTGTAGAAGCCTAGGTTGCCACTCTGTGACCTTTGGTTGAAGCGATGATAGTAGCTTTCAGGCCCATTGTTTGTTGATGTTCCTGCGGAAGATGCTGATCTCGTCCAGCTGCTAGACTCTGCTGTTGAGCCATGTGTTAGCAACGTACTCGCACAGCTCTTGCAGTTGTTGGTTCTGGATCATCTGCTGCAGCTCAGTGAATGCAGCATGCATACAATTGCCTGGCAGAAACAGCAGTGCCATCAATTTGTGGCAAAAGGCTCGTATAGTCTTGTCATTCGCGTAGGCTGGCTGCAGGCCCATTGACTGGATGTGTCGCCAAATTGCCTGGGAATAGTGAAAACTGCACCTATGCAGTTTCACACCTGCCAGAAAGACAGACTTAGCAGCTCTCCACATTCCAGCTTCGTAATCGAGCACAATGCTTGTCAGTCGGCACTCAGGAAGCATATCCTTGAGAGCCCGTAGCGTACATTGGTAGTCTCGCTTGCTCTTTCTGGACATTAGAACATACATGCGCAACTTCTGAAATTACGCTGGCCATGCGACTTAGTTTTCGATAAAAAATGCGACTTACCTATAAAAGAGCCAAGCAAAAACGTTAGGTAAACGGCAGGAGTAACTATAACCATATTCTTAAAGCTAAATGCCTCGCCAGCTAATTAGTGCTGCGTGCATATTCCGCGTTTTTATAACAGCTAATCAGTATGTCATCTAGTGGTGGCATGAAGCAATTAGTAAATTGTCAGTACAGTGTAGTGAGCATACTACAAAAGTCATGATTCATGAATGTCCAGAAGTAAGTGAAGTGAATACAGTGTGACCTATAGCTCAAGAACGATTTGCTAGACGATTTGGCATGGAAGATGAGAGCCCTGATTCAGATGGCTCATCAGATGCAGAATACGAATCCAGTAGAGATACAAGCTGTGAAAACCCACAGATTTTTAAACCACTGAATTCTAATTCCCGGAACTATTTTTGCATAGATTCTAAATTTGAAGTCATGCTCAAACAAAAACTTGTTAACAGTTAGGAAAAAGGCAAAGATGGGAGTAATGCATGTTAAACTAAGATTTGAGGCCTTTGCAAATTCTCTCCATTCCTCAATCTTCTCATCCTCTTTTTTCTTTTCTCTCTCATCCCTTATCCCTTCTCTCTTTCCTCTCCTCTCTCCTCTCTTTCCTCTCCTCTCCTATCTCTTCTGTCTCCTCTCTACATTCTCTACATTCTTATCTCTCCTCTTGTCTCTCCATTCCACTCTACTCTTTCATCTTATCTTCCCTCTTGTCTCTCTCCACTCTACTCTCTCATCTTATCTCTCCTCTCATCTCCTCTTTATCCTCTCTTCTCTCATCTACTCTTTCCTCTTTCCTCTCTTCTGATCTCATCCATCATCTTTTCTTTCCTCTTTCCTCTAATCTCCTCTTCTCTCATCTCTTTTTCCTCCCTCAGCTTTTCTCTCCTCTTCTATCTTTTCTCCCATCGCATCGCTCGCCTCTCCTCTGTTTGCTTATCTCTAATCTTCTATTCCCTCTACTTTGAAGTAAGAAAATATGCACATATTTTTGCTGAAGATAAGAGGAGAGAAGAGGGCATTGAGGAGAAAGGGTAGAGAGAAAGGGGGAGAAGAGAGGAGAGTAAAAATGAGAGGAGAGAGAAGAGGGAAAAGGGGGAGAGAGAAGAGGGGAGGCAAGGTAGAGAAGAAGAGAGAGATGAGAGTTGAAGAGACACCAACCTTGCTAGTTAGGAAGTTTCAAAGAACCCGAGGGGCGAGGGCCAGATAGAGGGGCTTCGCGAGCCGGAGTTTGCCAACCCCTGCTCCAGAGTTTAAGAAATCAATGGGAAACTGTTGACGCGGGCTTCTGATTTCAAAGATCTTGTCTGTGGTTGAAGGCTTCTATTCTGTTTTTGCTCTCCTGCCACACTTGCACCTACTACCCCCTGATTGCCTCTGATTGTGACTTACTTCCTTCTTATTGCGACTTAGTTGCTTCTTTTTGCCACTTACCTAATCCTTTTTGCGACTTACCTAATCCTTTTTGCGACTTACTTAATCTTTTTTGCAACTTACCTAATCCTTTTTGCGACTTACTTAATCCTTTTTGCGACTTACCTAATCCTTTTTGCAACTTACCTAATCCTTTTGCGACTTAGCTGATCCTTTTGCGACTTACCTGATTCTTTTTGCGACTTACCTAATCCTTTTTGCGACTTACCTAATCTTTTTGCGACTTACCTGATCCTTTTGCGACTTACCTAATCCTTTTTGCGACTTAGCTAATCCTTTTGCGACTTACCTAATCCTTTTGCGACTTAGCTGATCCTTTTGCGACTTACCTAATCCTTTTGCGACTTAGCTGATCCTTTTGCGACTTACCTAATCCTTTTGCGACTTACCTAATCCTTTTGCGACTTACCTGATCCTTTTGCGACTTACCTGATCCTTTTTGCGACTTACCTGATCCTTTTGCGACTTACCTGATCCTTTTGCGACTTACCTGATCCTTTTTGCGACTTACCTGATTATTTTTACAACTTAGTTTGCTTCTTTTGCGAATTGTTTTTCTTTTGCTTCACCATTTTCCCTGAACTGCTCTTTCTTTCGCTTTCCTCTTGCCTTTCTTGGTTCTTGTGTTTTTCTGTTTTTGGTTGACTCAATTTTGCGACTTACCCCTGGTCAGTCACAATTTACGGTGGCCGGATCGGCCAGGTCGGCCAGCAGTTGCGCATGTATGCATTAGAATGTAGACCAGCGGTATCTGTTTGACTGACTCATTCTTGTGCACATTGCCATGGAAGATGTAGAGCTATAGAAAGGGCTCCTTCATGACAAAGAAGGTTCCGTCGCCAAACCACTCCTTGCAACGTCCCAGCAGCTGCAGTTGACATTGGCTTGCGAATATGAAATGGCGCCTGCCATTCTCTTCGATGTAGACATCTTTTTGAAGGAAGTCATCCGACAATGCTTCTTCTTGAACTTGAAATTCCAGATCTCTTGGTTCCTGTAGGCGTTGTGCTGCTCGTGCTCGATTTGCAGCTTTTGCCAGCTGGTCCACTGTTGGCAACTGAGGCAGACCTCTTAAGCTGCCTTTATTCTGCAGCAGAAGTTGTTTGGCAATTTCAGTGGCGGGCCTGAAGAGCTCCTGCCAAGCTTGATTGCAGGCTTCCCGAACAATCAGTCACCGTATCGATGGTTGCCCGACTTGGCGACATGTGTGCTTGTTCTTGCCCCTAATAAATGCGCCACTTGACTCGATAGCTGAAGCTGTGCATTTGGTGTGTGCGTTTTGGATTGTGCATCTCCAGTATGTTCTGTTTCCTTGGCTGAATTGTTGACTGTAGTTGAAGCCATCAGAGTGGATCAAAATGTCCTCCTTCTTAGATGCACGTGGGATGAGGGTAAAGACGATAGGCTCGATCTGTTGTGGTATGTGCTGTGGTGGAGCATCCTCTTCCATAGAGCTCTCCATCGGCTCGTCTTGGTGCTGGTGGTGGTGCTGTTGATGCTGTTGCTACTGCTGTGGATGCTGAGGCTGCTGCTGGTGCTGTTGATGCTGGTGCTGTTGATGCTGACGCTGCTGTTGGCATGCTTCACATGACCAATTAAAGTCTGTTCCTTGAAACTCTCGGTATTGCAGTGTTACAGATTCCAGTGTTACACAAACAAGGCTGCCATTGATTGCAAACGTCACACTGCAGAGCTTGCTGCCTGGCTCTTATAGCTGACTGACAGCATATGCAATTATTGTCCATAGCAAAATGTTTAAAACAGTTTGAGTTAGTTTTATTTCAAAATTTCTAAAAAAAATGTGGCATCTATTTATAGCAGTATTTTACACATTTATGCATCGTGCCACCAATTTTCATTGGAGGAGTAACCCCCGCAAGCCACCGTTTCCATGACATCATAGCCACACCCCTATTCTTCTTCAGGGTCGCCTCATGGTGGAGGAATTCTAGCTGAATAACATTTTATACATTTCACACATTAGGCTAGGCAATTGACGGTTACTTGCTAATATGAGACTTAGATTCTAGAGTAAAGTTTAACGTGTCATACAAATATAGTGTATTTATTTACATGTAGCTACTACGTGCACAGGATAAAGCATAGATGTAGATACTCAATATGGTTTGTATCAACAAAAGACTGCTAAGCTTAGGCTCAGTCTTTGCACAATGTGGTTTAGGCATTCAGCTTTGGAGCAAAATTGTAACAATAGAGGCTTAGCAAGTTTGTGCTGGGTACATTATTAAGACAAGGTTTATTTTTAGGGCGATTTGGTGAGTTGGCTCACTTGGGAAAGAACTTGCAAAAAATCCATGGGGAGTCAAAAAGCACTTTTAGTATGGCTAGCTACCATGACGCATTCTGTGTATTGCTTATTCACCATCCTCTATCAGTCCCTCTCCTACTCTGTCTCTGTCTCAGCTTTCTCTGTCGTTCTCTGTCTCTTTCTCTCTCTCTCTCTCTCTCTCTCTCTCTCTCTCTCTCTCTCTCTCTCTAATATGCGCAACTTTGCAACTTCCTAGACTAGAGCTACATTGGTCATTCATTAGCCCTTTAAATTTTTGCTAATCTTTACATAAGCTAAATGCTATACATAGCCATAGGTATAGCTAGGCTAGGGCAGGCAGGCTTTATTAATAGTAGCTAAGCTAGAATGAAATTTGAATTATAGTTTACCTAGCATAGCCTAGCATAGGGGCCTATACATCTAGACTATTCTCAATTTTTAATTTATTAATAGGCCTGCCAGCAAATTAAGCGTTAACCTAATTGTTAAAAAGCATTTAATTTTTTTGTGCAGTTATTTTTGTTTAGCATCGTACTTTTCACTTTGCTTTTGCCATCATGCAGAGCCTGCATTGCCAGCATGCTGTTAGCAGCATTTTGCTGCGTTGTTTTGTGCTTGGAAATAGCAAAATATTGTGACATGGCTGCCAGCCAGCAGCTGCAGCGTGCGCATGGCATTGGTGAGTTCAAAAACTTTGTTAGTTGCATTCAATATAACAAATTTAACCATGCAAATAATACCTGTTAATGTGTAAATCGATAGTATCTAATTGACTTACTGTAATACAGTATATCAATGCTACTTACTCTCAGTAAGCTTGTTACCGAATTGTCCACAACTTGTTACCGAATTATCCACAACTTGTTACCGAACTGTTCTTGGTGTTACTGAACTGTCTGTTACCAAACTGTCTGTTACCGAACTGTCTGTTACCGAATTGTCCTGTCCCCAAAAATTCCATTCTGGTCTATGGTAGTATTATTAGTAAGGCCAGTAAGGGCATGCTTGGGCGCAACCTAGGGATTCACCTGGCCATTTCTATTGGCAACACACACACGTAAGTTGCTATTGGACAGAATAGTAGTCACATGCTATGACTGCTCTCAGCCAATAGTGACTTACATGTGTGTGTTGCCAATAGAAATGGCCAGGTGATTCCCAAGGTTGCGCATGTATGAGTAAGGGGTACCAATTTATTTCAAAGTGCAAAGCCAATGCATGCCTAAATTTTCAATATAGGCCCCTATATTACATTATCTAAAATATGGTGCCTAGGCAGACTTAATAGATTCTAATTGCAAATATGAAAAGTTGAAAACACTTTATATTTTCAATTTTTAAGTGAAAAGTCTTTTTAAAATAGGTAAAGTAATAAATAGAAAGATATTTGCATTTTTTGTATATTAAATTTGTAAAAAATTTGTAATGTATTTGTAATAGGCCAATCTTCTTGGCTTATTAAAATCCTATTGTTACTACTAGTTATAATAGGTCCAATAGTTCTATCTTGAATAATCCCATTGTAAGCCACCAACCGAAACTGGTTTTTTGTTTCTATCTTTAAAAATGTATTTTACCTTTATATAATGTCTTAGTATATTTATAGTAAAATCTTTGTATAGTTTTATTAGCATCTTAGTTTAAATTCTAGTAAGGCTAAGCAGTCTTATTGGTACATATACTATTCTCTAGTCTGGGCATTAATAAGATTTATAAAGGCCTAAAGGGTTACATTATTACTCTTAGTATCCCTTTTGCATATGCTCCTAGTTTCTTTCCTTTAGCAAATCTGTCTAAACACTTGGATTTTTACTGCAAAATGATTTACACTTTATGAATCTGAAAATGAATTTAGTGAACAAGTTTAATGGTTAAGCTTTAACTTTCACAAATGAATAAGTTGCTTTTCCTCCTCAAACTTAGCTTATATTTATATAACAAAGATTGTATACTGAAAATGTTTTGCAAAGTTAAACAATTATATATAATTTTCACATGAATTTTAAAAAAAACTTGCCTTCTAAGAGACTATAACTGCTTCTACATATTTTGCCTATTAGTATTATTAGGGCTAAGGGGTTTACTCAGATTATTTAATTTGAAAAATATTTGAATATTTGCAGTCTATTGACCATTGTACAATTCTTATTCCTTATTGGGAGATTTTCAAAAATATTAAATTTAATCTATCAGTATAATATTAAAACATCTAAATTTAGGTTTAGATGTTTGAATAGGTCTATATATGTTAGCATAGATTCAAACAAAGCAACATCTTATTTTTGTTGTATTTTATACTGGCAATTGGCTTTCTATTTGTTTTTTTTCCATTTTTTTCAGCACATTTTCAACTCGAGATCTGCTGCTAATAATAACCAATTCAGTCAACTTGACAAGAAGTTACTTGGCTATTAAGAATATTAAGATGTAAAGCTTTTTGGTAAGTTTGGGTTGATTTTTACTTTATCTTGTTTATTATATAGTACCTATAGTTTCATTTAGATAAATATGCACGAAATCACTAGGTAATTTTATGATGAGCCTTGGTAATAGGAAGTGCCGACTGAAGCCAGTTATTCTATTGTGGCGCTTGTTGCATATGATTGCCATCTGATTTAGACTTAAAGACTATAAAGTATAAAATTGACTTATTGTGCCAGTTTAATGCTGTAACCGATTTTTTCATTTACTTTTGTATTTTTTTAGATTTTACTGCCGGAATCTCTGAAGATGGCAGCCCAGTCTGAGTATCTGGGATAGTTGCCGCCCAGTTCGAATCCTATTTGGCAGTTCTATTGCACTGGTAAGTGATTGTTGTGTTTATTATATTAAGTAATATTGTAAGTATGAGTAATAAAATAATTTTAGTTACTGCATTATGCAGTCGAATCGAAGCCAGTTAATGATGAGCCTTGGTAATAGGAAGTGCCGACTGAAGCCAGTTACTCTATTGTGGCAGCTGTTGCATATAATTGCCATCTGATACAACTATTTATACTACTTTAAGCTTTTATCATATGGAAATCGCTAATCTTCACTGCTGCATTGATAGAGTGCATTCACTGACTGCTTATTTTCCAGATAATCCAATCATGACCTGCTGGATTCCAGTGACTGGTAAGTAATTATTGCAAATCGTGCATTCATGTTTTACCTGTCAGTGATCCAACTGGGATGAAGTTGTAAACAATTATTAATGATGAACCTTGGTAATAGGAAGTGCCGACTGAAGCCAGCTTAACCTATTGTGGCCGCTGTTGCATAGCTAATGCCTGCTGATTTTGCTTTTCGAACATCAGTTTTTTAGTATCGCCAATTAGTGATTGTCTTTGATCATTGCACAACTTGCTCATTCTCTTTGCACTTTTAGAGTTCTGCGACATCTGTGGTTCCCGTGCTCAACAAGTGACGTCTTTGCTGAGCTGTCTGAGACTTCTATTAACTAGACTAGCAATTTTACGCATACCGTTTGTTACATAAACTCAAAATAAACTTTTGAGCAGGATTGCATGTGATTTTACTGCATTTATGTAAACACTTTCAGTGCTTGCGCACTAACTATATTTTGCTAACGTGTCATTTTATCAATCTGTTTAACTGTTTCTTTGATTGCAGCTTCTACGCTAAAATATTTCTTTTAGTTTTTTTTCGTACCAACTTAGGCCCACCAACGAGCGTTATTCTAGCCCAGTATTCCCCACAAAACTAGTTTTACACGAATTTTATCTAATTCTAAAGTTATAGAGAAATCCTTGGCCAAGCCCCAATTGGTTGACTCACCCTCTGTGGGATCTGCGTGTCTGGGGGCTGGGGGGACAAAGACTCATACCGCTCTTGCCTACTATAAGGCTCTTTGTATCCCCATTCTACGCTTCACCTTTTTACGCTCTGCGAAATACACTCTCCGCGCGCATACGTAAGCAAGAGGGTCGTTTCACAAACCCTAATTTTCACAACGTCAGAACCAGAACCTTTCATAAGACCTATATTTCATAAATTCTAATTTTCACAACGTCGAAAATAAGCAATGCAGCAGATTTCACAACCTAAATTTCAGAAGCCCTAAATTTCATAACACCTAAAAGGCATGCACAGAATTTCACAAACCCTAAATTTCATAACACCTAAAAGGCATGCACAGAATTTCACAAACCCTGAATTTCACAACGCCTAAAAACACTATGGAGATACAGAATATTGTAGAAAGATTGTATCTCCATAGTGGTTTTAGGCGTTGTGAAATTTAGGGCTTGTGAAATAGTGTGCACAACTTTTCGACGTGAAATATAGGGTTTATGAAGTTTAGAGCTTACAAAAGTTTGTCTTGCGACGTTGTGAAATTTAGGGTTTGTGAAAGTGACCCGTAGCAAGCTTTGTCAGTCGCTACAGAATAATCATCCAAAGAATTATCATAAATTTATAATAAGATGACGTACATTAAATTATTAATAAGTTGGCTGTCTTTCCATGATGAATTTATTATGAGATTCAGGTTTTTCTGCATGCAAAAACTACGAGTCTGTAATCTCTGCAGAAAATGGCATCTTGAATAAGAAAAGCATAATGAAGTTAACAAGGAGCCTACATGACACACCGGATACTCTAAAGAGAAATTTAGGTCCGCAAATACAGTTGCAGACACCAGGAAGCTGGTCGGTGTTGGCGTATTGCACACAGAATTCAGGGTTAACAGTTTGCATAAGAATCGCTAAAGACAATTTGCTAAATTCACTGTTTACATAGTGAAACTGAACTCACGGTGGCCCGTTATTTGTCTTGGCTAAATACGGGGATCCCTGCTTTCCTGAGCAGTCAAAAAGCGTTTCGGAAACTTGCTGTCTAAATAAAACTCTATAGAAACAGGGCAGGAAGTGAACTGGCAACTCGGGAGCAGCTCAAGACAGCTGTCACCGGAGTGATTTTCTTAGGCTTCTAAAGATTTTTGTAGAATGCGCTGGTACCGGTAGGAGATGGATGCAAAACTAAGCCGCTCCATTGTCCCCATAGAAATTGCATGCACTCTAGCTCGTAAAAGCTTAATTATGGATAATCGAAGTTTAATGAATGAAAGGAACTAAATTCGCCCCTCTAATTACTGTTAACTCTCAGCGTACACATCTCCACTGGGATGCTTAGGGAACATTTTTGTCAATTTTATGTGAATGATTAAGCGAGTCAGTATGAAACAGACACTGGTATAATAAAGGGGCGAGCTGCAAGAATCTATAGTGGCCTAAATTTAAAATTTTCATGTACGAGCTAGCATGTCAGCAGTACCTGTTCTCAGGGTTACTAATAATAGTGTCAACTTGCGTTTAAGCACGGGCAGGTCAGGACCAAGCCGACGAGTGGCATGTCGGAACAGTCTACTAAAAACGCCGGGAAATCCCCATCCGGGGGGTCCCAGCGGAATATTGCGAGAACATCCTGGCTTACATGTATTATCTATTCTAAAGCTCCCTCCCAGATCAAACAGATTTGTCTCGCTCTCAGCTAACCGGTTGGATTCATGGGATGTCTCGGCGTCTCCAATCAACCCGCGGCCCGGGAATTGCTACCGATCGGTTAGGATGCTGTAGCTGGCTGCCACTTGCCCAGCTTTCTGCCTTTACATTTTGCAGTGTTTTACATGTACTGTATGTCTCGTACATGTACACTAAATCGACGTTTCGAGAGATCGCGAGTGCCCATATATCCCTGCTGAGCATTGCTCACATCCGGGACACCGCGGTGGCGGCCGTGGCCGCAGGCGACTCCGTCCCGGACGCCGAGCCTCCGGCCAGGTGCAGTCGGCCCTGCGGCTGCTTCGCTGACTGCGGGCCACCCAAGGAGGAGGCGGCCGCGGAGTTGCCGATCCGGCGGGGCCAGCAGCGACAGCAGCAGCTGTGGGCGAGTCGGGCCGCCTCCCGCCTGAACTGCGGGTTGCTGCCGCAGTACAGCAGGAAGTTGCAGCAGTGGTTTGTGAACTGCAGCACCAACAAGGCGGACCAGAGCACCCGATAGGAGTAGAACAGGCCGGGGTCGGAGCTCGCGCTGAGCCAGTCCGGATAGGCGCCGCCGATCACGGTGAGGTAGAGCTTGACCGGCGAGGTGAGCAGCACGAAGGTGAAGCTGGTGAGCAGCAGCATGACGGTGGTGCGGTGGCTGGCCAGCTTGGACTGTCCGTTGCCCAGCACGGAGGCGCGTCGCACCGCCCGCAGCTTGGCGATGATGGCGAGGTTGCAGGCGAGGATGACGGAAAACGGTAGGAAGGCGGTGAGCGCCAGGTCAATTCTGGGAAACACGGCCTCCACAAAATGCTGGAACTCGTCGCGGTTCTCGCAGGACTCGCCGTAGCGGCTGGAGTTGCGGTTCAGGTAGCGGGTGAAGGGGAAGTGCAGGTTGCAGCCCAGCAGGACGACGAACACCGCAGACAGCACGATGATCAGGCCGCGCTTCGAGATCAGGAAGGCCCGGCCGCGGCTGCCCGGCATCACGCAGATGGTCACGAAGCGTTCCAGTGCGATCACCATGATGATCCAAGAGGAGTACATGAGGCTGAGGTACAGCAGCAGCTCGAATCCTGGGTTGGGCATTGTTAGTGAGTGCGCGTGTCCTGAGCATGCATAGCTTTACAATAAAGTGCGGCATCAGTTCCATAGCAACTGTGATTTGGATAGTCATTGCAGTCCCATAGCAACTGTGATTTGGATCAATCCCATAGCAACTGTGATTTGGATAGTCATCAGTCCCATAGCAACTGTGATTTTGATAAGTCCCATAGCAACTGAAATCCGGCCAGTCTCCATCCCACCGGTGCTCACCCGGACAGCAGGCGGTGCACAGGGTCTGCGGGTCAAGGCTGTTCCCGAAGTTCTCGGTGAAGTAGGACGCCTTCCGCAGCCAGTGCCGCAGGAGCCCCATCAGCAGCACGACGCAGTCGACCACGGACAGCACGGTGAGCGGCAGGTGCACCACCAGGCCACGCAGGCGGGGCTGCAGCAGCACCAGGAAGGCGCAGACGTTGCAGACCAGGCCGCAGGGAATCATCACGGGCGGCAGGGCGTTCCAGATGGCCTCGTAGAGGCGCTTCTTCCACAGCCAGTCCGGCTGCTGTCCGGTCAGGTTGGCCTGCAGGTCGAAGTCCCAGTCTGGCTCGGGGCTGCGGGCGGGAGGGAGATCGAAAGCTATGGCAGTTTGGCGCCGCTGTCCCCAGTTTGGCGCCGCTTTCCCCGGTTTGGCGCCGCTTTCCCCGGTTTGGCGCCGCTGTCCCCAGTTTGGCGCCGCTTTCCCCGGTTTGGCTCCGCTTTCCCCAGCTTGGCGCCGCTTTCCCCAGTTTGGCGCCACCATCCCCAGTTGGGCGCCGCTGTCCCCAGTTTGGCGCTGCTGTCTCCAGTTTGGCGCCACCATTCCCAGTTGGGCGCCGTCTTTGAGTCTACTCATTTGCAGCCAAATATTCTGAGCAGGGGCAGACAGCTCGTTATGCGGTTCGAGTAAAATTTATGACGCATACGCGAGCCGGCACTCAGCGACATCGCCATTTGCGGTGTCGCATCGGAGAGGACCAAAAAGCTTCCCCATAATTCCCTTACCCTGCTGTGCCAAATGGGGAAGCCAGCTCAAAATTTTATTCCATTTTTAGATTGGATATCGCAGTCCAGATTAAAATAAAATTACATATAGGGTCAGTTACAACAATCGTTCTTGCGCATGGAAGCTGATAGATGTTTGGTAGCTGGAAGCCGGGAGCCGGTTGCAGCCGGCGGGAAGCTAGTTGGAAGCCAGAAACCAAAGCTCGCATTTCTACTGCAATTTGGAAGCTGGAAGCTGTAAACCGAAAATTCTGGAAGCTGGAACTTATTGAAAATGGAAGCTGGGGACTGCTCAGACTGCATGGGGGGCATCCTCACCATTTTTATCTCTCTAAACGCAGGCAGTACTTTCTCACTCCGGAGCCAAAACTCGTGAAAGATGCAAATTTCGCAGAACAGGGAGAGGAGGGGCGGTCAAATTCAACTCGCCCGAGGCCCAGAACCGATCCTTCATCTCGGGGGCCACCCTGAGGCTCGATTGTGCAAAAGTTTTTCTTCTGCTAAAGAAACTGGCGCAGTTCTCCAGTGACAGCTCGATAGCGAATTCGAATTTGCATTTCTGCTGATCTCGCAGCTGCCGCGGAGCGCCGCTTTCAGGCAGCAAATGAAAATCAAACTGCATGGAGGCTGCGCATGTTCGACTGTCGCAGGAACTGCGGAGATGCCAGCTGTTTTATGGCAGACAAATCTCTCTTCTGCCTTGCTGCTTGATCAGCACCCAAGCTCGCAGTCACGGCCGGCAAACATGGGGTCGCAGGTGCACGAGTCGGTTCAGCAGTTTATCAGCTCGCGGTTGCTGGCAATCGCCTACAAATAATTACTATGGGAACCGCGTCACCTGCTTGGCGAACTTAATTGATTTTTTTTTATCTGTGCACTGCCATGGGGAACCGGGAACAGCAGCAGTATTGAATTCACAAAGCCTGTTTAACAGAAACACTGCGCTGCATTCAGATGCAACTGATGGAAAAACTGCGCTCAAACTGAAAAACCGGACCACCACAGGCTTTCTCACTAATTGAAACTGCCTTGTTGTCTTGTTGTCTTGGCAATGGCGCCCCAGGTTCTGACGCCACAGGTGCTCGCTGGCGCCACATGGTCTTAGGGGGGCTAAAAGACCCAGCTAAGCCTTGAAGCCAAGCTGAGGCCAATACACGTGAATTTGGTTTGATCTAATTTAAAATTGGATTCCCGCAATAAAGTGTCGGTCATCTCTAGCTGTCAACTCTTGGCAGGCGATAACAACTCACGGGATCTAAACTCGCAAGAGCTGCTTTGCTCAGTTTATGAGTTCGCTTTGAGCAGCCATGAGTATTTTACAAGCATGAGGCTATGATTGACAGCTCCAAGCATCTTGAGTCAGAACTCAGCAAAACTCACCGAGACTCTGCAGTGCTGTTCATGCTGGTTGCTAGAGTTGATAGAATATCTGAGATTATTTGTTAAGGCTAAAAGCTCTCTTATGACGAGCTGTAGTGTCTTGAGTGCACCAACCGGCTTGTCAAACTGAGGGAGGGGCCGCTGTCTCGCGTATCTGCAGTCTGCAGTTGAACAAGCCTTTATCAGCTCTGCCCGTTGCAGGGTCTCTCCAGTGAGCCAATGCCAGCTGTCGGACTGGCTGCTGATAGCTCTGACAACCAGCCAGTGCGATCTCGGCTTCACATTGAATGCTTGGATTTGCTGACAAGTTGATTTGTAAAACTGCTCTTTGCTGGCTACTATCAGTAGCATTCATAGACCTTTGATCAAGCTAAAATGGTAAAGGGCGGAGAGAGGGAGGAGGAGGGCGGAGAGAGGGAGGAGCTGAGGATGGCGGTAGAATGAGGAGGAGGGCGGATGGAGGGAGGAGGAGGGCGGATGGAGGGAGGAGGAGGGCGGATGGAGGGAGGAGGAGGGCGGATGGAGGGAGGAGGAGGGCGGATAGAATGAGGAGGAGCGTTGTGCCCGTGCGCTTGCCCTGCCAAAGTGCACTCTGCCCCCCACGCGGCATACTGTATTTGTTTTTGTGCTATGTTGTTTTGCCCGTGCGCTTGCACTGTTAAAGTGCACTCTGCTCCGTATTTGTTTTTGGTGTGATTGGCTCAGCGGTGTAAGCCGCTTAGCCCTTTGCGTTGTCTGCGCGCTGGTTGGCTGGGCCGCCCTGTTTGGCCCTCCTCCCGGGCTGCCCTCCCCCAGCTGCGCCGTGATTGGCCGGTGGGTGGCTGGGCCGGGGGGTGGGGTGGGGGGTGGGGCGGGGGGGAGCTCTCGGCCCCGGGTGGGTCGTGGCCTTTTTAGGCGCGGCCGGGGCGGGTGGCCGCCGGCCCGTGGTTGTTTTGGTTTGCCGCACTCTACAACGCAGGCCCAGAGCGCCGATTACAGCGTCTTTAGAACCGTCCTTCCCCTAACACATACGCAATAAACGTTGACCATCGCGCCCGCCAGCTGCGAGCAGACCTCAGCTACGATTTATTGACCGCACGCGCAAGGGCGAGCTATCCGCGAAGTAAGTCACTGCCTTGTCTCTTTCATTTCGGGAGCTGTAGCAGGGACAGTCCGTGTGTCCTGACGCCGACTCAGGGGGGACTAGGCCATGTAGTCAGCTAGGGGCCACCCTGTACTGTAAGCCCGCTGTACATAGACGCCAGCTTGTGCGCCCTGACGCCCTGCCGAAGGTGATCGACATCACAGCGTCCCTACGCGTGTGCCGGCCACTTGGGTGCGCCCTGACGCCCCAGACCTATAGGGTCCCGTGCGGACACTCGCGCCCCGACGCAGGCCAGCACGGGCCCGCGTACTCTGACCCTCGTAGGTGCGCCCTTCCTGAGAGTCGCGAGTACAACAGGAGGGCGGAAAGAGTGAGGAGGAGGGCGGATGGAGGGAGGAGGAGGGCGGATGGAATGAGGAGGAGGGCGGATGGAATGAGGAGGATGGCGGATAGAGTGAGGAGGATGGCGGATAGAGTGAGGAGGATGGCGGATAGAGTGAGGAGGATGGCGGATGGAGAAGGATGGCGGATAGAGTGGGGAGGATGGCGGATGGAATGAGGAGGATGGCGGATAGAGTGAGGAGGATGGCGGATAGAGTGAGGAGGATGGCGGATGGAATGAGGAGGATGGCGGATAGAGTGAGGAGGATGGCGGATAGAGTGAGGAGGATGGCGGATGGAGGGAGAAGGATGGCGGATAGAGTGGGGAGGATGGCGGATGGAATGAGGAGGATGGCGAATAGAGTGGGGAGGATGGCGGATAGAGTGAGGAGGATGGCGGATAGAGTGAGGAGGATGGCGGATGGAATGAGGAGGATGGCGGATAGAGTGAGGAGGATGGCGGATAGAGTGGGGAGGATGGCGGATGGAATGAGGAGGAGGGCGGATAGAGTGAGGAGGATGGCGGATAGAGTGAGGAGGATGGCGGATAGAGTGAGGAGGATGGCGGATAGAGTGAGGAGGATGGTGGATAGAGTGGGGAGGATGGCGGATAGAGTGAGGAGGATGGCGGATGGAATGAGGAGGAGGGCGGATAGAGTGGGGAGGATGGCGGATAGAGTGGGGAGGAGGGCTAATAGAGGGTTGAGGATAGAGGCAAGACTGAATTCACCAGCCAGATTCGACCCAGAGCACTCCATATTATCCTCAAGATTAATTTCAAGTCAAGTCAGGTTCCTGACCTCCTTGCCGTCAACTAAAGCGCTGTGCACCCAACCCAAGTCCCAGACCAATATTTGGAGCTACTCAAGCCCTGCTCAATACTGCTGAACTCTGACTCAGGTAAAATTCAGAATACAACTCAGAACTCACCTCTGCTCAGAAATGGATAGCGATTCCGGCTGCATGAATCGGAAAAAAGCAAGAAAGCCAGAGTGCGAATTTCACAGGTGAACTCTTTTCGAAAGATGGCGGCGAATCATAAATTATATTTTCAAAGAAACGATTTTAATATAATGGCTAAATCTACTGGCCAAACGGGGGACAGATGAAGCGGAAGGAAGCTGGCGGTGTCGCTGCAACATGCATTATTGGCGAGATGGCAAGTTTTTATAAAGTGTTGAATTTTGTTGTGCGAGTGACATCCATAAGGTTTCTAAGTCTCAATAAAGTTATAACTCGTCCTTGGACAAAGCCAAATATACTAGAATAACCGGACGTGCCCCTCGTAATTAAAGTTGTGAAAAAGCCGAGCGTCTACTCTTCTTTCAGTAGTTTGTCTGCACAGTGTCACTTAAATTTAATTTATTAACTTGATGTACACAAGTGAACGCAAGACGGACGATACTCAGCCTATGGGGCAGGCCCAATCTGGCCCAGCCAATGAGAAAGCAGTAAGGAGAAGGCATTCAGATGGACGATACTCAGCCTATGGGGCAGGCCTAATCTAGCCCAGCCAATGAGAAAGCAGTAAGGAGAAGGCATTCAGATGGACGATACTCAGCCTATGGGGCAGGCCCAATCTGGCCCAGCCAATGAGAAAGCAGTAAGGAGAAGGCATTCAGATGGACGATACTCAGCCTATGGGGCAGGCCCAATCTAGCCCAGCCAATGAGAGAGCATAAGTAAAGGCCAAAGTTGACACAAGCGGGCAAGAGGAAACAACCCAAACTGATATGGCTGAGGGCTGGGGCGCAACCCCTTTTCTCTCTTGCTCGCTATGCACACGCACAGGATTGGACTTTTTCAGGTTTTCCTGCAATCTTTAGCTTATAAATTTAATATCTTTCTATTCCATTATTAAAAAAACAGAAAACGCTAATTATTCTACTGATAGAGAGTAGATTATAAGCGCATCTAGTGTAGTGATCCGCTAGTTGGTGTTAGGCGTCCCACTTTGTCAGCAGTCTCCCTCGCCCTCGCCCTGGGTTGCTGTCTGCCGCTGGTCAGCTTCCCGCCCCCTTGGCCCGTCTGTTGCTGCCCTTGGCCTGTTCTGCCCTTCTGCGTCTCTGTTCTCAGCCCTCAGCTTCTCTGCTGTGGGCTGTCTCTGTTTCGTTCCCGTCCCGTTTTCCTCTGTCATGTGAGCAAGTCACATGACAGACTCTGCGTTCTTCGAGTCCTAAAGTGCAGTAAACATGTTTACTGCACTCGTTGGCCCTGTTTACCGGGAGAATCACGTGCTTTCGGACCCCTCCCTTCTCTAAGGAGAGGAGTGACTCATGTTGCTAAAAATAGCAACTGAGTCACAGCCGCGTGTACTCTGGCCGGAGACCTTAAGTGACGTCAGTTCTAAAAATAGAACGAGTCACGAGGTCTTGCGCGCACTGAGACCCTGCCCGAGACCTCAAGTGACGTCAGTTCTAAAAATAGAACAAGTCACGAGGTCTTGTGCGTGGGTGTTTCCCGGCTATAAATAGGACCCCTCTCCCCTTGTTTCCGTCAAGGAAAGGCTTCTTATCTGCGGAGAATTCACTAAGAACCCGTGTGCGTCAGTGTCTAACTAAGTGCCCTTTGCGTACTGAATCCGTTTGTACTGGTCTGACTGAGACCCCACTAAAGCCCAAGCCTAAGGGAGGCTAACACTGCCTTCCCAGTCACCCCTGAGCCCGGCGGGGATCTGCTGATCAGGACGCCTTGTTCATTAATCTGCAAATCTGCACGCTGTGCTGAGTTCGTTGACTTGTTTATTTCGTTCCGACGGGAAGCTCACCTCATCGAAGGCCGAGACCTGAAGGAACTGGTGGCAGCACTACCTACGCTACTGAGAGAGTTAAGAAGGCTTCCGAGTGAGAAGACGGAGAGCCCAAGTCACTGCGCTGTACAGCAGGACAACCACAGGTACAACACTGGTGGCAGCGGTAGGATACAAAGACCTACCAGGCCACCCCGAGAAAACCCCATCTATTTCACTGGTGGCAGCGGTAGGATACAAAGACCTACCAGGCCACCCCGAGAAAACCCCATCTATTTCACTAGTAGTTATTCTAGCATCTGTGAAGAAAAAACACTTGCTCCAGTTGCAATCTGGTAGCGACAACGAAGACACCTAAGGGTTGCGCCTCCTCCAATTGAAATTATTACGTGCACCCCTGTCGCAGATCAGCGTCTTTTTATGTGAGGGCAGGGGGCACCCTGACGCACATTAAATGGCATTGTCACACAACTAGCGAGAGGCCTTACTGCCCGTTCCGCCGACTCCCCAGGCACACAAGCGCGCGGTTTTGCATGCAGTCATACGCACAGGCACATAATCACGTATGATTTATGTGCCTTGGGCGCTCAAGGGCGCTAACTGCACGAGCAGATCCGAGCCGAGATTCCAATATAGCCTCAAACTAATGTGACTGCAGTTGGAATCGAGCCTGGGTTGCTGGCACATCAGAGCGCCGCGCCACGGGCCCCTCAGTGCAGCTTCTACATCTACTTTCAGCTGTCAGTAACCGGCCTGAGGCTGCGTGAGTGAATGAAAACTATGCGGACTGCGGAGCCTCGGAACGGAAAAAGCGGTGAGAAATAAAAATCTCGACAGGAAACTGGACGGTGGTGCTTTTAAAGATGGAAGCTCATTTTGATCAAGCTTCCGAGATTAAAACTGGGTATAAGTCCTATATAATTGCAGCGGGAAAAGCAAAAAATGAACACCCAAATTTCCTGGAACTTTTTTCTCTTCAAGAAACTTTTTTGTTAAGTAAAAATCCTTGCCCGCATTTTCCCCGACATCTTAATTACGAGCGTATGGACAGCTCAAGCCTTCAGGTCAAGAACGCTGCTCCCTCTGATACATCAGCTCTGTCGGTTTATGCCATAGACTAGGGCCCGTTTGAGTTGCCTATAATAGCTAAAATAATGATCTAGAATGGTCAGTCCGAAGTTCTCAGATGAATAACGGTACATGTAATTCAAACTGCTTTGTTTGTTTACAAACGTTTACTTAATAGAACTTTAGACTGACCCATCCTACAGCCTCCAACATCCTACAATCTCCATCATCCTACAGCTTCCAACATCCTACAGCCTCCAACATCCTACGGCTTCCAAGCCCTTCTAAGCTACTCAAAGCGCGATCAAGGATGGCCCAGTTGAGAACAGCCAGTCCCAATAATGCAACTTGCAAATAACACCATTTGGTTCCGCCATCACACTGAGTCCCCAGCCTCCCCCTCCTAGCCAACTGAGGTGCCGTTCGGAGCCGCGGTGGCGTTGAGAGCTGCGGCGGCGGCCCGGCTGGCCCAGGCGGGGTACTCGTGCAGCCTGAATATCCCCGGCGCGTAGGACAGCGTTGCTATGGAAACAATCGAATTCGACATCAGCGTCATCATGGAGCCGGTGCGCAGCTGGCGGCAAAGTGAAAGGGGGTGGGGTGGTGTCCTTGAATTTGATTCCTGACCTCGAAATATGTAATCCTTGATCAATCCTAGTTGTCCTTTGGTCCTTGATCAATCTTAGTAGTTCTTGATCAATCCTAGTGGTCCTTGATCAATCCTAGTGGTCCTTGATCAATCCTAGTGGTCCTTGATCAATCTTAGTGGTCCTTGATCAATCTTAGTGGTCCTTGATCAATCCTAGTGGTCCTTGATCAATCCTAGTGGTCCTTGATCAATCCTAGTGGTCCTTAATTAATGCTAAACATCCCTAATACTGAGTGACGTCACGCAACCGGTGTTCAGACTCACCATGTCCAGAGCGGTGAGGTAGCCGCGCGAGTACACCATGATGTTGGCCGGGGTGGAGATGGGCAGGATGAAGGCGAAGGAGCAGGAAGCCGTGCAGCACAGCATCAGGTAGAACGGGTGCACCCGCAGGCGCTCGCTCTGGGGCGGAGAGGCGATTTCTGGGTTCTGCATTGAGCTCCTTTTTTAGGTAGCTGAGCTCCCACCTCAGATCCCCAGGTAGCTGAGCTCTCACCTCAGATCCCCAGGTAGCTGAGCTCCCACCTCAGATCCCCAGGTAGCTGAGCTCTCACCTCAGATCCCCAGGTAGCTGAGCTCCCACCTCAGATCCCCAGGTAGCTGAGCTCCCACCTCAGATCCCCAGGTAGCTGAGCTCCCACCTCAGATCCCCAGGTAGCTGAGCTCCCACCTCAGATCCCCAGGTAGCTGAGCTCTCACCTCAGATCCCCAGGTAGCTGAGCTCTCACCTCAGATCCCCAGGTAGCTGAGCTCCCACCTCAGATCCCCAGGTAGCTGAGCTCTCACCTCAGATCCCCAGGTAGCTGAGCTCCCACCTCAGATCCCCAGGTAGCTGAGCTCCCACCTCAGATCCCCAGGTAGTTGAGCTCCCACCTCAGATCCCCAGGTAGCTGAGCTCCCACCTCAGATCCCCAGGTAGCTGAGCTCCCACCCCAGATCCCCAGGTAGTTGAGCTCCCACCCCAGATCCCCAGGCAGCTCACAAAGCTGGCCAGGATGGGCAGCAGGATGGTGGCAGCCGCCCCATTGGATGTCAGCTCCGTGAGGATGGCTGAGCAGAAGCTGAAGATGAAGACGAGGCCCTCCAGCGGGATCACGTGCAGGACGTACAGCTGCTTGCCGATCCACTCGGAGAGGCCGGATTCCTGAAAATGAGCAACCAGAAAGCCAACTAACTAACTAACTAACTGACTAACTAACTGACTAACTAACTAACTAACTAACTAACTGACTAACTAACTAACTAACTAACTAACTAACTAACTAACTAACTAACTAACTAACTAACTAACTAACTAACTAACTAACTAACTAACTAACTAACTAACTAACTAACTAACTAACTAACTAACTAACTAACTAACTAACTAACTAACTAACTAACTAACTAACTAACTAACTAACTAACTAACTAACTAACTAACTAACTAACTAACTAACTAACTAACTAACTAACTAACTAACTAACTAACTAACTAACTAACTAACTACCGGACCGGGCCGGGCAGTCCAACCTTAGACGTCTCGGCCAGGGCGAGGCCGCTGCCCAGCATGAGCACGATGTGCCAGGCCACGCGCTCCTGCATGAGGCTCCAGTTCAGCAGCTTGTCCGGCTTGTCCACCACCAGCTGCACCCGGATGTCCTCGTCGACAGCCACGTCGTGGATGGTGGAGGCGTGCGAACGGCTGACGGGCCGGTGGCCGCAGGCGGCGGCGAAGGGGTTCCGCGAGGGCAGCAGGAACAGCAGGATGGCGGACATGATGGCCGGCTGGGCGTCGCTCATGAAGGAGACGGTGCGGCCGGTGCGCTTGTCGGTGCCGCGGAACAGCGCCGTCCAGCCGGGCACTCCGGGCTCGCGCGAGATCCACAGGCCGATGGTCAGGGCGAACAGCAGCAGCACCAGGATCTCCGCAAAGCTGCGCGCGAGTGTCAGAGGTGAGAGCGAGTGTCAGGGGTGAGACCGAGTGTCAGGGGTGAGAGCGAGTGTCAGGGGTGAGAGCGAGTGTCAGGGGTGAGACCGAGTGTCAGGGGTGTCAGTGAGTGTCAGGGGTGAGAGTGAGTGTCAGGGGTGAGAGCGAGTGTCAGGAGTGAGAGCGAGTGTCAGGGATGTCAGTGAGTGTCAGGAATAGCACTTTTAATTTTAGTAACAGTTTAGGTTGTTAAAACATTAACTGAGTTTCAAGTGTCAAAATGAGTGTCAGAGGTGTTACAATGAGTGTCAATGGTGTCAAAATGAGTGTCAGAGCTGTCACAATGAGTGTCAGAGGTGTCACAATCGGTCTTAATCGAGCTCACGACAGCGGTCCCAGCTGCTGGTACTCCTTGATGAGGCCCTGTTTAATCCGGTCCTCGTCCTTCTTGGGGATTTTCTTCGGCCTGACGAGCGAGCGCAGGCCCAGGAAGCTGACCTGCAGCCACAGCCAGCTCAGCCCCAGGCACAGCACGGACACGGGCATGGCGAAGAACATCCAGCTGCTGTAGTTGAAGCTGGTCTCCGAGCCGAAGTACTCCTGCACGATGCCGTTGAAGATCACGTTCGGCGACGTGCCGGTGACGGTGGCGACCCCGCCGAAGACGGCTCCGTAGGACACGGAGAGCATGATCATCTTGCAGGTGCCGCGGAACTCAGCGTTCCTCGGGTCGGCCAGGAACTCCTTCATGGGCAGGTCCAGCGCCGGGTCCGGCGCGTGCGCGGCACCGTCAGCGGCGCCGCTCACCTCCTCGAGCTGGCAGTCGCCCGACTCAGGGCAGTAGCCGCTGTTCACCGCGGCGGAGTTGCCAGTCGCGGCGGCCTTCGGGTTGCTGGGCTGGAAGTGCTTGCGCAGCTCCAGCAGCACCGCCTCCGCGATGGGGATCATCATGGCGGTGGTGGCCGTGTTGGAGATCCACATGGACAGCAGCCAGGTGGGGATCAGGAAGCCGAACAGCAGCCTGGGGTTGGCAGGGGAAGATTCTTGAGATGGGAACATGGTAGACTGAGACTAGAGATGAGCTTCCGTGAGATAGGAGCATGCCATTCTGTGAGATGAGAGCAGGCCATTATGTGAGATGAGAGCATCAGATTCTGTGAGATGGGATCAAGCATGATATTCTGAGATTGGAGCATGAGATTCTGTGAGATGGGAGCATGAGCTTCTGTGAGATTAGAGCATGATATTCAGTGAGATGAGAGCATGAGATTCTGTGAGATGGAAGCATGAGACTCTGTGAGATGAGCATGAGATTCTGTGAGATGGGAGCATGAGCTTCTGTGAGATTAGAGCATGATATTCAGTGAGATGGAAGCATGAGACTCTGTGAGATGAGCATGAGATTCTGTGAGATGGAAGCATGAGACTCTGTGAGATGAGCATGAGATTCTGTGAGATGAGCATGAGATTCTGTGAGATGGGAGCATGAGCTTCTGTGAGATTAGAGCATGATATTCAGTGAGATGAGAGCATGAGATTCTGTGAGATGGAAGCATGAGACTCTGTGAGATGAGCATGAGATTCTGTGAGATGGAAGCATGAGACTCTGTGAGATGAGCATGAGATTCTGTGAGATGAGCATGAGATTCTGTGAGATGGGAGCATGAGCTTCTGTGAGATTAGAGCATGATATTCAGTGAGATGAGAGCATGAGATTCTGTGAGATGGAAGCATGAGACTCTGTGAGATGAGCATGAGATTCTGTGAGATGGAACATGAGACTCTGTGAGCAAACGGGTATATTTATGGCCCGTATTGTCTACTCGTACATGTAGTACTCCATCAATTTCATATCTCGGACAGACTTTCCACCCTACTGAAAGTAGTGCAAATGCAAGTGAGTTGCAATTCACAGGCCCAGCCCAAGTCCGGTTACCAATCAACAGACCAGCAACACGGCAATGTCCTGAGTGCAGCCATGGCATGAAGTGCTGATATTTTATTCAATAAGCGCCAGCTCATCATAAACAAACAATTTTCACCGCTGCATGGCTGGTTGGGCCCTAATTTTCTTATCGCCCCCAATTTCTAGAATATTCAATAAGCTGTTTCCATGGCAACCGGGCCGACACAGAAGGCTGATTGGCATTTGGTTTCAGTCCGGCCGCCTCCGGCTGAATCAAAAAACAAATCTTTTCAAAGTTTTCGCTGTACCAGACTTTGTGCTCAGCGCGACAGGAATTTGCATTTGCCCCGGCTGGTGGGAGCCGCTGACTGCTTATCATAATTTATCCTGACAGCGTGAACTTTATAACGATATACTCAGGCACTGACTGCCAGATATGGCAGAACTGCCACTTACTCGCAGTGAGATCTCAGGGATGGGATGCACTCTCGCCAATCTACTCCACCCATGAGATCCTCTCTCCCCCATCTACTCCACCCAATGAGATCCACTCTCCCCTGTCTACTCCACCCATGAGATCCACTCTCCCCTGTCTACTCCACCCATGAGATCCACTCTCCCCTGTCTACTCCACCCATGAGATCCACTCTCCCCTGTCTACTCCACCCATGAGATCCACTCTCCCCTGTCTACTCCACCCATGAGATCCACTCTCCCCTGTCTACTCCACCCATGAGATCCACTCTCCCCTGTCTACTCCACCCATGAGATCCACTCTCCCCTGTCTACTCCACCCATGAGATCCACTCTCCCCTGTCTACTCCACCCATGAGATCCACTCTCCCCTGTCTACTCCACCCATGAGATCCACTCTCCCCTGTCTACTCCACCCATGAGATCCACTCTCCCTCAGCCACTCCGACTCTCTCGGCCTGGCACTCACCAACGCGGCTGGACTCCGAACAGGATGAGCACCCGGAGGGCGATTCGCTTGTGCAAATCCCAGACCTCGATGGAGACGGCCAGGATGAGGCCGCCAAGAAACAGCATGTTGGAGTCCTGCGGGCGGCGGGGGCTTCCGGTTTAAGTGTCAGAGAGACAACATTGGTGCTAAAGTGGCACGTTTGTACCAGAGCGTTCACTTAAGTGCCAATACGAGTGCTAGGGTGACAGTAATAGTGCCGGAGTGCCAGTACGAGTGCTAGGGTGACAGTAATAGTGCAGGAGTGCCAATACGAGTGCTAGGGTGACAGTAATAGTTTAGGAGTGCCAGTATGAGTGCTAGGGTGACAGTAATGGTGCTGGAGTGCCAATACGAGTGCTAGGGTGACAGTAATAGTGCCGGAGTGCCAGTACGAGAGCTAGGGTGACAGTAATAGTGCCGGAGTGCCAGTACGAGTGCTAGGGCGACAGTAATAGTGCAGGAGTGCCAGTACGAGTGCTAGGGCGACAGTAATAGTGCTGCAGTGCCAATACGAGTGCTAGGGCGACAGTAATAGTGCAGGAGTGCCAGTACGAGTGCTAGGGCGACAGTAATAGTGCTGGAGTGCCAATACGAGTGCTAGGGTGACAGTAATAGTGCCGGAGTGCCAATACGAGTGCTAGGGTGACAGTAATAGTGCCGGAGTGCCAATACGAGTGCTAGGGTGACAGTAATAGTGCCGGAGTGCCAGTACGAGTGCTAGGGTGACAGTAATAGTGCTGGAGTGCCAATACGAGTGCTAGGGTGACAGTAATAGTGCAAGAGTGCCAGTACGAGTGCTAGGGTGACAGTAATAGTGCAGGAGTGCCAGTACGAGTGCTAGGGTGACAGTAATAGTGCCGGAGTGCCAATACGAGTGCTAGGGTGACAGTAATGGTGCTGGAGTGCCAATACGAGTGCTAGGGTGACAGTAATAGTGCCGGAGTGCCAGTACGAGAGATGGGTGACAGTAATAGTGCCGGAGTGCCAATACGAGTGCTAGGGTGACAGTAATAGTGCAGGAGTGCCAATACGAGTGCTAGGGTGACAGTAATAGTGCCGGAGTGCCAATACGAGTGCTAGGGTGACAGTAATAGTGCCGGAGTGCCAATACGAGTGCTAGGGTGACAGTAATAGTGCCGTAGTGCCAATACGAGTGCTAGGGTGACAGTAATGGTGCTGGAGTGCCAATACGAGTGCTAGGGTGACAGTAATAGTGCCGGAGTGCCAGTACGAGTGCTAGGGCGACAGTAATAGTGCCGGAGTGCCAATACGAGTGCTAGGGCGACAGTAATAGTGCAGGAGTGCCAGTACGAGTGCTAGGGCGACAGTAATAGTGCCGGAGTGCCAATACGAGTGCTAGGGTGACAGTAATAGTGCTGGAGTGCCAATACGAGTGCTAGGGTGACAGTAATAGTGCTGGAGTGCCAACTGGAGTGCCAGAGCATTAACACGAGAGCGCTGCTTGCCTTGAAGTAAGCTGGGCAAATGTCTTTGCTTGGCAGGATGCCAAACAGCGGCACGAGCACCACGGGGAACAGCGCCGTGACGCCCAGGGGCACGACCTCGAAGTTCCAGTAGAAGGACATCAAAACAAGAATGTAGCCCGCCTTGGCTTCCTGTGTTGTCAGAGGGGCAGGTCACTTGGTTGCATGTAAATTGCTTTTCAAACTTCTGTTCTCACCGTTCTGCAGACAGACCCCAGAAATGACCCGTTTTTTCTGGAACGCCGAAATCGAGAATAGCTGGGCAGGCCGTGCTGCGAATGCACTTTTTATGAGCAATGCAGGTAGCGAGTGACTCGACATGCAATGAGGACGATTGTGACGGAGAGATTCCTTGCGAGAATGCAGTATTTTGTCACTACGAGCTATAGACAGTGCACCGTCATAATGACTAGACGCACCGTCATAATGACTAGACGCACCGTCATAATGACTAGACGCACCGTCATAATGACTAGACGCACCGTCATAATGACTAGACGCACCATCATAATGACTAGACGCACCGTCATAATGACTAGACGCACCGTCATAATGACTAGACGCACCATCATAATGACTAGACGCACCGTCATAATGACTAGATGTTTCGTCGGAGTAACTAGATGCACTGCCGGAGTGACAAGATATGCCGTGGGAGACAGAATCCCACATTATTAGTGACTAGAGTGACTAGAATACGTCAGAGTGAACAGATAGCAGTAAGAGTGAATAAACAAAGGAAAAAGATGGCGGAGACGGCAGTGTGAGCTCAGCTCACCATGGTCCCGATGCGGAACAGCAGGGGCAGCAGGGCAACCGGGATGCCCACCATGATGCACTGCACCCGGTAGGCATAGACCACCTTCGCAGCAGTGCCAATGGCCCT